>JAWNPY010000001.1:0-34555 GCA_035078625.1 Scaptodrosophila scaptomyzoidea
ATGTTCCGCTTTTTTTTCTTTTGTTTTTTTTTTTTTTTTTCTTTCCTCCTTCTCCTCCCTTCCTCCCCTTTTTTTTTTTTTTTTTTTTTTTTCTTCGTTTTTTGGAAGTGGAAGAGAAAAACACACATAATATGGACTCTTAAATATTATTGTGCGTAGAAGTTTTATGTGCGTGTATTTGTTTTTATGATGAAAACAAGAAGAAGAGGAATGCTGCATATATGCAATAAATTTTTCATTTTTGTCGATTTTTCTTTCTCTCTTAGTTCGGCGACGTATTCCGTTTTGGCGTCGATGGTGGCAAATCCATTGTCTTGCATACCCAACCAGATATATCAACTTCTTCCACTTCAGCCTTACGTATCCAGCGATGACTCTGAAAATGAGAAGAAAAGTTGAAATAATTGAATTCAAATTTAATAAACAGTTTTTACAGACTTTTTCTCAATAAACTTTATAATAATAATTATTATAATCATTATAATCATTGATATTTTTTGGATTCCAAAAACTGGCTACTTTTTTGCGTTAATTTTCAAGTTTTAAGATTATAATAACAAAGAAATTAATTTTTTTCAGCGATTTCAGAATTCTTTGGGTAATTTTTCATTTATTTTTTTGAAATATTCCTTAATTTGATCCAAAGTTCTATTAAAAAAATAATATTTGAAATGGAATATTAAAATTCTCAGATTTTTGGAATATTCTGCACTGTTTTTTAGGTTTTTTTTTTTAAACGAAATTATTATTTACGTTATTTATTTCATAAATTTAGATATTTACCAATAAGGTTTTAAGATCGGCTCTTTCATCTGGTTGCTTTTTGAGGCATATGTCGACAAAGTCCTTAAACTCATCGGAAAAGATTTTATGCTCCAATTTGGGTGGCGGTTCATTCACAATATAATCCAATAATTCAAATATAGCCATCACCTTGGGCTCCAGGACGGTTTGGCTGCCGTCATCGGCATTTTCACCAAATATGGCCTCAAGTGTAATTGTGTCTGGCGGCGGAATGGGATACATGCCAATGGCCATTTCCACCAGCGATAAGCCTAATGACCAAATATCCGATTGTACTGAATAATGTGTGCCTTGTAATCTTTCAGGCTAGGCAAACAACAACAATAGAAGAAATTGTATAAAATGAAATTAGTTAAATTAAATGAAATGAATTTACTTACAGACATATAGCTGCGCGTGCCCACAAAGGAGTTGGCCATCGAATCGATTAATTGACCCGATACACCAAAATCACAGATCTTTATCTCTCCACTGCTATTGACCAGAATATTGCTGGGCTTGACATCTCTATGGATAATGGCATGCTTGTCCCTCAGATAGCTGAGGCCCTTCAGAACGGCCAAAGTAATGCGTCCAAGTATGGATTCTGGTATTCTGCCGGCCCGCTTCAATATGAGATCCAACGAGCCACCGTCCATGTATTCCATGCAAATGCTAATTTCGCCATCGCTGTAGAAGGCCCCGTAAAAGCCGACAATGTGCGGAAAATTGCATTCATGTAGTACTTTTAATTCGCGTAAAATTTGCTTTTTAATTGCCGGCTTCACCTCCAAGTGAATCAGTTTTCGGGCCATTATCAAATGTGTGTGTGTGTGGCGGACTTTCATGACAACGCCGCCATTGCCAGAGCCAAGTTCACCCAGTTTCTCCAAATCCTCATCCGATAGTTCGCCAATTTTCTCT
This sequence comes from Scaptodrosophila scaptomyzoidea, assembly GCA_035078625.1. Classification (NCBI taxonomy): domain Eukaryota; kingdom Metazoa; phylum Arthropoda; class Insecta; order Diptera; family Drosophilidae; genus Scaptodrosophila; species Scaptodrosophila scaptomyzoidea. Next base: position 1,708 of record JAWNPY010000001.1, read on the forward strand.
TTTTGGCTTAAGAAGACCTTAATGCGCTTGCGTTCAGTGTCATCCATGTCCAGGCCTTCTAAGGTTTCAGTCAGGGCATCGATGCTCGTCTTTGGCTTCCCCAGCAAACTATGTGTTCTTTAATTTAACTTTTTAATGAATTTTTGCAGAACAAAACCAAAAGCAGCAACAAAATAATAAATATATTCTATGTGTGTGTGTGTGTGAGTGGGTGGATAAGGTGGGGAATTAAATGATAGTCATTTTTCAATGGCAAAACAACTTTGGGTGTGGGCGTTTTGATTTGATTTGGTTGATGTGTATATATGGCAAATAATAATGAAAATACAAAACAAAAAAAAGGATATTTACTCTGTTCCTGATGGTGTCTTAAATGGTGGCGTTGGTGCCACTTGAGTTGCCGCAACAGTTGCATCGGCATTTACCGGTGGCAGCACCAGGTTAAGCTTGTTTTTCGACATCTTTCGGGGCCCACAAGTTAACACGCACAAGCGCCTCTCTTATCCCAAATATATGTGCTGTGTTTAGGGACGACGACGACGACCAAAACCAACAATTCTCCAGGGCTGAGGTAAGAGGAGTGGAGTTCTTGTTCTTTTTTGCCCAATGAACGAACAACAGCGAACGTAATCAGTGAATCAGAGTGAGGTATTTTTTTTTTGGTATATTTTAACGCCAAAGCTGGTACATTTTTTAGTGCATTATCGCTATTTGTTTGATATCCACTCGGTTTTTTTCACTATTTTGGTAGTTTTTGGTATTTTGTTGAATTTTAATTTGAATTACAAACACCATTTAATGTCTATGGTACATTTTTGTACTATTGTCTTATTAATCGACTTAATTTCGAGCAACTCATAGTGTAAAAAGGAACAATGTTGGTTAATTAAGTACAAATAACTTGAATATTTTGTTGGTTTGATAGTTATAATATAATCAAACTATTTAAAGTAATTCTTTTATTTCATTTTCATTAAATTTAAAAATAACCACTCGTTCGTTTTTTGAACTAATCGAGTCTCTGTTTTGTTAGAAGTTCCGGAACGAGTACATTCAATTTGTTTAGTGCAAGTAGGTCAGTTGGGTGCTGAGTGCGCATTATTAAACTATTTCTTGTTGTTTATAATTTTTTATGTTTAAAATGCGCGCTATATCTATATTTTGCGTGTGTAGGCGGTATTTTTTTTAGTTTAAATCAAACAAAAGCATTATAAAGAAGTGCAGTGAAGTGCAAGTGCAAGCAGAGTAGAGTAGAGTAGAAGTTTGAGTCGGAACTAGCCGGCAAATGCAAAACAAACCAAACCAAACCATAAAACATTAAACAATATTTGTAATTGTATGTGAGAGTGTTGTGTACGCGATTAGATCATTTTTGTTGTTGCTGCTGTCGTGCGCTGTTTACTTGGAGCGCTGTCTCTGTCTGTGTTGTTGTGGGTTCAATTAAAACCAAACTTGAGCAATATTCTTTTATTTTTGTTAGATAGTTGCCTTGGTTTCTTTTATTTTTGGGCTAGCGCACTTCTAATTGCATAATCATGGTCAGAGTATTTGTGTGGGTGTGTGTGTGTGCGTATGCGTAAAGAAATGCGTATGTGAGATGCTTTACAGTTTTTTCTTTTTCATTTTTTGTTGCATTTACACGAATGACAATGCTGAAGGGAATAGGAAATAGACATAGCGGGAAGCACTCTCATTTCGCTCTTAATTCCAAATTGAAACTGTTGCATTTAAAATGATCTCACTTATATACATATTTTAAAAGGTTTCCAAGTTACAAACAAATAAATAACAATACCTCATGATAATTGTTTTAAATACCTATAGAAATGTGTGTGTGTATGTGAAACAAGTTTTTTTTTATCTTTACAATTTCATTACTCTTTGACACTTTTGTGCATGACCGAACGACCAAACGACCGACCGCTTCAATTAGTAATTAAGCTTATTTACACAACCGCAGGTGCTGGAGAGCCAAACACACAGAAACACACGCAAATAAAACTCATCAAGCCGCCCGCTCACTCACACACACTCACTCTGAAAATATAATAAAATACAAGTGGTTTTTGTTCATAAAGGGCTAATTGTCTGACACTGAGTAACGATTTAATGACAAAACAAAACTAGGTACATATATCTGGCTAGATACTTTGTATCTAATCAGAGAATTGGATTGTTTACAAATGCTTTTAGATTGCGTCCTCCTCCCACACAGAGTCCAAAAAGGCATTCTATTTATCGATTGATCGATAACTTGTAACTATTCTCTTTGATTTAAACTTTAGCTTGTCCTTGGGACAGCCAAAAATGATGCGTCGTTGTAACTGAAGAAGAAACAAAACCAAGCAAGAGGCATATAAATCATAAATAAATAAAAGCTAGTCCTGAATAAAATACAAAGCTACAAAGCACAACAAAACAAACAAACAAAAATGCAATTAAAGACACAACAACAACAACAAACAAAAGACATAACCAACAAGATGTCCTCCAATGGTCGGCAGTCGTTGGCAAGTGAAATGGGCCAAAAACGTGGCTGTTACTTCTCCTTGGCCTTCTCCATTGGCTCAATGAGTGTGGCCTGTGGCAGCCTTTGGCAAATACCCAATACCACAGATCGAATTACGCTGCAGCGTGGCCTGTTCCTAACTTCGCTGGGATTCATCTATTTCGTTTCATTGACCGATTTCTGTAATAAGTATTTGCTGGAAACCACACGAGGCAGGCAAATACGCCAAAAATATCGTTTGATGATGTCCGATGTCCTGGAAATAACAAATAAGTAAGTTGCCAAATATATTAATCAATAAATCTAAAATACATTTGATTTGTATTCAGATTAAGCTTCATTTTATTTTAGAAAAGTTCCTTCCATCTTTTCTTATCAGTCACTTTGAACTCATTTATTTTTTTTTGGCCTATTTAAAAAGCTAGTCAAAACAAAGTGCAAGCATTCAAGTGAATGAGCAGAGAAAGAGAGAAAAGCGGGCATGAGAAAGTCTATTTTCATTATTATAGATAAGCCGCTTTAGACATTTCATTTCATTTTGTTTTTTTTTTTTTTTGGGTGGCGGCTATCTGTTTACACCGACTAACATGCTGGGTGCACATAACCCAGCGAACCATACAATAATTGAAGACCTAAAAAGCAAATGGAATTCAATTTTTTATTGTACCCAAATACAAAATAATAAAAATAATGATAAAAATCTATGAAAAATCACTTGCCTTTTCTTACATAGAAAATATTTATTTATTTCAATTAAATAAATAAATAAATTGATTTTAAAATTTAAAGAAATTTAGTTTATCATTTAATCTGTTATGTTTTTTAGAAAAAGCTGTGTGTAAATTAAGGTTTATTTCTTTTAAATGTTTTTTCTCTCATTACAATTATTTGCTGGGTTTCATTTTGTCTGATTCTCTTATTCACACTCTCTTCCTGTCTCTATCTTCTCTTTCACTCTCTCCCATTTGTTCTCTCTATTTTATGCACTAAGTAATACTTAATTTACAATCTAGCCTTGACTTTCCCTATAAATCTTAATTGGGCAAATATAGTTGTTTATTTTGTTGTTTTTTATATATCGTATATATCGTAGTTTATTGTTTTTACGATTTACTTACACATTATATATACATACATTCGTATACTCTCTCTCTAACTAGACGGGGCCCCAAGTAACGGTAGATATCAATATTTAGCACAATTGCCTTTGATTGTTATAAATGAATGACTGACTGACTGACTGGCTGGCTGGCCAGGCGTGACTTGGGCATTTCGTTATGGATTCTCACTTGTGTGTGTGTGTGTGTGTGTTTATATACCTAGCTTTTTCTCGCCTATTGACACCTCTCCTTGGTGGCAAGTGGAAGGGAGGTGAAGGGAAAACTTTTATCGTAACAAAAAACAATTTCAATTGAGTTTGCAGTCTTAACCTTTGGCGCCTCTCTTAAAATACGATAAGAAAATAACAAAAAAAAAACATTTGCGCAATTCATAAAAGTTTTGGGGCAATGGTCATTAAAAATGAAGGGGAGCTTAAAAAGTTTGCGTTTCTTTAATTTATTTTTCCTAAGTTTGTTTATGGTACATTTCATTTATTACATACTAATTTTTTTAATCATTGAAAAAATTATATAAAAATCAAGGGTTATCTGGAATGAATATAGAACCTTATCAACTAAGTAATATTAAATTTTATTTTAGTTGATTACGCATGTAACTCTTATACAATTCAAGAGATTTTTATAGAAAAGTAGACTTGAAATAATTAATTTTTATTTATTAGAATAAATTTGAAATTTGGTTTTTCTTTTTCAATAAAATTTAAATTTAATCATTAGTTTGTTATTAACCAAGCAACCCTCGTCATTGGGCCACTTTTAGGGTTTGTCCTTAATCTGAAAACAGACCAAAGTTTTCATAACCTTGTCTGGTTATTGAATGAGTCAGACATATGGATTATAATTATTTTTTTTTTTTTGGGGATTTTATTTTATTATGATAATCTTAGATAATTTATAATTTTGATTCTTAAATGGGCCAGAAAAGAAAATAGAGCGATTAAAACTTCCATAAGGTTAAAAGTAAAATTGAAAATTTCGGTAATGTTTGAAAGACAAAAAAAAGAATTGCTAGGAAAAGAGAAGACACAGTTTCAGGGCCTCTCTCTTTATCTCCCTCCCTCTCTCTCTCTCTGTCTGGCTGCCACTGCCAGTCTCTCTGTTTCTCTCTCGACTCATTTGCGACCCTTTTTTTTGGAGCCACGTGACTTGGCCTTTTGTCTACCAATACCATTGGTATTGCCATTATTAGCACTGGCTTTGCTTTTCTTATTCGAAGATGCCGCAGTCGATTTAGTTACATTACTACCGAGGCTGCTGCCACCGCTTCCCGCATTCATGGTGGCATTATTAGTCCTTAAAGAATTTTGGGGCAATTGAAAGTTTACTATTTTGGCAGCAGCAGCAGCATTTAGGGCGCCTGAACCAGCTGTTGCTGCTGCAGTTTGGAGAACGACGAAATTATTATTAGTTTTGGCCATCATTTCAGGCCCAGCTGCTGGTGGACAATCTTTGGGTTTCAGACCAATGGGCTTGTGAAAATAAATATTTGCACCGGCCGTGCAGTTGAGACGTGTGGGATTTGGCTGAAAGTCCACTAAAACTTGTTGAAGTTGACGCTTGGTCAGACGTTTTGGTGGTAGATTTGCATTGGTAATTCTTAGATTTAAAGTGGGCGGTGTTGTTGGTGTTCCCGTTCCCGGTTTGTTGTTGTTGGACTTTGATGGCTCTTCATTGGTGTTTGAAGTAGCATTTGTGGATTCACCACCTTTGAGTGATTTACCATGGCCTTTACGATCATCAGGATAGGGCATTTTGCTTAATTGTTGCATAAAATTCATATATTTGGCATCAACTTTTAATCGTGGTATATAAGATGTTGTTGCTGGTGCAGGTGCTGCTGCTGCTGCTGGTGCTTCAGTGACTGGTGCTGATTGTTGAGGATCCTGTGGCTTGATTTCCTCATTAACCGCAGCGGCAACTTCACTACTATTGCTCTCCTGCTGTGCTGTTATATCATCCTTGGGCTTGGTCTTACGATTGCGCCTTCGGTTCTGCTGATGAGGATTGACTTTATTTAAATTCCTTACCATAGGTCGATATAAATAGCGTATTGTTTGTGGTTTAAGGCCTCGCTTCAAGGGCGTCGATACAAAATACTGATAGCTCATATCAATGCCATCTTGTATAGTTCTGGGCACTTTGTGTTGTGTAACACGTACAATTTTTGTTGGTGCTGCTGATGCTGATGCTGTTGTTGCTGGAGTTGGGTTTGTTGTTGAAGGAGCTGCTGTTGTGCTTGCTGTTTGAGATTGTTGCTGGCGTTGTGGCTGTTGATACTTTTGTTGCTGTTGCATTAGATGTTGCTGCTGTAGTGGCTTAAATTGTTGCTGTGGTTGCTTATATTGTTGTGGCTGCTGTTGCTGCTGTTGCTGTGGTTGTTTGGTATAAGTCTGTTTGGCATTCGCTATTTGTCGCCCTAAGAACATACTCTTTGTGGCTTGTTGTTGTTGTATTTTATATTGTGGTATTTGTTGCTGTTGCTGTTGTTGTTGTGGCTTATTCAAAGTTGCTGCTGTTGTTTGTGTTGCTGGTGTTGTTACTGTTGTGGGTATTGTTGCTGTTGTGGCTATTGTTGCTGCTGCTGCTGGTGCTGTTCTCATCTTAATGACTGTGGGTATTTGTTTGACAGACTTTATAGTACTATTTGACCACATTCTAGCTGTGGCACTTTCACTAGTTGTTGCTGTTGTTGCTTGGCTGCCAGAACTATTGTTGCTATCACTTGATTTGGCCGCCTGTGCCGCCTCTTCGACATGCTCGCTTCTTTCCCTGCTGTAAGGGGACACTCTCTGTATCTGTTCCACGTTGAGGTCCGCCTGCAACAGCGAAAGTTGGCTGCCGCCTTTAGACGTTTTTGGCTGTTGCTCAATTTGTTGTTGCTTGTTCTTTTGTTGTCGCTTGGTTAAAGTATTACGATTTAATTGTAATAAACGCCATTCTGCCTGCTTTAATTCATCTTCGAGTATTACACGTTTATTTTCTAAACTGTTGCTGCCGTTGCTGCTGCTGCCATTGCTGCTGTTGCCGTTGTTATTGTTGTTGCCTTCAATTAAAATTTGTGGCGCCTTTTGTTTTAATTTTTGTTGTGCTTTATTGGGCACAACACGATTGCCAGCCATTAAACGCGATTTTCCTGCTGGCTGAGCCCTCTCAGTTAACTCGGCCATAAATTCTGGAAAGGATGTCTTCACTTTGAGCTGTTCAATGTCCTGCTTTAAGCGTTCTATGCTCTTTTGTTGCTTGAGTTCCATTTTCTTCAATTCAGCCTCATCATCGTCGGCAGCATCCGGTAGCATTGAAACATTACTTTCCGATGAGGAATCAGTTGAGACATATTTAAAACCCCGCGGACGCAATATCCACTTGGTCATATGAGACTCAACCGAATGGCTTTGCAATCGACGATGCTGCACATTCTTATGACCTGTTGACTTGGCTCCTCCTGGTGGCGACTGGGCAACTGCTCCGGCTGCTGCAGATTTTGGCTGCTGCTGACTACTTGACGTCGGCTGCTGATTTTGGGGAATAGTAATACGCTTTTGTGCCGATGATGCACGATGTTTTGCTATCAATTCAGCTCCTAGACTTGCAATTGCATTAGCATTAATATTTTGATTTTTATTGCTACGATTTGTCATCGACTTGCGTCCTCCTTGTTGACGCCTTGCTGTTGTTGTTGTTGTGGTTGTTGCCAATGGATTGTTATGCATGTGTACATTATGCATTGGCATAGCTCCAGTCACTTGTTCTATTAAATTGCGTAAGCCAGCATTGTGATTACCACGCCCATTGGCCATGTTCGTGCCACCATAATAACCAGCTATGCCATTTGTGGCTCTACCGCCGCCATAAAACTGTTGCTTCTCTGTGTTTAGGCTTTCGTTTCTAAATTTTGACATTTCGAAAGACTCTTTTCGGTTGATCGGAACGCGTTTTTCTATACCAAATTTTGCTCTGAAATCTGATTAAAATTTAAATATTTTTTTTTTTTTTTTTAAAAAAGTGTGTTTTTGTGAAGGGTTTCCGAAATTTTATTTATTTTGTATATTTATCCACATGATTTCATAACAATACAGTCAATTTTCTTTGACACTACCTTATAAGCTTACTAGAAAATAATATACAAGTCGAAATCAATAAATATTCATATGGATGATCAAACTAGTATATTGTTTTAGTCTTCTTTGTTGGTTAGAAAATTTATTAACAACTTGCAATTTATATGACTATGATTTAATTTATTATCATTATACAATTTTCATTCAAGAAAATTGACAACTCTTTTCTAGATAAATGTTATTGGTATCGACATTTAATCGATAAAATGCATTTAAGTGCAGATAAATAAATCGAGCAGGATTTTTTAAACCTTATCGAATCGATTTTTGTCAAATCTTTTGAAATATGTAGTCATATAGATAGAACACATTTTATTTAAATTTTTTGAAAGGGTTCGGCTCAATTTACAACAATAAAAAAATTATCGAATATGTGCGCCTGCTGCGCCAGTGCTCCGGGTTGCTGCATTTCAGGTAGATGCTGTCTTCCATCCAGGTGCTGCCAACCACCTCGATGCTGCATTCCACCTAGATGCTGTCAGCCAAATAGATGTTGCAATTTCGTCTGTACACCCAAAAGGAAAATAATTAAAGAGCCACTTGGTTGCTGTGATGGCCTTAAAGTACAGCCACGTTGCTCTAAGAAAACATGCTCCAAATGTGGCTCGGATATTATAAAAGCCAATTGTAAATGCTCCTGCCAGCGAGCTCAAAATATTTTGGAGGCAATGAGTTTCTTATTCAATTGTTCAGTCCCATATTTGTTATCCATATTACTGAAGTTGGCCTATCATAAGAGAAACCCATTACCACAATTTCCTCGGGATAGTGGCTGGGATGTTATGCAGAACGTTAATGCCCCATATACCGAACTATATGATTTAGAAATTTATGATAGTATGTACGATCGATGCGGCTATCCCATAAATCCATTGGATCCAAACAATACACTCAAGGTGGTTCGTATGATGTTTCTCACACCGATGCTTTCGTTGGATCAACAACAATATCTTATACGTATGCTGCAGCGTTTAAATGATCATGCCCCATACCAAGTCAATTTGGATCGGCTTTTGAAGACGCTGGAGAAAGTCGAAATTAAGGATTTGGTATGTGGCGTAATCAAGCAAAATAAAAACTATGGCGCTTATTATTATGGTCGTGAGTGTAAGGCAATATGCGAACTTTATGACAAGGTTACCACAACCGATAAAAATGAAATAATTTGGCGGCGCAAACATAAAAAGCTAGATAAAAAGGAAGAAAAGAAGCCAATCAAAAAAGTCAAGAAAATAACGCAACCAGTATTCTGTGTACGCCAACAGCCTGATCTTGGTCGAGGCGAAGAAAGTAATACAATTATTAAATGGGCGAACAGCCCCCGTGGTTCTGGTGGTAAAAAACCTGATCGTCGCAATATGCCGGCTAAAACTGCACGAATGCAAGCGCCCTCACCATCGCAATCTTCCAGGCATCGTTCCAGTCCTTTATAGACTAGAAGCAGAAGACAGTTAGGGGCAGGAAAGTAGTAGGCGCGTATCAATGATTATTTTATTGTTGCAATTCCAAATTCTATAGTATAAAAAAATTAATAAAATTGAATTTAATAATTTTATTTGCATTTCTTTTTTTAATCGAGAGTTTTCAATTAATTTAGTTCACTTTTTATATTTAGAAATTTAGTTTATTGTATATACAGTTTAGCGTTTCGTAATAAAATTTATACAATATAAATACTTGAATAAGATCCACATATTATACACATCTATATGGTTTTTTAAATTATACGACATCAGCAAAAACAAGTCTTTCTATCTTCAAATAAAATTAAAATTACAGCTGATATTGTCTAATAAAAAAACCACATAAGTATACAAATAAATACAGACCTCTCGTGAGTATGATATATACATTAAAAAAAAAAGAAGAAAATGGTTAATATTTAATTAAATTGATTTAGTCTCTGTATCGGGAACTGCTCCAGAAAAGTGGCGGCGTTGCAATATATTCTTGCATAACTTGCTGTTCAAGTAGTTCATTGTAAGATTGCTGTTCCATGGGAGAATAGTCAGTGCAGAGTTGCATTTTAAGCAAAGTTTGAGAACGACGCTTCAGAGTTTTGTTTGATTCTGTATTTGTTAGTTCCTGACCCGAACTCATACGTTTGTTCTGTTGACTCAAATTGGCCATGGTTATTACTTTTCTCGGGCTATTTGTAGGATATTCATAACTATAAACAAGTTCCTCTTTTTCCGTGGAATCCGTAGTGCTATCGTCAGGCATAAAGTTAGATGCTTTAGATCTTTGGTCAGATTGCCTAGTATTTCGAGTACTTGTAATGGTAGTATACTCTGGCTGTGCAAAATCTACATCTCTGGAATCTATAATCTGTATTGGTTGTAATACGGTACTGGCAGCTAAACGAGAATTGTTACGGCGCCTGGTTTTCGTACCACTTTGTTGTGGTTCAATGCTGTATACAACTGTTTGACTACCTGGGGATTGACCATAATCTAAGGCCTGGTTTTCATACATCGTTATCCTTGATCTACGTGGCCCAGTACTTGTATATTCTTGGGTCATGGACTGTGCGGCACTTGCCCGCTTTGACTTTCCTCCACCTGTTGCTGACACAACAAACGCTGATGTGCGACTTGTAGCTCTCTTTAAAGAAGAACTCACTGTTTTACCCATATAACTACATACGGAATTTTGTATACGTTTGGATTTTTTTGCGGCTGAGATTTGGGAACCTGCTCCTGCTGCTTCCGGTGGCACTAGATTCTCATAACGGGCGTTTGGGTTTCGTTTCATATTTTTTTGTGTTTGACTTATCACTGACCTGCGATTACTCATTAAGGAACTATCTGTAGAATGTGTGTTTGTATCATATTGTAAAGAGCCATGCCTTACTTGAGACGTATAAACGGCAGTTTTCTTTCTGGGAACCGTGGTATACATTTCTGGGCCTATCGTATGACGACTCATTCTGGATGAAGGTACCGAAAAAGAGGAAAGTCCATCCGTAAAATAAGTGGGATCCATTTGACGTGATGTATTTATTGTACTATAAGGTTCAACAGTTATCATTGTTTGTGCTGGCTCATTGTTTTTCGATAGCTTTCTAAATTTGGGCGATCTTGAGGCAACCGAATTTGTTTGAGAGTCGGACGACTTTCTTCTTAGTACGGTTGGCTGCTGATGTTGTTGCTCTTGCTGCTGTTGCCTATAATTTGTTGATTGTTGTCTATTATCTGACCAACAATTCGGTGGATGCCTTTGTCTCTGCCCTAAGGAAGTCAAGGATAATTGCTTTTCATCGTCATCAGTGTGTGGATCATAAAACTGGGTGCTGTGACCCTGTGATACTTCATTATTCCAAGTACAATGTTTATTTGTTAGATCAATAGGTATGGCATTATTGTTTTCATCAATAAAAACAAATGTGCCGCCAGCTTCAGGATTGTGGGCTTGCTGCTGGTGTTGTTCTTGTTGTGGCATTTTACAGTATCTATCTGGCTGATCATTTGGCCATTGTGTGACCTGTTGGTTCCTTACGCTCAACACCGAACTATATGGCGTAAGATCTTTATTAATGTTTACCTCATTTTGCCTTAGATTCTGCTGACTTGCGGTTGCACTTTGTATGGGTGAAACTATGCGCACACTTGGCCTGGGATAAATTCGACTATTCGTTTTCTTAAAACTACTCACAGTTGGCCGATTTTCCAGGCTATAGGACATTTGATATTCTATCGAATTCTGTGGCTTGGCAGAAGCAGCAGTACCAAAGTTTTTATCGCATCCAGATTGTGAACGATGGGCCTCATTGGCTGTTTCCCTTGAGCTGGTGGGAAACATTTGTTTATCAGCCTCATCAATTAATTGATTTTGTCGATTGGTTTCACAATTATTGTCTCTGAATTTGACAGGCTCATCATAATTAATATTATTTAGTGATGGCCTTCTATAAAACTGTTGACTCTGAGTATTGCTGACACTGTCACTAATAGAAGGTCGATTGTCGTGTAGAGGCAGCGGTGGTCTTGGCGGCCAAGGTTGCTGCACTCGGTTTTCCATATCAGTATCTGTTCTTTCGTAGTAATCTGATTGCTGCTGTGAATGAAGTTGCTGCTGTGAATGATGTTGCTGCTGTGAATGATGTTGCTGCTGCTGAGGATGTTGCTGCTGCTGAGAATATTGCTGCTGCTGTGAATGATGTTGTTGCTGCTGAGGATGTTGCTGCTGCCGAGAATATTGCTGCTGCTGAGAATGTTGCTGCTGCTGAGGATGTTGCTGCTGATAATAATCTCTTTGTTGATCCTGACTTTGTCTAGAATGACGAGAACGAATATTATATTCGGGCCTGGGTTGTTGCCGTACCGCCTGAACGGGTTTCATTTCACGATATTGCCGATATTTGTCACTATCCGGTGGTGGTTTAGTTTTTGTGCCCACAAATGAACGTCTAATCCTTTGGGATGGTGGCATTGAAGCTGGCATAGTTGGTGGCATTTCGTAGAATGTTACAATGGCCGTATGATCATTTTGTTGTTGTACCGTATCCAAAGAAGTTTCACTATCCGCATAATGATGCAAGGCGGTACAATCTGTACTGCCGGAATAATTACGTTGAAGGGTATGACCATCAGAAGATTCATCTTCTGTTTTCCAATTTTCCGGACCAGTCTGCGAGTCTGTGATGTAGTCACGTTCCCTGGTTCGTGAATGCAACCTGGGCATAAAATTCCCTTGTGGCTGCCATGGTGGTGCTGGTATTGGCGGTGGTGGTGGTGCAGTTGGTGGCGGTGGTGGTGCTTGTGCTTGTGCTGGTGGTGTTGGTCGTCTGCCTAATGAATTTTGTATACTATTCAACAAGCCAAAACGCCCACTTCCCGAAGATTTATATCTAAATCGACTAAAGACACTTCTACGACTTTTTTGACTATAATTACTTTGATGGTTGGGTGCCGTCATATTACGACTTTTTTGACTATAATTACTTTGATGGTTGGGTGCCGTCATATTATTATATGAGATTCGAGTATAACTAGGTTTAGCATCACGGGATTGAGTTGGTCTAGGTGGTGGTGCATTGTTCTCTGGCATATTGCGGTTGGTATTAGTTTCTACATTCCGGTATTTGATGGTAGAAGTGCTTGGGGTACTTGGAAATCGATATATAGTGGGTTTAGATTCAGATTTGCTGGTCTTAGTATCATTGTTAATTGATTTATAACCAGACTGATTACCAGTTGAGCGTTCCTCAGACTTGACAGATTTGTATGTCATTGTTGTGTTTGAGTATGGTCTGCCCACATCTTGACTAACTGAGGATTTTGTTGCCCTTGACGTTTGTCTACGGGGACTATCATAGACTTTTTTAATATATGTTAGCGTGCTGCTGGTAGTATTTGGCCTGCGATTAACATCTAATTCAGTTGTGGAACTCCCCCTTGGTTGTAAAGGTGGAATTGCGACCAAGGCAACAATATTGGCATTTGGGGCGGCCTTGGGAGGCATAGCAGGGGGTGGTGATGATGGGATGGGATGATCATTATTCTGATTGTTTTTATGTAGCCTATTTTGATTTATCAATCTGCCTGAGGCTGCCATGGGTTTGCCAACTGTTCGCGTACGTTTAACCACATTTCTTTGCCCAATATTGGTGACTCGTTTTTTGAAAGGTGTAAACTGATTTAATTTGAGTATTTTGGTATTTGTGGTGGGATAACGATTAACTGGACTTATGCTGCGTTTATTTTGTCTGGGAGAATTTGGTGCTTGCACTGTTGCTGGTGCAGTCGTTCGATTTTGATTTTGTTGCTGACTATTCTCCACAACAACCACGACAGCCGTAGGCGCAGGCGCAGACGTAGGCGCAGGCGCAGACTTAGGCGCAGGCGCAGAAGCCATCATAAATTTGGGTGCTCTCTTCATATTTGGTGGGCTAACATTCATCTTGGTATTTTGTAATAACTTGTTACCTTTCGGGGGACCAAATGTATTTGTACGCCGCCGTGAAACTTTACGCAAAAAGTCCAAATATTCAGCTGCCTGTAGGCAAGTTCGACGACAAGCTGATTTACGGCCACGAATAGGATGAGAATGAGCCTTGGGTCCAGCATGTGGACATATTGTGGCTCTTGCTGGCAGACCATGGGCTGCTGCAGAGGCTCCAGGTGTTGCGGCCTTGGGGGCATGAGTGTCCTTTGCGGGGCAAAAGTTTTGATATTTGCCATAGGGAAAAAAGGCTCGAGGCACAAAATTGTGTGGGCTAAAGGGACAAAGACCTCTTCTTTTGCTGCAGCCAGGACTTGGATCACTTATTGGACAGCCAGGCTTTTGTATTGGTATTTGATTTAGTGGGGGCGATAGCCCTTCAAATCTTACTACATTTTCGGCTTGATGTGATTGAGCAGGTATATTTTGATCATATCTTATATCACTTTCACCATAAGTTTGATATTGTTCACTGGTTGCATTACTGCTAAAATTTCGAGATGAATTGGATGGTTGTTGTTGTTGGTTGATACTCTGCCCAGAATGATGATGGAGTTGTAGTTCTCTATATTGGCCATCCTTCATGCTTAAACCATACGTTGAATGTGATCGCATGGGATGATAATGCCTCGATTTATTTACTGAACTATGAGAATAATAATTGGCCATATCTGAATCACTAGTCACATAACTCGATGAATAAACCGATATTTCTTTAACTGAAGATTCTACTCTCACGGTACTGGCCACTAGAGTCAACGAGCTTTGGGTTTCCTTGGGTTTATGCCAATTCTTGGGCTCTGTACGAAAATGAAAGAATTTTGATGGTTTTCCTGAAGTGTTTTGTTTAGATTTACGTTCATCTTGATGCTGGCGATAATGGCTAAAATTATACAGTAAATGTTTGCCCGGTTGTGTGAATTTATGGAAAAATTTATTGATATTGCAAAAAATGCCATGTCCTGAACTTTCACGAAACTTGTGCATACCTTTAGGACACATTGTAGCACCCTGACGTTGAGGCATTGAACCCTGCCACGGACTTCGATTACAACATCCACACGAAATTGGTCCACGTATAGAACTTTGATTTGATGATCTTTTCTCCATAGTATTACTCGATTTGCAGCTTGCGCTATAAGAAGAACTACCGGTTATATTTCCACAATTTGCCTCAGTGCAAGTCAAAGTTGGTTGTTCTGGATCCACCACCGGACAAGGCTCACACACGGTACATATTTCCACTGGTTCCGGTTCCTTTGGCGGTTTTGTGTCTGGCTTGAATTGTACTTGTGACTGACACTGCTGTTCTAGGTTTTTTCTACGTGAAATCGAAGTTAAAAGTTCATCTAGACAACGTCCACCTTCGCCCTTCTTACGTGGTGGGCTACGATTAACAATCGACTGATCGCCCAGGCATTTACTATCATCAATGGGTCGCTCTTCGCACGGACAGCAGGGCATCTTCTCGGTCCAATAATGTTGGGGTACACCATATAAGGGATAACGTTCACTCATTTCCTCTTCGTAGGACTTAAGCAGAGTTAAAAACTCGGGTGAGATGCGTCGAAAACTGGATGCATCAAAATCGCGCTTACAAACGTCACGTAAATCATATAGGCGCCGCAAACGGGGTGACGAGGACGGTGGATTCATTTCACAGTCCTTGGCCAAAGGTTGTCCATCGGCCTGAAATTGAAAATTACTTGTAGAGACTTGATCCTTTTCTGTACAGCGACAGGGATAATTTGTGGGTGGCCGTTGTCTAATGTTAGACATGCGACCGCTTAAAACACCCGGAATTGTCTGACGTGTACGTACAGTACGTACTTCCTGTTGCTGCAATTCGGCGCATTTTATTTTTACTATTTCATCGCCTCCAGATTCACGTTTTGGTTGTACTTGTGCAGTCTCTTGTTCTTGCTGCTTTTGTAGTTGCAGTTCCTCTTGTTCGCGCTGTTGCTCTAACAGTTGCTGTTGCCTCTGTTGCTGTTGCAGCTTGAGGACTTCGGTAGTGCAAGTGTCCAATTGTGAGGGACAGACGACAATACCTTGTACACGATCACCTTTACGTTCGGCAATTTGGGCATAAATATCCGCAGCAGTTAATTTTTTTGATTTCTTTGGAGCAGGTGGATCGGATTTTTTAGTATCTGGTTTTTTAGTATCTGATTTTTTAGTATCTGGTTTTTTAGTGGGTTCTTTTGGCTTAATGGGCATACACTCACAACGACAGAACTTATCCATATCAACTTCTTTCTGTTTCTTTTGCTGTTGCTCTTCCAGCTTTTTGCGGCGTCGTATAGCCGCCAATTGTTGTTCATGCCTCAAGATACACTCGAGTTCGCTGCAAGGACACGTACCAAATCGTTTGGGTGACGGCGGATCCGGCCTAGTATACACATATGGCTCCTCATTGCATTTACATTCATTTAATGAGTCGATTTCCTCCTTGGTTATAGTATCGAGGCAATCTTTTTGCTTGCGAAACCATTCGGTGGCCAAATCGGGTACCAAAACTCGATTCGATTTACTCGATTTGCTTAGAAGCTGACCAAATTGTATTAGTCCCGGATCCGGTTTCTTCATAATGCCCGATTGCGTTGTATTTAATTTGTTGTTGACTGCTGTGCCATTTGAGATGCATATGCAATTGCGTTTTTGTCCAATTTCCGGTGGTGGATAATTTTGGAGACTCTGTACCAAATATCTTTCACGGAAGCTTATACTTTTCGCCTTCTTTGGATCACGAGTGGCGCTCAGGCAACGCGCCTCACCAGTGGTCACCGCTGTCATTTCCGATGTGGGCAGAGCGGCACATCCTGGCGTCGGCATCACTGCTATCAGTGATGTTAGTTTCTTTGCTGTTCCCGACATTTTTATTATAATCACTGTCCTTGGGTTCCTGCAATTTGCTACTAAACTCTTTTCGATAGTGCATATTCAAAAAAATATAGAGATATTTAAAATTAGGCTCACTATTAATTTGTATGTGTGGTTAAAAAAAAATGCCGAAAAATCCCACAACAATTTTGGCAAAGAATTTTATTTCGAAAGGAAATGTTACTAAACACTTACAGATATTCAAAAGCTGATCTTTCTATTTAAAAAAAATATATACCTACATTATAAATATCTTTTTAAAAACTGACAATGAGTTTATTATGGAGACTATCATTGAAAAACAAACAAATAATATTAGATTTAGCCTAAATTCGATTTTACTTTGAGTTAGCGACAACTGACAAAACTTTATACTAATATTTGTAATAATATAATGTATTTTTAATTTATATTAAAATTTTTCTTGAAAACTTTGTTGAATTTTGCATTGTTTTGTATTCAATTATATTTATTTCTTATATGTTCTTCTTCCAGAATTGTCTCTGCCATTCAGGCGTCGTTTTCATTTGTTGTCGGCTTCATAGTCTGTAAATCGACCTGTAGCAAATCTTTTGTATATGCCTCACATTTTCTTATGGAGGCATATGGTTGGTTTGGCACCGCCTATTTTATGTACGATATTTGGTCTATGTATAAAGTGCATACCCAAAAAATAGCCGACAAATTGAACCTGATGCGATTGTCTAAGGCATCGCTATGCGCCAATGGCAATGGCAAAAGTAATGGTCATGCCAATAATGGTACAGGAAATTCGCATGAGATTTGCGATTATGATGGAGCCTGTGTGGAAATACCAAAAGATGGACGATGGGATTTTCTTAAATATGTTGTCACGCATCCAGTTATGATGATACATCATGTTTTCATTGGGACCTTTGGCCTGCTGGTTGTTACGGTAACTGCTAAATGCTTTATTAAATTCTTCCAAAAATAATAATTTGCCTTTCTTTTCCAGTATATACGTGGAGGCGGTCATTGTATTTATAGCTACATGTTTATGATGGAATTCTCAACGCCATTTGTTTCATTGCGCAGCATTTTAAGCACAATGGGCCTCAAGGATTCCAGGGCCTATATAACCAACGGTCTGCTTATGTTGGCCACCTTCTTTGTCTGCCGCGTCTGCATGTGGCCGTATGTTATGTGGCGCTACAGTGTGGCCATTGATACCACCTTTATGTCAGCCATTTATGGTTTACCGCGAGGCTGTCTTATCAGCATTGCCATCTTGTTTTTGCCACAACTCTATTGGTTCTATTTAATGGTCAAGGGGGCCCTGAAGGTGAGCTCCATTTCCTTATCTTCTGAATTTCAATTAATATATCAATTATATTTTAACAGGTATTTTTGCCCAAATCACGACCGCCGCCAGTACAAAATACAGAAAAGTTTTCCGAGCTTCATAGGCCTCCGCCACCGCCCACCGCAAATGCATTAAAAGATGCGCCGCTTTCTACCGCCAATGGCAAAAATTAGTGCAATTGTTTTTGTTTTTCTTTATATATAAATATACTTTTTTTTTTCTCTCTTGTTCTTTAGCTTTGCTTATGTGTGTATTTCTTTTATGCCTTATTTATAAAAATATATTGTACATAAGTGTATGAAATATATATGTAACTATGGCTTTTTATTTGTTCCTCTAAAATAGAAATTGTGAATCAAAAAAAAAAAAAAAACAAAGAAAAGGAGAATAAAAGAAATGTTCAAGAAAGACAAAGAAAATTGAAAATTACTGAGGCATTGATAAAACTAAAATTTTTTTAGATTCCTGGTTTGATTCTCTTTAAGAAGCAAATTTTTTTTAATGGAGACGTAGACTTAAATATTTTGAACTGTTCTTGTAAATTGAGCAACCAAATATCTAAAAAAAATTAATTAAATTTATCATTCAAGGCAAAAACTGAAAATAATCCTTAATAAAAAAATCAAGAATTAAGTCTAATTAAAACCAGTAATTTTATTTATTTATTATTATACAAGGTACATACTTTTAATTGGTACCAATTTAATGTTAGATTCTTTTTTTTGTTTAATGGCTATAAATTATGAATGATTTTACAGGTTTTGTGATCTTAATTCTATTGGATATGTCACAGGAAATTTAAAACTATTTTTCCTGTGACTTTTTACTCGTGTATAATTTGTATTGTCACCGTAAGGCGAATAAATAATCCCCAAATGGACGTATGTATAAAAAATATTACAAAATATTAGCTAACTATATAAAGAGCTTCAATTCTCTTGGCATCAGTTTGGTTTAGTTTGTGTCTCTCTCACTTTCATGTTGTATTTACATGGTGGCTCGCTTTTTTGATTCAGAGCCACCGCCGTCCTCATCATCACCGCATTCGGCGCGTTTACGTTTTTTCTGATGCTCCTGGACAACTTCGGAAATGCAAATATTTGTGGCACTCATTTGCAGCCAATTGGTGTACTACAGTAAATACATAAAATGGATATTAATTAGAGGGTATTTGTGGCAGTAATTTGAGCCTCTTACCAAAGTATTGGTGCGTATGCCAGCTTCGTGTAGCTTGGACTCAATGTTATCCAGCTTATGCTCAGGCTTGGCACTATCCGAGTTGTTCTTGGATATGTCCAGCAAATGGCGAACACGTTGACGCAGAGTCTCAAAGACAATGCGTCCAATGACATGATTGCGATCATAGGGAGTCAGATAGCGTCCGAATTCATAGAAGTAGGGATGCAAACGGCCCAGCTCGATGTGTGTGGTTTCAGCCTCACACACAGCCTTGTGCACATTCTTGTAGTTTTCGGGCACAGCGATTGAAAAGTAAGGATTGTTAACCTTCAGCTCCTTGATATACCAAAGGGGCAAACTAATCGTGCGTCCGGGCTCCAAATGCTCGGTTTCCGCGCCAGCATCCAAAAATCCTATAAATGGAACAATTTCACTATAAACAAGCAATTATTTGATTCATTTTATTTACCCATGTGCTGCAATTGTGTATTAACTTTGCATTCGACCCGTTCTTGGGTCACAAAAATATCCTCAATGGAATAATAATTGGGAAAATAATTCATATTAATTGTGTGTTTGTTTGCGGCTCTTTTTGCTGGGTAAATGAACAGCTGATGGCGGGACTTTTCGATTTCTTGGCCAGTGCCAATCGCATCGGTTGCAACCCTCTTAATTGTTGTTTTCAAATGGTTTGTGTTTTCGCTAGTTTTGGCTTTTGGCTTGGATACACCCATATCGTACTAAAAAACGACAAATTATGTCGACAGGCACTAAAAAACATCGCTGCAATAATTTTCTTTTTTTTATTCAATCGGGAAATTCACGTGTGAACAGACGTTTTATTTAGAAAAAAAAATAAAATTAAGGAAATTAAAAAAAATATATATGCCTTTAGCATATTACGGTTACTTTTCTTGCTATTGATTTGATAGTATATAAATAGCTATATCCCGCGATAAATCGGCACAGCACGCAAAAAACAAAAAATCTTAGAAGAAGAAAAAAAAGTGAAACTATCAATATCAATACCTTTTGCGGCACAAGCGGACGACGACAACAACAACAACACCAAAATTAGATTATTTTTTTTTTCTGTTTTTCATTTTGTCATTGTGTGTGTGAGTGTGAGTGTGTGGGAAACCGTGTATATATTTAAGCATAATAAGCACGCTGCTGTAGCTGCTTGCTGTTTATTATAACAAAAAAAAAATAAATAAATACGTCCCTACTTGTTTGTGTAAGTTTTCCGGCAGCTGCAACAACAACAGCCATCAAAAAAGGCCTATTTGAAAAACGTAACTAATTAAAAAAATAAAGAAAAAGAAGGCAAGAGCAACGGCAGAAAACAACAACAACAACAAAAATGGGTGATTTTGACTTGAACGTGGATAGTCTCATACAGCGTTTGCTGGAAAGTAAGTACAAATAAAAAGTATATACATTTATATGTATTTTTAAGTCTCTGTCTTTCAATTTCAACATATAATTTCTCTTATTATTGTTTGTTTATTATCTTTTACAATTTTTACCCCACTTTTTTTTCTCGTTTTTTTTTTTTATTTTATAATTTATAACCTTATTTGCAATGCGTGTGCGTATTGTATGAGTATAAGTGTGAGTGGGTTGAAAGGAAGAGCATAAAAGAGAGAGAGAGAGAGAGAGAAAAAGTTTGCTTCGGTCATCTTTTTCATATTTCAACTTTAGAATGCATTTTTCTAATTATTACACATTGTAAAATTCATTTGCAAAAAAAAAAACAAACAACAACAGTAACATTTAGCTAAATGATTGTAAAGGCCCCTCACACACACACACACACACAAACAGAGAGAAACCATTTTAATTTGACTTTTGAATCAATTAATTTTAATTGATTTTCATTGCTTCTAATATTGTTTGTTTGCTTGTATGTGTGTGTATGTATGTAGGTTATTTGTTATTCTCATTGTTGTTTTAGCTGCTTCTGTTTTTTTTTTTTATTCTTATTCTTCTAGTTGTTATTCTAGTTTAATTATTACACCGTTATGTGCCGCCATGCATCAAATACGTATGAATGTATGCATATGTGTGTGTGTGTGTGAGTGTGAGTACAAACGCCTTTGCCTAATTAGAAAAATACTTTAGAAGTCAGGCGGCACGTGTTTTTTCATAACAATTCAATTTCAATTGCTCCTACTATCTTCCATCTCTTTCTTTGTTGTTGTTGTTTATTGTTAATAATGAAAAACAGAACAACAACAACAACTACAAAATAAAGTCAAGAAAAACTGATAAAACTTATGCAAATTTGTTAAACACTTAGCATTTTAAATAACTGTTATTTTAATTAGGCATACAATAATAATAACAACAACAATCAGCTGATATATCCAAATATCAATTTTTTTGTTTTTTTTTGGCAAAAAAACTATATAGAAATAATTCCTAGAATATTCTTCAATTCCAAAAAAAAAAGTTAAAAAGCTTTAAATTAAATTTTCATAATTTTTCCAAAACTTTTTAAAAATTCTATTTTATTATTTCATCACCGAAATAAATTGCAAAAAATATTTTAAATGATTTTCTTTTGTTTTATTCATGATTCATTTTCATATCAAAAAAAAAAAAAGAGAGGAAATAATTTAAAAAAAAAAATTGAATTTTTGTTTTATTTATTTTTCTTTTACAACTTTCGTTTGAAATGTTCCAGTTTCTAAAATTTCAATTCATTTTTTTTTTTGTATGTAGTCTTTTGATCCATTTAATTTATAAATCATTTATAAATTTCATAGTAAAAAAAAGAACACCAATTGTTTAGCTATAAAATTTCTTTGAGGCATTGTTGGTTTTTTGCTTTTGTTTTTTATTTGGGTATTAATTCATTATCGGTAGCCTGACGTCATCAGCAGCAGAGACCCTGTAAATTCTTGGCTACTGATAAAATTCATGTGTGGTTTTTTTTATACTTTTTTCATGAAAAGTATATTCATTTTGTCACAAAGTTTGTAACACATAGAAGAAGCCGTTGTAGACCCCCCAAATTTATCTAAAACTTGGTCAGGAGTCGATCTAGCCATGTCCATCTGTCCGTCCGTCCGTCTGTATGTATGTAAACTAGGACCTCAGTTTTAAAGCTATCCTGATGAAACTTGGTGACAAGGCTTCTTGTATAGTCCAATAAGACATTTGTCGGAATCAGCCGATCGGTCTTATCCAATTGGAAAAAAACTATAACTGCTTTCGAAATCTAATTGAAAAAAGTATGTAAACTTCGGCGCCCCGAAATTAAATTTTTCTATATTTTTTTTGGCTCTGTTTTATTTTTTTAAAAATCACATCACATGTGTGAATGTTGCTGCCGATAAGAATGGCCAAAACAATGTCAAAATGTTTGACTAGCTAACCAATCAGTTTCGTCCTTGGTATGATTAAGATGGTCGTGTGACTAAGGCACCCAGTCATAATGCATTTTGGACTTGGCTGCCACAAGAATCAACTAATCAGGCCAAGCGTAAATTGTTTTGTTGCCTTATTAGTTGTATTTTTTTTCCAACAACCTTCAACACATCAACATTGTATAAGCCGCTTAGCGTGCCCCATCATCATCGATGTTTGCCAAATGTCAGCCAAGTTGAAGCCATCGTTTTACTTTGGCCTGACAGGGTAAATGAAAATGTTGCTCCTACTTTTCTTTTTTGGAATGAATGTGTTTAATATCCACTTTAGTTTTTGTTTTGTTTTTTTTTTATGATTTATTTATTGTTTAATTGAAATTTTTTGTATTGATATTTGTGCCAAGATTTTAAAAAACAAAAAGAAGCCGAAGAGCATGCCCAGAAATTGCTCATAGCCCAACAATTGGCCGCTGCTGGTGGCAGCAATTCTGCTGCGGCTGCTGCTGCTGCCGCTGCCGCTGCTGCTGCTTCCTCATCCCGTAATACAATGATGCACACATCACCGACTACAAGCAGCTTGGCCAGTGGTGGCTCCGGCGATTCGTTGGATGATCTTACCGAGCAGCAGAGGCGATTACTTCAACAATATTCTATTTCGCCACCAAGTGAGACGCTCATTTCAGCTGATGGTGATCAAATAACGGTACACCATCCACGCGAGGAGCCCAAAAAGTCACGTTTGAAATTACGTGACTTTTTCGTGGCCGAATTTGGTATATTCTTGTGTTGTGTTTATATAATTTCAAAAGTATTGCTAGTCCCCAATGCTTTAGCTAAAATCCAACTACAATATAAAGAATTTACAATAGGAAATTAAAGATTTATTTTTAAATCAATTCAAAATTCAACTATAAAGAATTTACAATAGGAAATTAAAGATTTATTTATGAATCAATTAAAATTCTAGTAATTTATTGATGATGGCCTTTTCCTTGATATTTTTTCAAGAACTCTTTTAATTATTAATTTTTTAATTGATGGATTATTCCCCTGGTTCTGAATCACTTTCTTTAAAGTTTATACAAAGTGTGCTTGGCAACTCTGAAATCATGCGGTTTTTATCGATCGATAAAAATTCCTTACATTCTTCCGAAAAAAAGAATTTATTATGATTTAATCCTTTTTAATATATTTTTTAGAATAAATAGTCTAAATTAAACTCGATTATTTTCTAGTCTATTTTAAATGTTGTTTTACGATTTAATCTGCCAAGTGTCAATTTTGGAAACACACATTGCAATATTGATTAAGACAAATGTGTTATAAACAAAGAACAATGTGATAATTGTAAATTTGTTGGTTGTTGGCGGTCAAACGGAAACACTTATCTAAAAATATACATTTATCAATTATTTTATTTTCTTCTGGTTTTTATTTTTTGATTGGCGGCTTATGGGCTTCTGAGTTTTATGTTTTTAGATCTATGGTATTTTGTATTATGCAATGGAATGTGCCCCTAATCGAGCGGTCGCATCAATTTCCCCCTACCTGAAATATTCTCTCTGCTTATCTAATTGTTTTCACACAACAAATTTGCAAACATTGCATTGTAAAACAACAAAAAAAAAAAAAAAATATTATATAAATGTTGCGCACAAATTGTTTATTATCAAAGACTGCTGCAATGCAAACAAAACTGAGCTTTTTGATGGAGGAATCATCATCATGATGATGATGATGATGATGGACGATGGTATTGAGCTTTTGGTTTGTTTGTTTTTGTTGGTGTGTGTAGGTGGTTTTTATTTATTTTGCATGTGTGTTTGTGTGTTTGACACGCGACTCTGCTGATATAAAAAATAAAAACTCGGAAGCACACACAACAAAAACAAAATTAAACCCAGCTGAGAACAATAATAAAATATAAAAAATTGATTGGCGTTGAGTGCTGCAATGCGCAGTAAAAAAGAAGGCAAAACAAAAATAAAGGGGGGAAGGACAAGGCAATAAAAAAAAACAGAAAGAAATCTAAAATGTTACATAGACATGAAAAAGGAAATTGTCACTGAAATTCTGCGAATTTTAAATAAATAAAAGTAGCCAATTTAATTCTAGGAAGTAAATATTATAATTGAGAAATTCTCCTTGACCTTGGTTATTGATTTCTTTGCTGTCCGTTGTCCCTTTTCCTCCTGCAACAATAACAATAATAATAACAACTTTCATTATTTTTAATGCCCTTCTAATATTCATATAATTGAGTTGGTGTTGACGAGTTGTCGTCGTCAGCACATTTTCATGTAACACGCGACATTGTCCGTCCATTATTCCCTAATAAAAAGAGTATAGGAATATAGAAAGCAATATGGGGGAAAAAAAAGAGAAAATGTTGGCAAAAATCATTTTCAATTTGTGTGTGTGTTGTCTTTCGTGTTTGTAATGTGATTGAAAAACAAATGTTTAATGTCATAACCTTCAGAATTTTGGTTGATTTTCATTTTTCCTATTAGAATTAAAATTTGCCTTCATTTCAAATATGACTTATTTTGTTTTGATTGCTATCTTACGAGTAGGCAATTTAAATAGGCTCCAAGATTTCTCTTTAGTAAAGCCAGAAATGCTTTAAGGATAATTGATTACACTTTTGGCCTGCCTTTTAATGGGCCACCAACAATTACGGGACAAGCCCAAAAACCAAAATGTGTGTGTGTGTGGGTGTAAACCATTTTGAAGGTCAGCAACGTTAACAAGACTCAACGGAGTAAAATTACGGAACGGAAACTTTGACCGGCCACACAGACACACAGAAACACAAACACATTTACACTTGTGCAATAATCTTTGGCTACATTTTTTGTTTTTTGGGAGCAGCTTAATACATTTGACCTTTGCCCAAGAAAAGGAAGGAAGGAACACAAAACACCATGAAAAAAAAACAAAAAAGGATAGAGTTAAAGGATAAACAAATGAGTTGCCTTCTATTTAAAAGTTTCAAGTTTCTGTCCCTTTTTCAAATATTTAAAATATTTCTCTAATTGAAAGCTGTATTAAAATTTATTACAACTTGAAAAATCAAGATCATAAAACTTTTCTTTATTGATTTATATTTTTTCTAAAAAAAAAAAAAACAAAGTCAGTTTAATATTCGTTTTTCAAATATTTAAAATATTTCTCTAATTGGAAGCTTTATTAAAATTTATTATAACTTGAAAAATCAAGATCATAAAGCTTACTTTATTGATCTAAAAATTTTTTTAATTTCCTGAAATTTAATTTCACTCTCTGGGTTCGATTAATCAATTGTTATCGATGCTTCAGCGATCAATATCGATTAATATTTAAAACGCTTAAATATTCCTGCATTTCAAAAGATTAAATTAATTAAATCTATGTATTTCCTATATCCCTGGTTCATTGTCATTGTCAGAGACTGAATGAAATAGAATGATAAAAGAAACACTAAAAATGAATTGTGAAAATAACCGTGAAAGTGAAACATTTTCATTTGGAATGCTAAAAGGTATTTTCGTAAATTCATTCGTTCGTTCTTTCTTTATTTCGTTCTTTCTTTCTTTGGTGGTGTGGTCTGTTACCAAACAAACTGAATTATAGAGGATTATTTCAAGCCACCAGCAACACAGCACACAAAAGCAAATGCTAAATTTGTTCAAACTGGCAAAAGGCAAAGGTGGACAAGGTTAGAGACGCCTTCTAACATCGTCATAAGTAGTTGGCTTTTTGACGTCTTTCCGGTTCCAACAGCAATGGGGTAAAAATAGTAACATTTACTACAACAGCTCGTACTATAATTGATTCTCTAATAAAACAAAAAATGGGCGTGCATTCGCATAATATTTTTGCTGTTTTTTTTCTTTTTTTTTTAAACCCAAAATGAACACCAATCAATCCTAAAAAAAGAGAGAAAGAGAGAGAGAGAATAAAAGGGAGGAATTATTGAATGGGAAAGAGAAGCGTCGTGGACAAAAGTAGCAGCGCGTGCTTCCACAAATCTTATAAAATAAATATTTATTTTTAGATTGTTGAGTTTGCGTTTGCTTTTTTTTTTCGCTTTCGCTTTGTTTTTCTTGAAATTTGTGTAACCAACTAAATGGAAAATTGACTAAAATCAAATAAAAAAAATGATTTTTTGATTTATGCATCGATTAATTCTAAAATGCAAGCTTGTACAGATCGATCGAAATACTTTGTTGCCCAAGATGGTTTAATTTTCTATATGTTTTTCCTAATATTTTCCTTTTATTTTCTTGTTTTTGCTTTTCCATTACACTTTTTGGGCTTTTTGAGACTTGGCATCCACTTGGCTGACAGTCGTCGTCGTTTTCGTCATTGCCAACATTGGCTGGCGGTCATTTATCGAGCGGGCATGGCCAAAGATACAAAGATACACATTTTGTATTTTGTTTAATTAGCTTCTGTTTTAACCAGGAAGCTTTTCATATTCTACATATACTCAAATATAAATTCATCAGGGCCATTTCATTGTATACACACTCAAATAGGCCAAAGATTTGTTGTTTTTTTTTTTTTTGTTGGAACAAGAAACAATTCTTAATGGTTCTCCTTATGCTCCAATTATTTGTTTCTTTCACTTGAATTGTTCTTGTTGTGTGCGTGTGTTTATTTTTGCGTGCGCTGCCAGGCAAGAAAATAATTTGTATAAATAGCAAACATGCGCAACGTGGTACGCAATGAAAATGAACCAAAATCGACAATAGGCAAACAAATAAACCAGCAAACAAACAATTATTTTATATACCCATTTGAATTTACAAATATCAGAAAAGGAATTTTATTGAAAAAACAACTAAACAAGTTAATATGACAAAGCTTTTAATATTTGAGTTATCGATCACTTAGGGTTATCGATTTTTTTACTGCAATATTTTCTATTTGTGGAGTAATTTATTAAGATTAAGAAAAAGTCAGAAAACTTTGCCAACAACAACAAAGTTGAATCAATAAAAGTAACTAAAATGTTTTCAATTCCTTTATGGTTTAGATTATCATTAACTTTTGCCACCAAGAAATATATTGTTTTGTATACATATACATTTTTTTTTTTGGGTGGTTTAATTTATGCCATATGTAAATTTGGTCGGGCAAACTGGGTCAATGCAAAACGGAAGCGTTTAAATCCAATTGCCCAGTTGGTGGTGGTGGCCCCAGCACGAAATTTAAACCTGCATTAATTTCCACTTGTCCTTAATTGTATCAGTGTATTGGTGCCTAGTTTAACTTTCCAACTTTAATAAATTTCAACTTGAGCACGCAATGTCCTGCCAATGTCCTGAGCAGGCTGCTAAGGTCAGTCAAGAGCACTTAAGAAAAAGGATAAGCTATCGCTTTCCAATTGCAATTGAATTTGATTTAGGTTGCTCTGAAAATTAAATTAAATTCCCTAGTTTCATTGAAAGTAAAAATATATTTACAATAGTTTTATGTTATTAATATATTAAGAGTATTTTTATTAGGAATTAAATTTAACAACAGTTTCAAGTTTTAAATTTAGCAAAATTCTTTGGAAATAAACTTTGGTATTGACATATTCAAGTTTAAAATGCTTTCCCTGGAATTCACTTAACTTGTTGTTTTTTTTTTTTTGTTTTTCTTTTGAATGGAATGTAATAAAAAGCCATTTTGCAGTAAAAAATTTCCTTCCGTTTTAAAAGCAAGCAAAAAAGAAAAGTGCTGAGAGGTGAAAAAAAGGAGGCAGTTAATCATGATGAACCAGTTAGTAAAAGATACATATATGTATGTGTATGTGTATGTATGCTTGTTTGTTTATAGGATATGGTAGAATATAAAAAAGAGGACAGAAGTGGAAAACCTTATGCATTTTTCATGACAAACACGCGCTTCATTTTAACTTGCGCAGTAAGTTGCCGCTGCTGCTGCATCTTCTTTCTGTCTCTCTCTCTCTCTCTCTGTGTCTCTTGACTCTCTGCTGCCAGTAGGGAGCAGTACCCTTTCCAAAGCTCATCTCTCTCTCCACTGACTACTGACAAATAAATGTCCGTCAACATGTGGCGTCTTGTCTCGTTTCTAACCGGTTGAAATTTGCATAAAAATGAAAAATAACAAGTCGCAAGCTGTGTGTTCTTAAATATATGTAAAACAGAAATGTGTGTCAAAGGGTAAAAACACATAGATGTATTTATATATATGTATATTTATCACAGCGAATTTGAATATTTCATTTAATTTTACTGCTTGAAATACAACTCTGGGCAGAAATTTGTTTAATTATGCAGCTGCCTCCCAAAAAAGTAGGCAACACAAGTATTATTATTATTATTTTTTTTTTTCTTGTGGTTCCATTGTTGACCATGCTTAAAAACGCTCCCGGCTTTGAGTATGAATTCTCCCAATGCTTGTGCAATTGGATATCTTAGTTTTGTTGGTAGCTTTTACAAGTATGCCTACTTTGTCAGGCACACAAAATAACCTTTAAGAATATACAGAGAGAGAGAGAAGTAGTTGTTGTTGTGGTAGTAGCACTTTTGTTATTCCAAGCCAGTGGGCATAAATGAAGGCCATTTTCTTGTCGGCCCGGCCTTTCCCCCCGGCCCCCAACATTCCTCTATTCTTTAAGCCGGTTCGCCGCTTTCGTAATAATCCGCACGTTTTCCTTCTGGCCACAAATTATGCAACAACATTTTTTTATACATTTGCATTGTTTGTATTTGGGCATTTATTTATAATTATAAAATAACAAAAAAGCAAAGAAATCACCTGTTGAGAAGAAGGCTCGTATCCTCTAATTGTTTATTTTCGTTTTCTTATTTATTTTTTTTTTTTTTTGTCAATTTTTTAGTGCGTAGCTGTCGGACCGGGAAGCAAGTGCAGATGACAGAGGCCGAGGTGCGTGGCCTTTGTTTGAAGTCTAGGGAAATATTCTTGCAACAACCAATTTTACTGGAACTGGAAGCACCGCTTATTATTTGCGGAGATATACACGGTCAATATACAGATCTCTTGCGTCTATTTGAATACGGTGGATTTCCACCGGCAGCCAACTATTTATTTCTTGGCGATTATGTTGATCGGGGTAAACAATCTTTGGAAACTATTTGCCTATTGTTGGCCTACAAAATCAAATATCCGGAGAATTTCTTTTTATTGCGTGGCAATCACGAATGCGCCAGTATTAATAGGATTTATGGTAAGTTAATCGTTAATCGTTATCGATCGATCTATCAATAGTTAAACTAATTTCTCTTTTTTGTAGGCTTTTATGATGAGTGCAAACGTCGTTATAATGTTAAATTATGGAAAACTTTCACGGACTGCTTCAATTGCCTACCAGTTGCCGCCATTATCGATGAGAAAATCTTTTGTTGCCATGGCGGATTAAGTCCCGATTTACAGGGTATGGAGCAGATACGACGATTAATGCGCCCAACCGATGTGCCCGATACTGGGCTTTTGTGCGATCTCCTTTGGAGTGATCCCGACAAGGATGTTCAGGGCTGGGGCGAAAATGATCGTGGCGTGAGTTTTACCTTTGGCGTTGATGTTGTCTCGAAATTTTTGAATCGACACGAGCTGGACTTGATTTGTCGCGCCCATCAGGTTTGTCCATAAATAAATTATATTATATATTATTTATAACTTTAAATATTTATTATCTTTCAGGTCGTTGAAGATGGTTACGAATTTTTTGCGCGCCGTCAGTTAGTTACTTTATTTTCGGCGCCCAATTATTGCGGTGAATTTGATAATGCTGGCGGAATGATGACTGTGGATGATACGCTTATGTGTTCGTTCCAGGTAATTGATTAAAATGGAAATTCTTTAATTAAAAGATTGAGAATTGTGTGTAGAAAATAAATCAGACATTGTTAATAAATTGCTAACCTTATAAAATCATTTTATTGCATTTAAATAATTTAAAGACCATTCAGA
Organism: Scaptodrosophila scaptomyzoidea; assembly: GCA_035078625.1. Taxonomy (NCBI): domain Eukaryota; kingdom Metazoa; phylum Arthropoda; class Insecta; order Diptera; family Drosophilidae; genus Scaptodrosophila; species Scaptodrosophila scaptomyzoidea. Next base: position 32,085 of record JAWNPY010000001.1, read on the forward strand.
AAAAATATTCCCATTATTGTTTGGGTTTTGTTTAAAAGATTTGCAAGACTTTTGTAATTTATTAAATGTAAGACAATTTTTTGAGTTATTTTAGTTAATCATTTAAATTAATCATTTCATTTCTTTTTCTTTATAGATTTTGAAGCCTTCCGAAAAGAAAGCCAAGTATTTATATAGCGGCATGAATTCATCTAGACCGACAACACCGCAAAGAAGCGCTCCAATGCTGACGACAAATAAGAAGAAATAATATATCCATCCGCTTCCGTTTCCTTAAAGGTTAAACAAACAAAATTTAAATAAAAACATAATTAATAAAATATACATCAACACCAACAACAACAAATAAGAAAAGTAACTTTTATATATATACAAAATTTAATGTATGCAAGAAACCAATAACAAAATTATATATGTATACACATAGTTGGAAGAAAAAAAAATACAAAAACAAAGCAAAAAAAAAAAAAATAAAAATTAAAAAAAGAAAAAAAAAAAGCAAATACCAGCAACAATAATAGTAAAAGTAAAATGATAAAATGCATATTAAGAGCGCTTATTAAGTTAAAAGGAAAATCGAAATCGTTAAAAAAAAAGAACAAATGTACCTATATACTTGCCGGTTGCTGGCATAAATTTTGTATTTAATTTAACCAAGAAAATGAATTCCGTAACTTTGTATCTTTTATCTTGCATTTGTTTAAAGGCCTTTGAAAGTAGCTACACACACACACACAAACACACACGAGTGAAATGAGGTTTTAAAATTAGAAATTTAATTGATTTTGATTAACCAGAAAGTTAAGCAATTACAGCAATGAATTTAAACAAACACACAAACACACACACACACACAGCGGCCCTTTGTTCCAATTCGGAATCAAAAAAAAAAAAAAAAGAAGAAGAAAAACAATATAAATAACAACATTTAAAACGTGAACAAACTATATATACTGAACTATTATTACTATTATGATAATGAAGATGATGATAAATGTAAAGAAAAACAGATTATTTATTATATTTACCATATATATACAGGGTGTTGAATGTATACTTTTTTTTTTTGTTTTTTTTTTGGTTTATATTATTCTTTATTTTCACCTTTACCCAGCCAGTTGTACACACACAAGTGAATTAATTTACATTTTTTATGTACTAAGTGTTGAAAGAAAATGTTCATTTTCATTTCTAAGTTAATTGAGAATAGTTTGTTAAGCAAAGAATTTGTGGCTTATTTTTCTTTTTTTATTTCCTATGTGAATTGAAGCAATTGAAATTTGGTTTTAAATTTAAAATATATATATATTTGTAAATGTATGTGAGTGTATGTTTTATTTATTATATGTTTAGATACTATTTAAAATTTGTTTGTTTTGTCCTTTGTCCATTGAATTGCCTTAACTTTTAAATAAATATAAATACATTATATATATATATATAATATTAATCAAAGAGTGAATTTAACTAAACAAATTGTCTTCTCGTCTTTTGTTTGTCAAATAAAAATGTACTAAAAACAAAAACCATTCACTAGAACAAACAAAATTTCAATTTTAAACGTTGCAAATACATAAAAAAAAATATTTTTATTTTTCATATTAATACAAGAAATTCAACTCAAAATTCAAAACAAACAAAACTTAACTAAATTAAAGCTCTATTAATATACATATAAATATATATATATACCTACTTATTTATATATAATAAAAAGAAAGAAAAACAAAATAAATCAGCCAATTTTTTCCTTGTCGTCGTAGTTGATTAGATTTTAGTGCCTTTTTGTCCTCCAAGAAAACAAAAAAAAAAAACAAAAACAAACAATCGAATAACGATTAAAAAACAAATAAGAAAATAAATGGATAAAATTATATAAGCAAAGTGAAGCTATAAAAAAAAGAAGAAAACTACAACAAATACAAAATAAATTATATTTATATATATATACAAACACATACATAAACACACATAAACATGCATATATATAGATATGTACATATGGCAAGTAATCGTGCATCGTGCATGATTCACGAGTATTTGAAGCGGCATACAAGTCAATTAATTGTATTACAATTGTGTTTCAATTTCGATTGTTTCATTAAAAAAAAAAAAAGAATAAAAAATACAAAAGAAAAAAAAAACAACCATTTATAAATATATTAATATATTTATTTCTTAAATTACAAAACAAAAGGTTTATTGAAAGATTTAATAGCAGCAATTTGTTTAACACTAGTAAAATAATTCAATTGATTTTTTTTTTCGATTTGTTAAACACTTCACTTAATTTTGCATTCGATCTTTGTATTTATAAAAATCTATATTAAAAATTAAAAAAAAAAAACAAAAAAAGAACAGAAAGGAAAATGATAATGATTAAAGAACAAAGAAAACGAATCATACACGATAAAGAAATAAAATATTTATTACTCAAAATCAAAATATGAAATTTCTTTAAAAAAAAAAAA
>JAWNPY010000001.1:34655-151986 GCA_035078625.1 Scaptodrosophila scaptomyzoidea
AAGGAGACAAAAAGAGGTAAGTTTGTTTAAAATATATAAATAACTCAGAGGAAAATTTAACTTCAGGGCCTCAAAGTTTACATACCTTTCAAACGATATGCAATATGTTTAAAAAGGACGAACACCGCCTAAATTTAAAACAAAATTTGTATATTTTGAAATTTAGTTTCCTACATATATTCTGAGAACGGCTTCAAATACTGAAATATAAAATGCATTTCCCGACTCGCCTGAATTTTACCTTTCGTTTGATATGCCATTTGCCTATATTGGTGCATTTTTTTTAAAATGATGAAATTTGCAAAAAATTTTCAAAGTTATTTTTGGGGTACAACAGTTTTTTACATATATTTCAGGAACCACTTCAGTTACTGAAATATCATTTGCATATCCTGATTTGCCTGAAAATTCTCTTTCCTTTGATATGCCGTTTGTCCTTGTAGGTCCTTTTTTTATAGCGGAAAACAGCTAATTTCTAGCTATTTCCCCTGAATTAGTTTTTCATTGTTTTCCATTAGGAAAAATGGTCGGATATGGACGAATGGCATATCAAACGAAAGGTCATGTTCAGACGAGTCAGGTGGTATCAAATTTATTCCAGTATCTCAAGCGGTTCTCAAAATATATGCAGAAAACTGTTGCACCTTAAAAAAATCCTTACAACTCACTGCAAATTTTGATGATATGGTAAAACTATACCAATTTGGACAAATGGCATATCAAATGAAAGAGGACGATGAGTAGAGTCAAGAAATGTTATTTGTGTTTCTCTAGCGTTGTCAGTTCTTTAAATAATTGTAGAAAACCAAATTTCAACAAACCCATTCATATATTCATTAAATTTGTAAAATTAATTGTATTGTAGCATACTTTTAGGTGAAATTTCCAACTGTAATTGCCTATGTGTATGTGTAAGTATAAAATACTAGCAAAGATTATGAATATATCTATCTATAATTTTCGATATTGACACTACTTATTTGGTTGAAGCTTTTGGAGCTTTTCTATTCAAGGTTTGGATTGTCCTGGGAAAATTATGAATGACTTATTCTAATGCTTTTTCTCGAAGATTTTCAGACAAACTTATAATTATGTATCTGTACCTTAAATACCTTAACAAAAATAGAGTTTAACAAAATAAAGATTAAAAACTTTGCAATCTTCTAAAGCTAAAAAGACATTCATGAAAAAGCCTTTTTCGCATTCATTTTGTCAACCTTTTCAAGATTGCAGAGCTTTAAGCTTAATTTGAAAATGTTTCGGAGTAAATACCGTTATTAATACTACTGTTAACTAATCCGAAAGTTCATCCAGCTAAAATGTAAATGAAACGAAGCAATTAAAATCTCATTACCGATTGGTAATCAATTTAAAGGTATTTTGATCAAGTTCGATTTTATAACCTACCTATTTTTAATTTCCACAAAAGAAAAACAAAAGTGAAATTAATTTTTTTTTTTTATATACATTTATTTATAACATAATCTTAAATGTCTTTATGAAAATTCTCTTTCAAATCATTCTTTTGCTAATTAATTATTTTTCAATTACTTTGCTTTGCTTGTCGTTTGTAAATATTCTTTCCTATCTAATATATCATAATACTTGTTTTTTTTTTTACTCGATCAGATGGTTTCAGATGGTAACCATTTTTAGCCATTTAAACATACTTGCAGAGGGAGGGAGTTGAGTGAGTGAGTCAATTTATAAATTAGCTCGTAGGTATTTTATTTCTTTGTATATATGATATATTTATATTGTATTGTGTATAAGTAAGTTTATATTCTATATATATTCTGTATATTAGGTAGTGTTTTTTCTGTTTGCCCGTAGAAATGCATCACATTTAACCTTTATTTCATATGTATGGGTTTGTTTGTTCTTGTAGGAAATAAATTCTTGATTTTTTGGAAATTAGCACACGAAACACATACAAACATGCATACAATACAAATACATTTATAAATGGTAGGTAAATATATAATAATAAATATTTGTTTTTTTTATAACTAAATTCTCTGACTAACATATAATTTTTAAATAGTTTTTAGCTGTAGTTTGCTTTTGCTTTGCATTGCCTAAAAATTATTAATATTTGCCCATAAATTCCTTCAAAGTGCTTAGTAGTTGTATTCTTACAATTAGAGATCTACAAATATACAAATAGCAGTTGTTGTTGTTGTTATAAGATATTTCTTTGGGATATGGAATATTTAATCAAATGGTTGGATGACTTTCCTTTGGATTTTAATGGTTTTTTTTTTTTTTGCCTTGTCTTAAATCTAACATGCATTTAATTAAGTTTTAAGTGAGTAGGTATTTATTTTTATTTTTATTTTTTTTTTTTATGTGTGTTTGTGTGCAAACCACATTTGTATAAACTTTTCATTTGAAACCGCAACGTTTTCATCATTCAATTTAGTAATTATTGTATTTAATACTGTAAATATTTTATAACTATTACAATTGCAATTGCAACAACAGTGAAATACATTGAATTATATTATAATTAACTAAAAATTGATCTCTCTTTCTCTCTCTTAATAATGTCAACTAAACCACACAAATATGAAATACATGCAAAGCCTTTGCAATTGTTTTTCATATATATATATATATATGCATATATAATATATGTAGGGATATATTTTGCACAGGTACTTAAAGCTAAGAGGATTATTAGCAGGTAAATCCTTTCATAGTGTTTTTTTGTGAGAAAAGTCAAGATTCTTCATCACCTGAACATTAATTGCATATTTTCTTAATCAAGAAAATCTTTATTCTACTGTATGAATTTCATTTCCATTTATCTGATTTTTAAGTTGATTTTTTCTTTTTTTTTTTGGGAGCACATTAAATGTTTAACTATTTTTTAATTCCACTAAATAGTTGAGGTTAATAATAATTAATATTTTTTTGTTTTTACACAAATAGGTACTTTCTATTTGATCTAAAAGTTCCAGTTACATAATATCAAATTTAATACCTTAATAGACCTGTTAATTGAATTATCTACCAAGAAGTCAACAATTTAGCTGCCTGCAATTAGTTTCAATTAAAATATTTAAACGACAAATGCAATTGGCTGTCCAAAACTTTTATATTCTCTGAATTTATAATAATGGTTTCTCAGTTGAGTTTGAGTTTTGTTTTTCTTCTTTTTTTCTTTTTTAATATATTCCACCCATTAGCATTCCTTAAATCTTTCTTTGTCCTCCTTTTTGGGGGGAGGATTCCCTGTTGGTTGGTTTAGTGGTTAACACAATTTAAAACTTTTAATGGTATTAAATTTACATAGCGCCAGGCAAGCTCTAATTTGGGTTTGTAAATGTTTTACCTGTTCTACTCTGCACTTTTTTTGTTGTTTTTGTTTTTGTTTATGTTTCGGCCAATTTTACTTTATTTATTATTTTAAATGCACTTAATGCTGTCATTTTGCATTCACTTTGTGTTGGGGGAATTTCTAGGATGGTTTTTTCTTTTTAATAAACAATTGAGATAAGAATCAAAATCACACATTTGGTGACTTGGGCACTGACCCGGTAACAGCTGAGTTTGAGCAGTCCTCGGTTTCCTGTTGATGCACCTGCACTTGGACATTCAATCGTTCATCTGCAGTTTCTTCAGTCTCCTCCAGATCTCGGGCCAGAGTCTCACTGCGTTGCAGACGACGCTTCTGGGAGCCATTGCCATGTTGCTGTTGTTGAAGGGATTGGGGCACAGGGAAGCGTAAATCAAATTCACCATCTGCCGACTCAATGCGATCCAAAGCCAAGCGGGGCTGAGTTCCTGTCGCGGCAGAGGCTGAGGCTGCTGCAGCCGCTGCAGCTGCTGCTGCTGCTGCACTTGTAGAAGGACCTTCATGCAGCTCATTGGGTGTGGCACCGGGGGTGATGAGCCTCTGCTTGCCACAGTTTTTGCGGTTGGCTGGCACATCATCCAGAGCCAGTTTCTCTAGCAAGGCCACTTCCGCTGGCTCGGGCCGCATACTCTCATCCACATGGACCAGAACAAAGGGCAATTTGAGCGACAACTCGCCACCCATGCCGCTTAAGGTCAGCTTAACCTTGACATAGTAGGACACATAGATGGCAAACACATTGCGATCATCACCGGAATTACTCTGACTGCCACCGCCACCGCCAGCGCCGCCGCCGCCGCCCGATGATGATGAGGAAGTCTGCGCCGGGGGCTGAGGAATTGCCACAGCCGGACTGGAGCACTGATTACCGGCCAGCAATTGTGTGGCATGCAAGACAATATTGGGCGAACGTATGGCCGAGGCTGCTATGGAACCGGTTATCTCATCTGGCTCGGTACTGCGCTGCAATGTATCCTCCAGGGCTATCCAATTCTTGGTGGGACCACGCTGAGGCCTCAGCACCACGGTCGTATTTAATGTGGCCCCCGGCAGCACTGTTCGATCGACTGTGGGCACGGCCGTATCGGAATCTGCCACTACATTTTTAAACTTGCCATTGTTAAACATGCAGACATCGACATGTTGAATGGCACAGACCTGACAACGACAATACAAATACAAATAGAAATGGTTTAAAATAAAGATACAAATAAAACACAATACAATACAAGAATATTTAAAAAGAAAAACTCAATTTTGTACACTGAGCAACAAATGGTTTGAATTTAAGTTATTAAAAAATATTACTTAATAATAAATATATTCAAAATGATATAATTGGTAGAAAGTCTTTAGAATGTCACTTCGAATTTGCAAGATGGTAAGTAGCTAGAAAATGGCTAAAAAAAAATAGATATACATTAGCTAGAAAATATCTAAAAAGTAGTTTGAAAGTTCTTAAAAAAGTTACTAGAAAATGGCCAGAAAATGACTAGAAAGTCGCTGAAAAAATTAACCAGCAAATATTTTAAAAGTCGCTAACAAATCTGGCTAGGAAATCCAGGAAAATAACAGCCAAACAGGTACAAAAAAAACAATTTGTGCTTGCCTGAAATTTCTGTTTTTTTCATTTGAAAAAATGTTTTCTCAGCTATTAAATAAAGTATTTTTTTAGAGTTTCGTTTTCTATTGTATTTTATGTTTAGTGTAATCGCTACTTGTATGGTTACATGTATTTCACGTCTAGTAGTATTTTGCCACTTTCACACACAGACACAGACACATTTATGCAATCAATCAAAGAGTGTTTTAGTATTCCATTCAAGTACTTGTATGTACTTGTTCTTCAATTCCATGCGCGTTTATCTGCATGTGAGTTGCTTGGAGTGGATGGATGGATATGTGTGGGTGTGTGAAAGGATGTTTTTATACTATACAAAATACAATATATATATATAGTTCGAATGCCATTGGCCATAAGCTTCCATCGGCAGCTACAAGTGCTTTTAACTGAAGCTTCGGGGCTCGCTAAAAAAAAAAAAGGTTGGTACTTAAACACTATATTTATTTGTATCTATATATATATATGTCTGTCTATCAATAGTGTATGTGGAGTATGCAAATGGATGTGACACACAGTGCGTATGATTGTTGTATGTTTATTTGTAGATAAACTTTTCAGGTTTTAGGGTAAAAAAAAATAAAAAATTCAGCCTGGCAGATTGTCTATAATTTTAAAATAAAATAAAGAATAGCAATATAAAATTTCCGACAACAATTATAATTTAAAATATATTAAATTTTGAAAATATGATAATTAATTTACACATTTATTTTATTCAAATTGAAGCAAAATTCATTTAATTAACTTTGCTTGCCACAATTATTTAGATTTGTTTATGATTTTGTTTTGGTTTTGGTTTTTTGTCTTGAAGCAAAATCCCAGAACCAATGAAGACTCAAGAGTCATAACAATAAATGTACATTAATACATATTTAATGGAGCGCAAAGTGCATAATGTGCTACCTAAAATTGTATGTGTGTTTGGGTATGGGTGTAGGGGATAAGGGGATAAGGGGACTTGTTGCCAAAGGCTATGCTCGTTCGCTGGTGGATTTGGAGATGGCTATAAAATATTCAAATGCCGCGCACATTCAGCTTCAGCAGTTCAAGGGGCCAGCAGCATCCTCAGCATCCTCAGCATCCACAGCATCCCCAGCATTCTCAGCAAAGGCATTAAATCGATTACAAAATGGCAGGTGGGCGAACTTTGGCGTCGGCTGCTCAGGTTCAGTTTTCTACTTTCTACCAGTAAACTGAAACTGAAACTCAAACTCAAACTGAGGCGGAGCGGAGAGGAGTGGAGAGGTAGCTGTGTTATGTCATTTTGTGTCAGTTGCATGTACACAGAAATGTGTGCGAGTGTCTCTCAAGGACCAATCTATTGAATTTATTTATTTTTATAAACTTAATGAAGAGTTTTGGCAAAAGAAAGTGACGTTGCCATATCAATAGTCTGGTGGGAATATATATACTTATATACGCTTAAAAAGGAAACAAAGTTAATTTAATTGCAGGAACAAAATCAACAGCGAAAATAAAATGAAACCAACCAACCAGCGATGATATCCTGTCTGTCTGCCTGCCTCCTTCCCCTCCTCTTTGGTTGTCACTGTTTCTGTTTCAGTTTCAGTTTCTGTTTCTTATTTTCCCTCAGGCATTGTTGTTATTGTTGTATTTATAATTATTTGCAATTATAAATTGGCCCACGCAATTAGATTTTATAGACGTCAAAAGGGTCGTTTATTCTCATTCATTTATTAAGTATCTACATCCTGTTTGAAACATAAAACTTGATTTTGACCAGCCCAACAACAATATTAAATGAATTTGAATTTCAAAAGAAAAACTTGACCTTTTCCAGTTAAAGCTTAGTATCCACTTGACGGAAAAAGCCTTTAAAACAAAAATTTCATATAAAAATCAGTTTAGGAATTTCAGATCTGTAATTTTGTTTTGAATGTTGTATCCACTTGACGAGATTTCGTTCTGTTATTCGATGTACAACTGTTAAATTTTTCAAAGCGAAAATAAATTTTTAGCATTTATTCGAAACCGAAATTTGATTTGCAGTGAAAATATAAGTGAAAATTAAATTGGAGTTTTCCCTTCTCACCACGGGCAAAATAGATAGCGATTTATCCAAAATTAGCGGTTCTTTACCATTTTTGATTTTTCCTCTTCCAGGTAAAATTTCTTATATTTTTTTCTTTCGATTCATTTTTTACGTATTGAAAAAATATATATAAAAAAAAGGGACCGATTGAGACAAATAATTTTCATTTACATTACATTTGAATTCACAATGAAATATTCTGTAAAGTAACTGATTTATTTTAGGTTCAGGAACCCCTTTTTCGTAAAGTGAATACTGAGCTTAAGCTTAAAGTTTGTTTTATTGAACTCATCATGAATAATTATGGTTCAATTAATTCAATTAATTATTTTTAAAATTATTTATGCCATGCTCATTAATTTAAACATGTGATTTCACTTTTCAGTTGGAGATAAATTCACAAAAAAACAATAATAATAAATAAATAAATCAACAAGAAATAAAAAAATAAATACCAACATTTTTTCATGTGTGTAATTAATTATTCATTTCACTTTTACACTTTCAATTAAGGTCGAGGAAAAATGGAAAGCAGTCTGAAACTAAAGGAATTTAAATACATTTGACTTTCCGGCCTTAAAAACCAAGTAAAGGAATCCCTAGCTAATCTACTTTGTCAAATATAATACAAATTACTTTCAAGGCATTTTTCCTGTTTGCCAACATTTTTCTATTCCAAAGTCTTGAACACAATAACCGAAGGGAAATATATTGTTTGTGTTCAACAACAATCGAAAGGATGTTTTTATGTATGTGTGTGAAAAAGAGCATGAATTGTTATTGTTGTTTGTACAAACCCGAACTTTTCGCACTGTTTTTCGACTATCGTTTCGTATGTTTACAGTTACATTGACCTCCTCGCCATGGGTGTACCAGGCCTTGTCGAGACTGGCCCGCAATCCGACACGACCGTCCTGGAGCAAGAAGGGCTTATCAACGACTCCTTGTGGGCCACCCGATGGGCCAACGCTGATGCCACCAATGCCACCGGTAATGCCAGCCCCGCTACTTGGTGGCAAAATGTTATCGCCCGACTGCAAATGTTTAGCAGTTTGAAGCAGTTTAATTGAAAATTCAATGGAAATTGTGGCCATGACTACTCACCTCTTGGAATGATTTGCTGTAGTTATGAAATGGATCGTTTGGGCATTTTTCAATTTCGCTTTTGCTGCGTCCAAAACGGCCGCTGAACCGAAACGATTTGGGTGACAAACGCAATTTGGGAAACGAATCGCCGCGCTCCGATTTGGCCGACTTTGACTTGGCCGTGGAGGAGCAACTGGTTGGCAATGGCTTCTCATCGGCTCCTAGAGCTTGCCGGGCACTGGTCGGCGGTGATTGAATATTTGTCTGCTGTCCACTATTGTTGCCCAGGGCAGCAAAATGTTCTGGTCCAGTATGCGGATGGAATACATCGGTGCGATAAATAACTCGTACGCTCATTTTCACCGAGGCACGGCGATGAAATTTTTCGTCGGTTTTGTCTGCTGTGTAAAAAAAAAATCAATAAAAGCTAATTGAAGCTCAAATTTTAAAGGATTCTTGTTTATTATAAGCTGCTTAAAATTACTGCCCTTAAAAATGTACAACTCGCAACAAAATTGCACAGTCATTGATTTGCAGTTGCAGCAATCATTAAAGAAATACCAGCAACAAAAAAAAAAAATCATTATCTTCTCAAACATTTCAATTGAATGACCTTCTTCTTCTTCTTCTTCTTGCCTTTCACTAAGGTTTCTTGCTTCCTTGGTTGCCAATCAATGGCCAAAAGCCATATAATTAAAATGTACATTCACACAGACACAACCAAAAATGCCAATCTAATCTTGGTTCGTTGGCTCTCTCTACTTTTTGTGTCAATTTCAAGCCAAGTCAGCAGCATTGACCCTCGATTCCATACCATTTCATTTGTATTCGCATTCGCATTCGCATTCTGATTTTCATTCTGATTCCTTTGGTGACTTAAAGAACTGACCAATTTGTATCTATGTAACAGAATCTATAATAATGTCCTTTGTATGTAGCTTATGGACCATAGACAGATGCTTGATTGGTTATTTTTTTATCAGTAAGCGAGAAAAAGGTAATCAGCCGTTTTGGGCTAGGCGCATTCGAAAATGTCCTTGACAGTATCATTTAACCGGATATTGAATATCCGCTTCCGTTGGCAACCGACGGCAAACAGTAACCAATGTTAAATTAGTCAAGAAACAAGACTAAAAGTATCATTTTAAATTCTAGTATTTTGATACAAAAATTATATTAAATTAACTTAATTTTCTCAACCAATCAAGTTTCCAATACTGAAAGTATAAGTACTAATTTATCTGGATTTAAATTGAATTTAAATGAATTAAAAAAAACCTTTTAAAATTCAAGTATTTTTATTTTTAGGTAGACCTTAAAAGACTCTAAAATTCTAGGGTCTTGAACAAATTTCCTTCTAATATCTAATACGAAAATTAGTCAAAAAACAAGACTTTAAATATTATTTTAAATTTTAGTATTTTGATACAAGTTGCCCATAACAAAAATTATATTAAATTAACTTAATTTTCTCAACCAATCAAGTTTTCAATATTGAAAGTATAAGTACTAAATTATCTTGATTTTAATTGAAAAAAAAAACCTTTTAAAATTCTAGTATTTTTATTTTTAGGTAGACCTTTAAAGACTCTAAAATTCTAGGGTCTTGAACAAATTCCATTATTGTATATGAATTTTTCAATGGACTGCCACTTTGTTTTGTTTGTTGGGCATATAAAAATGAGCATAATAAATAAAAACTAATATAAATTTCATTGCGTGGCATTGCCGCGTGTCCTGTGACAATCAAAAATAAATGAGAACGTGCACAAGTAAAAACCGGAGGACAATTGTCAGTAAGTGTACGTGTCAACTGAATTATTTTTGATATTTTAGCATCATTTACCTACCAATAAAACAGCGTACGTCATAGCTGGTGCCAATGGGAGCCCCGTAATAACGTTTCGCCGGCACCAGTTGGACACTTGGCGGCGCCTGAGCAGTTAGCGAAAGTGTAAATGGATGTGCGCCATCCCCGAGACGTTTGACCAGGGCTTCCTGAAATTAAAATCACAACAATAATAACAGACAAATCTTAAGACTCTCTAATCCAAAAGTATAAAAGCTAGAAAAAAAAAGTCCCCAAAAAAAAAAAAAAAGATGTAAACGTTTTAAGCGATTACTTTTAGCTCTTAAGTTAAATTGATTTTCAATTGGTTCAAGTGCATTGAATTCAAAGCTTGTTGTAGTTTTGGCTTTCTTATTTTTGTTCCTGATTTTTCTTGATTTTTCGTCAGGCATACAAACACAAAAGTTTGCCAACAATTTTAGCCATAAAAGAGAAAGTCTGTGTGTATGTTTTGTAAACATGCCAAGCCAATATGGTTAATGTTATAGCCTGGGAAAAGAGGCTGAGAGTTCCAAGAGTTTTGAAAGACTAAAGTTGTCAACTTGGAACATCCATCTGATTATATAGCATTTGTTAAAGTGTTTGTTCGTTCCTAAGAGGATTTTTCCCACACATATGTCAAAAAAAACAACAACAACAAGAAAAGGCAGAAAAATAATGTAAAATGTAAATTACAAAAAGGAAAAAATGGCAAAGGATTGCAATTATCCAGCATGTTTTGTTAAAGGGATAAGACCGCCACTTACCTGCAAGGGACTGAGGGATTCGCGCGCTGGCTCCTCGTTACGTGGCCAGATCTGATGCAGCGACATGATTGCCTCATTGCAGAAGCGCAATCCCATTACTTCTTCGTCCTCGCGACCATATCTGAAAACCGCAGCCAACGACAAAGGCAACAACATCTCATCAGTAAATATTTAATGTCAAGAGTGAGCAATAAGAGCGGCCAAATTGCAACACAGCTGCCAGACTCTCTCTCTTTTTTCCTTATTTTTTTTTTTGTGAATTTTTTATATATATATTGTATCATAGTCATAGGATGATGTCTTCTTACCGAAATGTCAACGTCAACTGAGCATACACACGATGTCCTTGAATGGACTTTGGATCCACATAGACAATGCCTCGTAATATGGATGGATTGTTACCAGTCAAAGTAATTTCACGAGCGGGCAGGTAAAGTGTCAGCACACAATTTGGTGAGGTCTTCTTATAGACACGCTGTGTTCCAAACTCATCTCTGTGTGTTAATCTGTTAAAATGGAATTTTCAGAAATAAAACGTGTTTTAATATAAAGCTGACTTGAATCAGAAATTAATAATGCTTAAGATAGCCGATTAAAAACCAAAAGCTAAAGCAGCAAAGTGAAAAGCTCTAAAAGAAAAACTAAGGATTAAAATTTAAGCAAGTAAAACTGACAATGAGAGAATAAAGTTGGAAAATCCTTTGAAACTATTTTATTTGTGAGCTTGACCTTTCTTTTATTTTATTCATTTGAGCAGATTATTCCTAGTTTTAATTTATTACTTAATATTCTTGGTTTTCAGGCAATTGATGAATTAACCAGCTAATTCAAGCCATAATTCAATTATAACCACATATATTGTAGTATGTGCAGTCTACTAGTTAATTAATCTGTTTTAGTTCAACCAACCAACTAAGTAATACTTTTTGTACTTTTATTTTACTGCAACTGCAACTCTTTAGTTTTTTTTTTACATTTTCTTTACCTGTTTATAATGAAAATAAATCGAATTAAAGCACAAATCTCATTTAAAACGAAACCATCAATTAAAAATGACCGTAACCAACCGTCGTCTGCTGGCTGTCCCTCTCCCTCTCCCTGTCCCTCTCCCATGATAGGTGCACCATCAATACGGTTGCCTTGGAGCATATGCACGTAAGTAATTGGAAAATAATCAACACAGCCCGTCCTACTTAGGCCAAGGCCAAAAGAAAAGCAACCGCTGATGATGACGTGTATGTCTGGGTGACAAGGATAGAAGGCAAATCAAAGCATAAGTCTTAATTAGGAAATCAAATAAATATATAATTCAAAGAGTGAGTGAGAGGTTTATTCACGCGACATGAGAAAAAATGCCATAAAAGATTCAAATTGCTAGTTCACAGGGGGGCACAATTCTTGGAGCAACTACTACGTAGGTGGTAAACCCCATGGAACTGGGAGATGGAGCTTTATGGCTATTGCCTTGTCCCATCTGTCTGTCTGTCCATTTATGCCCACGCAATCCCTTGTTTTACAATATATTTCGCATTCTACCATAAAACCCCATACCAAAGAATTAAAAAAAAAGAGAGAGAGAAAAAAAATGAAACAAAATTGAAAAAAAAAAAATACTTATTATGCAAGCTGAAACGAGGGGTTCTTGATAAATTGAGTGTTGATTATTCCACCCATAAATTATGCATGAAATAGATCAAGTTGAAAATAGCTCAATTTGTTTATTTGAAACTTCATTTTAGGTTGATTACAATGAATAAATTTACAGAAAAAATCCGAATAAAAAATTCCAAAAAAAAATATAAATATAAATATTTATTCTTTAAATTAAATACAACTTTTCAATTGCACCTCGTTTAATGCGCTCAGATGAAAATAGATGCAAACAATTGTTTGATGGACTTGCACTTTGTTTCACCGCCAGCATTTTAATTGCATTCCAATGGTTTTTTTAAATAGCCAATGCCCGTTGGCTAGTTGAAAAAGCTTTTGCTTAGCTACAATAATTCCAACTACATAGATGCCTGGATAGTTTCCGCCTCTTCTTTATTTATTTATTTATTTATTTATTTATTGTTTTTGCTTAGCCTTAGTAACATCCAATTATCAACTAAATTATGTTGGAGAGCAGAGCAGCACTCGAGCAGACGAAGAAAAGAAGAGTTTTTCTCCTATCAAGCAGAAGGAGGCGACCAGTATAATTACGGCCGCACTTACCATAATTACTTAATTTTTTCTCTCAGTTTCTTTTTTCTTTCTTCTTCTTTTCTTGCCAGATCTGAAAATGTACTTTGTTGTGTGTAAGGTAAGTAAGTTTTATGTGGCACACACACCACACCACACAATGATTACAATGGCGGCATCTTTTGTTAATAGAACCTTCCCTGCTCCTTGCAAGTTGTTGTAGTTGCACTTAGTCGCCGTTTTCTGTTCTGTTCTGTTCAGCTTTCTATTGCCATTGCCAAGTCATGTCAAGACGACAACGACGACAACAACGACACAAGTTCTAACATTCCAGTCAAGTAAGCATGGCATCCATTAATTTATTCTTGTGAATAAACTGACTGGGGCCACTTAAAGTAGTTGTTGCTGTTGACTCAGGTGTAAGAACAGGAACATTTCATGGAATTTTTCATTCTGGATGCTGGTAATTTATACCCATGCAAATTCCATACAATTTTACTCAACTGACTTTGACTTTTTGTCCACAATCCAAAATTGATATTTTCCAGGATATATCAAATATTCCAAATCATCATTATTGCAACAAGTGGTCGTCTCCATCTGTTTCCGTTTAGTGGCTTAATGGCTTGCCGTCCGTCCGTCCGGGCATCCTGCTGATTTTCCTTTCCGTTCCTTTCCTGCGTGATTTATACATACACTAAAATAGATTGTTCAGATTGTGTTGAACGCACCCCCCCCCACCAACTTGTGGCTTGCTTCTTTATTTTTTCATATTCGCAGATAGTTTGATAAGTTTTTCGGATTGCTTTGCAACTTTTCACAATTTATAGTTTTCCAAAGTTGATCATTTGCAGTTGTGAAAATGTTGGAGTTTATTTTTATATTTAATATACTTTTAAAAGAGAAAAGTTTGGGGTTTTTGAAAAAAACCCATCTCAATAAACCATTAAAACTTAAAAATTAAATATTTTGGATCTATAAATCAATTTTTCATTCTTATCGGTTGATAAAAAGAAATTAACTTTTTTTAGTGTTTAAAAAAGTTTTATGAAAAACTTAAATTTGAAACCTTTCCAAGATTTCTAAATTTAAATTAGGTTTAAGAATATTTAATGCAAAATACTCTTCAAACTATCCTCGCTTGGTCGCATCTCTTTCATAAATATAATTCAAAATAAATCAATTTTTAATTCTTATCGGTTGATAAAAAAAAACTTAAATTAGAAACCTTTCCAAGATTTCTAAATTTAAGTTATGTTTAAGAATGCATATTTAATGCAAAATACTCTTCAAACTATCCTCGCTTGGTCACATCTCTTTCATAAATATAATTCAAAATAAATCAATTTTTAATTCTTATCGGTTGATAAAAAAAACCCAAAATTTGAAACCTTTCCAAGACTTCTAAATTTAAATTAGGTTGAAGAATATGTATTTAATGCAAAATACTCTTCAAACTATCCTCGCTTGGTCACATCGCTTTCATAAATATACCTAATTCAAGTACTGTTTTGGACCACATTAAACTAAATTTATGCATATCATTTAAGCTGCGGGAGCTTCAACTTTTATTTCAATGCATACCTACACACACACACACACACACACAGACACACACACAAAAGGATATAAGTACTTACTTACTTATATAATACAATGTGATGATATAATACAATACAATAATAAAAACTGTTATGTTTTCATGTATAAAACTAAGTATTAACTTGCTTCTTTTTTTTTTTTTCTTTTGTACACAACTGTACTTTATTGTATTATATTACTACCTTTGTTCTTTGCCTACAATTTCATCCAAAAATTGGCCAATGAGTGTGTCCAGTAGAAATTCCTCACTATGAAAGCTCATCGACCGGTAAAGATTTTCCCTACAAGCATCGACATCGTCAACAGAAACTGAAGCTGAAGCAGAAGCTGAAGCCGATGTGGAAGCGTTAACAGATGTCGAAATGTTTGTGATTGCTCGCAGGGATAATGTTGATTGCTGTTGCTGTTGGTCCTGCTGCATTGAAGAGCCGCCGCTGCCGGCCAGGTTTTTACAGCTCACACTAACGCTGATGGGTAAAAGCTCCATAAACTGTGTGAGGCGACGCAATTTATTGCTGCTGCTGCCACTAATGTTGCTGTTGTTGTTGCTCTTATTACTGCTACGCCCATTGGATTATTGTTTTCATTGTGAAAATACAAACGTAATAAAATCCCATCAGTAGAAATATACGAATATAAAAATATAAACACACACACACACAAAATTCTTGTTGCTTGTTTTTTTTTTGTTGTTGTTTTTAAGAAAAACAAAAGTTTTGTTTTGTTCTTATTTATTTTTTTTATTATTATTTTGTTGTGAATTTTATTTCACATTAAATTTGGTCATGCTAAAATATTTATTTTTTATTGCCTTCACTTCTGGTTGATGAAAAATGTCCACACTTTTAAGAGATAATTTTATTTAATTTTCATTTATTCATCAACGTATTTTTATTTTTATTTTTACATGTATAAATATGACAACAAATAAATAAAAAAAGGAATATTTATAATATTTGCTGGAAAAGTCAAAATCATTGCTTATTTGCAAAATTTTCATTTTATTATTTATAAATTAAATATGCAACTCTTTTTCACATGAATGAGTTTTGTTTCGAATATACATAAATAAATAAATTTAAATTGTTGGTATCATTTTTGTTCATTTAATTGGTTGAATTTATACAATGATATACAAATTAGGTAACATTTCTAATTAGGCAGGGATTTAATTATAATTATTTGTACATATTTTATATAAAATGTGATAATTTTATTGAGTTCAAATCCCAAATTCTTTTAGCCAATTGAGTGAAAACAATTCCAAGTAAAACAGATTTCAAAAAATAATACCAGCTTAAAAAAGAATTCATTTCAATCATTTACAAATAAAATCAAATAAGTAGGCATGTGTTCTTAAATGCATTCATGTATATTTTCTAAAACGCTTGGGATAAAATCACTGACTTAGAAACCTGAAATTTAATTTCAAATTCAAGGGAATTTTATGAAAAATTATTGTATATTTTTGGTACTTAAAGAGTTGCTCAGAATATTAAGGCAAAAATATACAAATATAATCAAGAAACTGTCAGATGAACTTGCCAAAAAAAAAAGCTACTCGAACTATTCAAACTACTCAAAACTATTGGAGAAAGAAAGTTTCTTTCGTTTTTATTTATTTTTTTTTTTTGCCCATCGAGTGTCAAATTAGCAAATATTTTGTCAACTATATTTTCCCCTGTGGGCAAAATGTCTTTAATTAAATGCGTAGCTAAATTATTTTTGCCTATCTTTTTTCAGTAGGCATTCAAATGACAAGGCAAACACAGAGCTGGCCTGGCTGGCAGGCAGCCTAAGCAAATTGACAGAAGCTTTATGCAAATATCCACCCAAGTCCTTTTTCATATTTTAATAAGCCTGCTTGCCGCTGCTAGGCATTTAAAACGAAGTGTCTGGAAGGTAAATTTCTTCTTTTCTTTATATTTTTTTACGGTATTTAAGTAGTCAACGAAAGATAAAGTCGAATATAAACAGAAATTAAATCAGAGCAAGTTAAATGATATTTAAGTGATTGTACAGTTTTTTTTAACAATTTCCTGTCTTGGACATGACTCGATTGATTTGTTTCGTATAAGCATGTCGAAATAAGAACATACGAATCATTCTTCAACTTTTTGATTAAGCCACTGATAAAGCAAAGAAGGAAACACGGAACTTTTCAACCAAGTTGATGTGGCTGGATTTTTTGTTTCTTCTTTTCTTATTTAATATACATAAAAATCACAAGAGATACAGAAATATCCTTACACACACACATAACTGTTTGTTTTACATTTTGGACGATGCTGGCGAACTTTTCCCTTCTGCTTTCACTTTCACTTTTATATTTTTTTTCTCTCGTCTTTTGACATTCTTTTCCCCTTGGCTACCTTGATTGTGTGTTGATTTCATTTGGTATTTTGTTTTTCTGATTTGCTGAGCACCAGGTAAAAAAAAAAAGGATATACATACAAGTAGGTATATATTGGATAAGTGTGTGTGTGTGTGTGTGTGTGTGTGTACGACCCTTATGACATTTGTCGGTTCCCAGTATCCACTTGCACGCCACCTCAAAGTTCATTCACTTTCAATTTATTGTCAATCAATTTAGTAGTCGTCTTCCACCATTTCTCCCGGCTGACTGGGCGACCATGCATAATTTAGTTTAAAAAAATTAAATATGTAACAACAACATTTGTTGTTCCACTTTTGTCATTTTATTGATTGTCAATTTAATCGCCTCCTTTTTGATAATTACACATTTGCAAGCCATTTCTACAAATGCAATTCTGACCTGAATTTATCCATCAATTTTATTTAAATAAAGACTTAAGAATTTATTGCACTTTAATTACAAATAATAAAGTTTCTTTTGACAAAATTAAATCAATTTTTGTTAGTAAAATTTGTTTTTCTTTTTTGCCATGCAAAATTCAACATTTTCCAATAAACTTCATTGATAATTCTGACATTTGACATGTGGTTTCAATTTAAATGCTTTATTGACTTGCTGGCCCCAAAAAATGAATTTACAATTCTCTAGAAATATAAAACTGGAATATCTAGGCAAATTATAAACAAAAATAATATGGCAAAATCGATTTCAAGTCAACTGAAATAACACTTGAATATTATCATATTTAACTTTAAAATTTGATGCGAATTTTCCATGGAATTTTTATGGTTGGCCAAATTGGGTAGTATAAATACAATTAGTCTAAATATAATAACTATTAATATTATTTATAGACCTATACAATCAAAATAAAATCCAATTAACAAATTTTGTATTTTATTCAAAATGAATTCAAAAGTCAACGTTTTTATTTCATCAACTTCCTGAATAGATAATGAATTTCTTAGAATGAATGAATTTCGTTTTTTGAAAGCAAAACACACGCAGACAACACAAATCATCTTAAATTGGAACTGAAAGTATTGTTCACTGTATATTTTGAGTAGGACTTGTTAATGCGACAATTCTAAAAGAATAAAAAGCATAAGGCGATTTGCTGTCCATTGAGATTGCTAGCTGATTGAATCATATTTTCCAACGACAGTTTTTCAGACAATGAATTCAATTCGATTCAATTCGATTTGATTCATTTGACGTGGCTATGACAATGCCATAATTTGAAATTTTGCACTTACTACCTACACAGATTCAAAGATTGAAAGATTCAAAGATTGAGAAGCTGGTCATAAACCGTTTCGTTTTGTTTGCATTTATTACGCAGTGAATTCACAACAACAATGGCCAAACTGACGGCCTAATGTGACATTTATGTATGTGCCAACTATGTATTATACCAACACAATGTGTGGAGGCATCTACAAAGTCGCTGTGGGTTGTGGGTTGTGGTTGCCACTGGGACGTCATGTTGCTATTCGACAACGACAGACTGACTCCAATGAATCTGTTTACCGCCAGGCAGACGGCATTTAAATATAAATTAAAAAGTTACGCATACGTCATGTTGGCAGCAACACCATCAGTAGAGTTAACAACTACATACAATCACCATGTTGCCGTTGCCGTTGCCGTTGCCGTTGCCTGTGGGCATAATGTAATGAGGGAGAAAGAGAGAGAGAGAGAGAAAGCGAACGCATTTGCATATTGCGATTGACTGAGCAATGAGAGAGGGAATCGAGCTGCTTGGCAACATTTTGCCCTTGACAATAATATATAAACACCAATGGTGCTAAAAACACGCGAATAAACAAACACACACACACACATACGCACACACACGAAACGATGCTATTCGAATAAATTTGTACCAATCCAAATGATGGACACGTGCGACAAACATCATTTCGTGTGAGAGTGTGAAAAAAAAGAAGCAATAATTAAAAATTAAGGACTTGAAAAATACTTAACTTTTATATGTATTTCAAGTACACTCAAAGTTGCTAGAACTGTCATTAAATAAGCCAAGAAATTAAAGTTTTTTCTAGATTCAAGCCACGTTCGGCATTCTTTTGAAGTTTAATTGGAAATATTTTAGTTGATGTACAAGTTTGCCAGATGTGTTCTAGGGTTTATATAGTTTACATTCTCTCAATATTTATACTGTTTCCAAAAAGAGCATATTCATTTTTGAATTTCTGCAATTATTTAAAGAACTGACAACGTTAGAGGAATACAAATTACATTTCTTGACTCTACTTCATGTGCTCTTTCGTTTGATATGCCATTTGTCCATATTGGTGCAGTTTTACCAAATCATCAAATTTTGCAGTCGAATTGTAAGGATTTTTTTTGGATGCAACCTTTTTTAACATATACCTTGAGAACCGCTTGGGATACTAAAATAAATTTGACGTTATCTGACTCGTCTAGACATATCCTTTCGTTTGATGTGCCATTCGTCCATATCCGATCATTTTTTCGTAAGAAAAACAATGAAAAACTAATTCAGGGAAAATAGCTAGAAATTAGCTGTTTTCCGCTATAAAAAAGGACCTACAAGGACAAACGGCATATCAAACGAAAGAGAATTTTCAGGCAAATCAGGATATGCAAATAATATTTCAGCAACTGAAGGGATTCTTGAAATATATGCTAAAAACTGTTATATCCCAAAAATAACTTTGAAAAATTTGTGCAAATTTCATCATTTTAAAAAAATAAACCAATATAGGCAAATGGCATATCAAACGAAAGGTAAAATTCAGGCGAGTCAGGAAATGCATTTTATATTTCAGTATCTGATTCCGTTCTCAGAATATATGTAGCAAACCAAATTTCAAAATATACAAATTTTGTTTTAAATTTAGGCAGTGTCCTATTAGTCCTTTTTAAACATATTGCATTTGATTTGAAAAATAATTGAATGTTGATTACTGAAAAATTATATTTTTATTTTATCTTAAAAAACCAAGGAGATATGAAGATAAATGTTGAAGAAAAGAATTATATATTTTTTTCTTTCGATAGATTTAATAGTTTTTTGTTTTTTCTTATATTTTTAATTGTTGGACTTAAGTCACTCAAACTGATAACTGAAAGTGGTCCTAAATTAATTTTGTTTGGTTGCCCTCAAACTTTTTTTTAAGTACTTAAATCAATTTGGGTTGTCATACTCACTTATTTCATTTCATTCCATTCCTTTACTTTGCTGCCTTGCCTTACTCAAACTCATTCCTTTCCCTTACTCAAATCGTTGGCATTTGCTTATGGAATGTTGCATACTTTTCGCTTTTTCGCCCAAACCAACAACAAAGCCAAGTGGATCCTTTTCAGGCAGAATATACAAATTGTTATTGCCTGGATGCGCATTCAGCCACAAGTAACAACAACAACAAACAAACTAAGTCAGGCCAACAGCAACAGGGCAGAAAAAAGGGCAAAATTTACCCATGCCAAAAGAATGCAAATTTTTGTAAATATTTTTAAGCAAAGATTTGCAAGCAGCTGATTAGTAGAAATTGTTCAAATGCCAATTACAAAAAGAGAATCAAATTAACTGTTTTAATTAATGAATGTAGTTAAGACTCAATTAAAAGAAGAAGAAAAAAGAAAGTTCCACTTAAAAAGGTTAAGTAAAATTGCATTAAACAAAAGTTGTTTATCTTAATTACTTTACTTTTATTGTGCGCATTGGAAGAAGAATCAAATTTCAATCTGTTATTTTTTTTTTGTCAATTTTCATTTCACTGGTTTTATGAGAGAAAGAATCTTTATTTCTATCTATAAGAAAATCAACGCCGCCCATCATAAATAGAACAGAAACAAAAGAAATTAAAAAAAAAAACTTTTAAGTATGCTATTAATGTGTAATTCGAGTTATTTAAGTTTGCCACTTAATTTATTGGCACTGACGGGCAAAAAAAACATGGCTGGATGTCCAATATCCTCATTGTATCCTGGCAAACAGCGAATGGGAGTTTGTCAAGTCGATGATGGCCTCGGGTAATTTTTGTTTTTGGCGTGACCTTTTTTCATTAAATCGAGTCAAAGTCAGGGCCGTCCATGACTACCAAAAGGCGATCCAATAAAAAAGCGATAAACTAAATTAATCCCAAGGAAACCGAAACGAAACGAAACAAAATGAAATGAAATGAACGACGAGAATGAGAAAGGAAAAAAAAAATAAAAAGGTGTTTTGGAAACAAAAACAAAATCTAAAAGAACAATCGCAGTTAAAATAATAATAATTGAAAGTTTTCTAGGTCAACAATAAATAATAAAATTTGTGATATTTTTAGGATCATTCACTCTTTTTTTTTTTTTATTCTTTGCTTAAACAGGATGCGCGTGCCTTTTGTTTTTCTGCTTTATTTTCTCAAATGTTAATCGGCTGTGTATGTGTGTAGTGAGCTGCTCTTCAATGTCCTTTTTTTTGTTTTTTTTTTTTGCTTTTCTTTGTTTAGTTAGTCTGTTGAATATTCTTGTTGCTGCTCAAGTCATCATTGTGTGTGTGTTGTTTACTGTCATGCCAACACACGGCTTAAAGATGTGGTTAGGTTTTGAACACACACACACACACACACACGCACAACTCTAATCAATAGCAATCAATAAACGCTTTCATTGTCTGTGAGTGTGTGTGAAATGGTTTTCGTATTGTCTGGCTGGCTACTCGTTTATGTAACTGTGTGTGTGTGTGTGTGTGTGTATACGCAGTCTAAATAAAAATCAACAAAAAAAAAAAAAAACAATTGTGCGGCATGAAAACAGGTGCTGACTTTGAGCCACAATACAAGTATAAAAATAGACCGCAACAGAAAAAAAAATCACATATGGTTTGAGAATTTTGAAAAAGAGCCATTAAAATGATTAAATTTTTTTATACTTGACCTTCAAAACACTCATCGAACAAATTGCCAAGGGCCAACAGCTTTTAAATGGCTAAAAGAATTTAATGGCTTGTGCCAAAAAAAAAAAAAAAAGAAGCTGTTGCATACCCTTTTCTTTTTTTAGGTATTTCTGGCTTTTGATTCAGATTAAAGGGGCAATTTGAGAACTTTTCGTTTTGTTTTGCCTTCAATTGCATTTCTTTTTTTTTTGGCTGTGCCCCTGAGGCACGCAGCTGGCAGCTCTGTATCTATACATAGATACAAACACACGCACACAAGGAGAGTAATGAAAAAAGCGTAGCATACTTTTTGGGGACCATTTGCGGACGGACAACAAAACGAAGGGCCGCGGCCGGCCAGTCGTCAAAAACCAACCAGTGTGTGTGTGTGTGTGTGTGTGTGAAAAAATCAATGGCATTTTATGTGTGTGTAAAAAAAACACTGATTGTGAAGTATCAAATAAACCTAAAACAAAACTTGAACGAAACGACAAGAAGCACATTTTTTTTTGTTTTTGGTTTTCGTTTTAAGCTCAACTAAATTGAGACGATCAAGGACATGCTAAAATCCAAGTCCAACCAACCATAAATGTATGACGTCAAACTGCTACAGCAACAATAATAAATGCATTTCTTTTTTTTGTTTTGAAAAATAAAAATAAAAAGAAAAAAACTAACTAGAGCAACAGGGTCAAAACCTTTGGCAAATTTCAAGTTTCTGACTTCTCTTACAGTTGGCATGTTTCAAAAAAAAAAACAAACGGAAATGCCAGAAATGAAAATCAACAACTAATAAAATTTATGTGTAGGGGAAAGGTGTGTAAGTGGGCACAGTTGTTAAAGGGACTTAATAAAAAATTTCTTTACTGCAGTTAAATAGAAATAATGAACAATTTTCTTGAGAATTCTTGCCGTTCAAGGGAAATTAATAAATTCACACATAATCAAATAAATGAAATTTCATCTTTTTCAAAGTAAATTGCAAGCAGAATTCAAGTGTTAAACCTGAAATGAATTCAAAGATTTCAATTTCAAGTATTTAACCTTTCGAATACAGCCACTCACAAACCTTTCCCTTATACACACACACACACATATACATATATATATAAATCCCCCTTTTCACTCACGGAAAAAAAGCGAATTTGAAAAATTTGTACTTAATGTTCAGAGAGTGAATTTACACAGAGAATTTCTCGGCTTAACGGATGGTTTGCGTTTTGCTGCCACTTTAAATGCAAAAGGCAAAACGAACACGCATATTTACAAATAAAACAAAGGACAAGTGGACTATTAAATACACTAACCAATGAAAGTGCCTGAAAAATCCTTTCAGTAATTCAGTCTAATATTTTCCCCTGATTTACAGTCTCAGTTATGGTGAGTTATTAAGAAAAAAAAAATCCATCATTTTAGGATCTGTTTTATTTCCTTGGACAACCCCAAAACGGCTATAGCCTTTGGCTGGGCGCATAAATACATCAACATCAACATCACAGATGCATACTAAACACGCACAAACATGCACGCAAATGGCCCGTATAGTCTTACCCGTACCATTTTACGTACGTTGATGTTGAGTGGCCATGTGTGCTGATTATAAAAGCAATTCACGTTTCTAGATTTTACTCAAATGCCATTTGGCCAATTGGTTGTCCGGCGACAGTCAGTTTGCGTGTGGTTGGCTTTTCTCTCTCTCTCTTTCTCTCTTTCTCTCCTTATCTCTCTCTCTTTTTCAATCATGTATCGAAGGAGGCATATAAACATTCAGTCACCCGCTGAGATATGTCAACCATGTTGCTAATGCTTGCCTCGTTTATACACTGGTTTTTGCATGCCAAACATTTTCTCACAATTTCCTGAACCATTTTATCCTGGCCCAGGCCCATACCCGCCCCAAAGCAATTGTCCCTATTTGGATGGTTAAACATTTTCATTTTCATTTTCATTGTGTGTGCATTAGAATAGTTTCTTAAACAATCAATGACCTTAAAATTGTTGGGAAAATTTCAATGAACTTGTTAAACAAACTTATTAATATTCTGTAATTCCTTGAAAAAAAAGCACTAAAGTTCAAGGTTTAAAATCAAGTCAATAATAATTGAATTGAATTGAATTGAATATTTGTTATTCAAAAGGGAAATCAATTAAATTTTGAAACAATTAATAATTTTCAAAATTGAAAACTTTTAAGAAATATACAGTACAATATTTAATATAAATCCATGAAATTGCATTGTCTATGCACTCAAATATTCCATTTTATCCAAGTCATACATCATCGTCATCATCATCATGAACATTTCCCTTTTGTATTTGCAAGACTGTGGAAGACTTCATATACCAAAACCATGTCAACCAATAACCACAATTCCCCCGCTCCCCCATCCCCCGTTCCCATCGCCATCTCCATGGAATTCAACACACATATTGTAAGTGAATCAGAAAATCAGCAGAAGCAGCAGCAGCAGCGTCAGCATCAGCATCTTCCAACAAAGTAACCAAGAAGCAACTTGTTTACTTTCGATGCTCTGCTGTTTATCTATTTAAGGTTATGTTATGTTATGTTGACTAACCCAAAAGGGCTCAGATTCTGACTTTGGCATGGTCTCTCAACGGTTTTTTGGCCACATTGAAAACGGGAAATGTTAATTAACTTGTCAAATTTGCCTTCAAAATAACAAAAAGAAAAATTGATATGCTTAAATATTCTCTCTGTGTATTCTTCGTGTTACGGAATGGGGTGGGGAGGGGGGTGTTTAGCCCCGCCGGATATTTTCGCTGTTGCTAAATACACAAAAGAGCAGGCGGAAAGGAAATTGCTTAAACGTGTTGAAGTTGCAGGCAAGAAACGTATTAACATCGTCTTTTGAAACTAGCTTACATTGTACGTGTGCCCACGATTTTTGTCTGTTGCATTTCTAAATCAGTAATTTTGTTACCTTGACAACCCCAAAAAAAAAAAACCAAAACGAAAACAACACTGTCAATTTCTTTTCCTTACTGTGAGCCGCCCAAGTCCTCAGGTCTCAACGCATATGCAAACTAATTGGGGTATTATTGGGCAACAACAAAGTCTTCTATATGAGGCTCTAGGTGATTCTTAATGCCAACAAAGCTGGCAACACAGCAACACATCGTACGTGTGTCTGTGTGTGTGTTTATGAGTAGAAATGTATATGGTTGTGGGATTATATTAACCGCTAGGCGCATAATTAAATCAGCTTAGTCGAATTGCATGTGGAAAGTTTATTCCCATATTCACACCTCATTGAATATGTTAATGGAAAAAAATGTAGGTACTTACAAATATTGTACAAGTTTTTCGAATTTTCTATACCCTTAATATAGCATTAAATTTGTATTTGTATTCTTTCTAAACGCCACTCTCATTTATCATTGTAAATCCATTTTGGTGCTGTCAGTTTTAACCAAAATTAATGAAACAAACCAATCGTCAGGGATTAAACATTGAAGACAAAAGCTCTATAAACTGAGATTTCTAAACTTTAAATCAAAATTTAAACTCGAGAAAAATCCCAGTTCACTTTGTCTATTTGCATATCATCAATTTTATGTTAATTGCAATTATATACTCTGTGTAAGTAATTAGATTCTTGGAAAAGAGTAAATGCCAAGATGAACAATATGAAAGCAAAGTTTTTAGCACAAATGTCGGTTACTTTGGCAACTGAAGGACTGAATAAAAACCCTGCAAACCAAAGGGATAATAAAAAAATAATATTAGCCTCGTGTCTAAAACAATTTGAGATATGCAATTCAGACTTTCCCCAGAAATGCCAACTTCTATGGAAGTTTTATTATTGGCTGGCTTGGTTATTTTGTATGTACACAAGGATAAAGGGTTTTATATATTTATTTATATGATGACTCGAGTCAAGGGAATGGCAATGGTAAAATATATACAGGCTATGGCACTCACATGCTAATTATAATTATAGCAGATGCTTTTGGTTTTTGTGGGTGCCATTTATTTGCAGCAAAATGTGGCAAAAATGTCTTTGAAGTTTGCCACATGCCAAACATTGCTCACATTCCGCAAACAAAGACACACGAGCAATTATCAAATTGATATACATAAAGAGGGAAATTTATTAAAGCTTTAATTCACCTGTCGCCAAAGAAATCTCTCTCTCTGTCCTGATCAGCTTCCATGTCCTGAATGCCTGAAGCTGTTGCCGTAGCCAATGGGCTGGGATTGGAATTGGGGACCATCGCAATGGCTGCACTGCTGCTGCTATTACTACTGCTGGCCGGATCTTCGGACTCTTTGCTGCTGCTGGCCGTGGCAACAACTCCAGCAACTGTGGCCGTGGCCTCTGCTTCTTCCTTCTCCGCCGTGGAGCTCAACTCTGAGGAGATGGTCGATGGGACAACATTTTGACTGCTGCTTGGCTTCTCCTGTTGCTGCTGCTGCTGCTGCTGTTGTTGTTGTTGTTGTTGCTCTTGTCTTTCTGTCATTGTGTTGAGTTGTCTTCAAAGTGTTGGGATTAGATTTGAATTGGATTTAAATCGAGTCAAGTCGAGTTGAATCACGCCGAGAAAAGATTTTGTTTTGGTTGATTTATTTATATATTTTTTTTTGTTGGTTTGATTTTCCGCTTTTTTAGGTTATTAGGTTTTTATTTTGTGTGTGTGCGTGTTTACCCTGCAGGCCACAACAGCAACAAAAACAACACGAATAAAAGAAAAACAAAATAAAGCCACAATCTTAGCATATTTTGAAGTTCACCTCTTTTTTCCTTCTTTCTTTTCTTCTTTGAAATGATGGTAATTATTTTTAAATAACATTTTCATTTTAGACGCCCCGCATTTTAAAAAGAAAACAACAAATAGAAAATAAGAAGAAAAAACCCCAAAAAAAAAACAAAATATAAAATATGCAAATTAGGGGACTCTGACTTTACCACAATCGACCCTAACCACACTTAACCAGCAATTTTCAAGTTCTCTCGAGTTTCGTGTGAAAGTGAGTGAGTGCCTGTCTTATAAGCATGCATATCAATGAGCATAATCACTTTTTTTTTTTCTCTTTATTTTTATTTTGGGCAGAACAGCCAGCAAACTAACCCAAAAAGGTTAGAAAAGATACAACAAAAAAAAGAAAAGAAATGGAAGAAAACAGGACCAGACCAGAAGGTAGAGGAAAAAAGATAATATCAAAAATAAATTCAGAGTTGCATAGATTTTGTTCTAAATGGAACTTGCTCTCTTTTCAATAGTTTCAGCTAATATTTATTATTTATTATGGAGCAAAGAATATTGTCTTCTTAACAATTTCTATCTAATTAATAATAACACAAGACTAAAAAAAAACAACTTTTAATTGGAGAAATTTTAAAAGAAATAATTAAGCCCAAAAATTGTTTGTTATTGTCTTTATTTTTAAAATATTTTAAGCGTTGGTTTTTCATTTTATTTTGTGTTTTTCTATAATTGAATTTATTCTCCATTCAACTAGTTCTTTGAACTGGAACCATTGAGTCTCTCTCTGTGGTCCGAAATAACCTTTTTTTTTGTATTTGGTGGCGATTCAATTTAGAGTCCTAGGCATATTTGTGAAATGATAAAAAATCTCTAACAAATTATGTTTATTTTCTAACCAAAACAAAGAGTATATAATTTTCCTTTTGCTTTTTTTTGTTTTTATTTTTAGACACTTGAAAAAAACAAAACAAAATAAATCGGTTAAGCCCCACAAGGAGCCTCAAAGCCAAAGAGTCCCCTGGATTGGATTGGATTGGATTGGTAAACAGAAGAGACAAAGAACAAATATACAAGTATGTCGAATGGCAAGGGAATTAAGGGGGTGCAGCGCGGTGCGGTGCGGATTATACAAGGTTTATTGATCTTTCTGCTTGTGGCGCTAAGCAACAATAACAGTCCATAAATGTACTCGTCGTATCAATAAAACAAATGGCATCAAATTAATGTGCACTTAATGCACATAAACACAGTCAACAAGTGGCACTCTCCATATCCAATTTCTATCTGTCTGTGTCTGTGTCTGTATCTGTGTCTATGGAGTATTTGTGGGTGTTATATTTTATATGTATGTGTGTATGTATATGCCCAGTGGCCATGTCCAATGCCAAATGCTGCTCAATGGGCTTGTTTAATGGGTGGGTGGAATTGCTGGAATTCTATGGCAGTGTAAATTTACCATTTAAAATCGATTGCAAGTCGACACTTTGCAGGTCTGCAAATAATTGACTTGCCATTTATAATTCATTTTGTGTGGCTTTCGCTCTGCCTGCAGGGAATCAAAGGGAACGACACAAATTAAAATCAACCTGCCTGTCAACAAACTGACCACAAAAAAAGAAAAGAAAAAACCTAAATTATTACAACTAAATATTTCATAATCGCCTACAGAGCTACCAACATTTTTTTTGGTTTTTTTTTTGGTTTGGTTATTTATTTAGCTTATCAGTCTAACCCAAATAAATAGGCAATAGTAAATTTTTGGTAAGCCGATAAGTGACTAAATGATAAATGATAAGTTAACTAACTAAGCCTTTACGGTGTTTTTTTGGTTGGACCTACTCTTTTATTTTTTTTTTTTTGCCAGTCATTGTGCTCTTTTTTTTATGACTATTTTACAACCCGTTTCATTTGAGTAGAAACCATCAAACTGAATTATTGACACACACACACAAGATAGTAAAAAAAAGAAAAACAAGCAAAGCATTTGCATATGAATGAACGAATGAATGAATGCAAAGCTAACAAACAAACACCATCAAAATGAGAACAAACAAAAACGAAAAACTTGCCATCCATAAATTTATATGTATAAGATGAGTGGATGAATATAAACTTGAGTTTTTTTGGATTTCAACAGAAAAAAAAAGAAAACTTTGTCAGAACTTGAACTTAATTTTTTAAGAACAACTTCAACTAAAGCACTTTTCAAATCAGTCAGAGAAAACTTTTCTAAAAATATTTTTAGACTCCAAGCTAAAATTAATTTTAAAGCAGTTGTAAAACGAGAAATAAACCCAATTTAATTGAACTTATCCAGTGAATAATTGTTTTTAGCTTTATGAACCAATATCACTTAGTATTTAGATCTTAGATCTTATAAAATACCTTAAAATCGTCGAGGAGTTTTGCTATTTTTCAAATTATTAACGAAATTCCCACAAATTCTACAAAGAATTAAATATTATTTGGTATATGTCAAGTTCAAAAAAAACATATGGGATTCTGTGGTGTGTGTGTGTGTGTTTTGTTATATCAGCCTGAAGCTTTTATGGCTGGACATGCATGTGCATGCATGGCATGGCCAGGAATTATACTGAATTATATTTTATACGGCGGCACGTTATCTTTTTTTCTTTCTTTGGTTCTGTTTCTGGTTCTGCTTCTGGCAAAACTCAAATTTTATTACGAGAATTTAATATCCCTGGATTTTAAGGTGAGTGAATGTGATGGGTTGAAAGTAGAAGAAGAAGAAGAAAATAAACATTAAAAAATTTGTGATGCGCTTTTGTTTTTTTTTTTTTGTTCTAAGGGGCATAAAGCAAAGCGATTAACCTGCACGTGGAAATGTGAAAATGAAAAGTAGCCGACGTATGCAGAAAGAAGAAAAAGTAAAAGGCATAAAACCGTGTAAATAATAAATAATATTACGTTGCAAAGAAAGAGAGAGAGAGAAAGAGAAAGAGGAGTTTTTGGACTTTTTGTTTAATATTAAGGTGGCCCATAATGCCAACAGGGCGCACATTTACACATATACATTAATACATATATATTCATAGGCCTATTGGGCAGTTGGAAACTTTCAAACTCTGCCAGTGGCTGAGGGAGCGGCAGAAGCAGAAGCAGCAGCGGCTTTTTTCCCTGTTAATTTTATACTTGTTGTTTTTGTTGCCCTTTTTGACTTGTTTGTTTGCTGTTGTTGTTGCTGTTGCTGCTGCTTGGCAGTTTCTGTTTCAATTTTTGTTTCACTTTAAGAATGTGTGTGTTGCGTTTTTTGTTGTTTTTTGTTTTGTCCCATGTGTAAGCATATAAAAATGTATACCACACGACTTGTGTTTTACTTGTGTCTCATTACTTTTGCACAAAAACAAAACATTTACACCAAAAATAACCAGAAAAAAAATAGCTTCAAATGTTTCAAAAGTGATTAAGCACAACGGCAAAAAAGTTTAAACGGAATTTTAAGTCCAATGAAAATTCATTGAATTAATTAAAGCTGAATTTTTTTTTTTTTTTAAAGTCTTCCGAGTTGAATTATTTTAATTTCAATAAAGACCTTTGGTTTTGTGTTAGTGTTTTTTTCTTTTTTTTTTTTTGTTGTCTAATTTCCTTTATTTTTATTATTTATTTTTGTTAGCTTTTTCCGCTAAAACACACGCAACCGACAAAGGCTTAACAGGAACTGAAAGCGCCAAGGCACAGGACACGTTATTTTAAATCATTCAGAACAGTTGCACACACACACACACACACTGACAGAAGATGCCCAACAGCAAGCCAAAGTACGGACGAAAAAAAAAACGAAATAAGCATAATCAGCTGAGCCAACAGAGTCGAAGCGCAACAAAGACACTGTTAACAGTCTGTGTGTTAACATACATTTAACAGCCACTCTGTTTATGCAAATGGAAAGCTTTTTTTCGGAAACATTTTCGGAGTTGATTACAGAAGAAACGACAAAATTTGTGAAAATTTAAAAGGCCTTCTAAATATTGTTAAATTCCCTTATTAATTCTGTTGCGCATTCTTGGAAGTATGCAAAAAAAATTTATAGTAATTTGTAACTCAATTTCATTGGAATAAAATGCAATTTTTTTTCTTTAATTGATATCAATTTTATTCTCATGTTTTTTTTTTATAGCGTAAATGCAGTGATTTCTCATAATTTACAAAGTTTTAAAAACTTGTTGCTCTTTTTAAATATTCCTCAATTGAAACTTTTTCTAATAATTCTTTGATCCTTTAGAAAATAGCTCAAAGTTCAGATTATGAAAATTTTTAAAACGATTTTAACGTTCAGCCATTTTTTTTCAAAAACTAAAATATTCTTTTTATTTAAATTATTTGTATTCATTTTTTTCACTGCTTTTCAATAGAGAAGCTTTTAAAATTAATTGGAAACCTCATTTATTTAGTTTTTGTTATTTGAGACTCCCCACTGACAATGAGAGAATGCGGAAAACAAAAGATTTCATTGCCTGAAAAATAAAAATCATTAAAAAAATTTTTCTCTGTATTTTTACTATTTCTATTTTCTACAATTTATTGTATAGCGTAAAATAGAAAAAAAAAAACAAAGTTACGCCACTTGAATTTGAATGACAATTGGTTTTATGCTGCAAAATATTTCGTATACTTAACATTTAACATAAAGTCAGAGACAGAGACAGTTTATACCATCAATCATGGTGCTTTCGAAAGGCAATCCTTGGGTTAGCCACGAGTGAGCGGATGAGTGCGTGCGTGGGAGGGAGAAAGACAGAGAGGATGAAGAATGAAAAGCTTTGATGTCGGTTTTTTTTGTTTTTTTTTTTTGCTGTTTGTGTCTGGGCTACTTCTGACAATTGTAGTCGTTGTTGTCGTCGTTGGATTCGTTATCTTTCCCAGCACTGGTTTACGTTTACCATTGAAACTTGTATGAACAAAACAGACACACACACACACAGACAGAAAGACAGACAGACCGAAAGAAAACAGTGAAAAATGTTATGCACTTTTTATAATCTTCACTCGTATAATCTTAACAATTAACTGGGAACTTGAAAATCAAATCTTGTTTATGGAATTCTATTTCCTGAAAAAAAAGTGTACACTTGTCGTTTTTCTTCTTCTTTGCATTGCATAAAGGATAACAAAAGTGACAGGCCAACAATAAAAATAACGAAAAGTTACAAGTTTGTCAAAAAAACAAAAGCATTGCGACATTTTAAAAAAGAATGTATGCAATTTTAAGCTATAAATAAAACAAAGATAATGATAAGTGCACATGCCTGTTAATTGCAAGCCATTATATTTATTCTATAATAAAACACAAGGTTAATTTAATCAAATGCCAGGAGGAATATCTAGGATATTTTTTAATCCATTAAATTGGCAATGATTAATTTTTAACCAAAATAAACTTATACTTTCAGTACAACAAAAAAACCAATTTAAAATAAAAGGAACATTAATTTTTTCCACATTTTATTTCTTTGTCGAATAAGGGCTGCCAACTTTTGGGATTAATTAGCTAGTTAGCCTTTTTTTAGCCTGAGAAACTTATGGCTTAAAAAAGCTGTAAATATGAATTATATATATTAAAAACTGCATTTTTTTTTGTTTTGTTTTGTTCTCTTCAAATTATTTGCATACACAATTCCCGTTCTTTTTTTTTACCTTCAACACAAACATAAATGCAGTACCATTTATTTTTTTTCACTTCCACTTTTTTTTTACAAGGACCGCAAAGGGCGGCGCATGGACCATAAATGCATGTCGTGGTTTTTAATTAAATCTTGTCGTTTTTTTGTTTTGCTTTTCTTGTTGTGCTGCTTTCTGGCTGTTGTTTTTGTTGTGCTGTCCATTATTTTAAATACGCTTGGGTGCCAAAATGTCATGGTGTCGTGTGTAGTAAATAATTCCAGTATTTAATTACTTGTGTTTCATTCTGAAAAGTTTTTATAGTACATTTTGAAGCACACTGTTTTTTTTAGTGACCTTTTTACATTTCAGTTTAAGCGGTGTTTTTTCTTTTCTTGTTTGTTTTTATAGATTAATTTCAGCAGAGCGGCAAAGATATAATTATAATATTTATTTTCATTTCAACTTTTGAATATTTGTCATTGCCGCCTAAAATTCAAATTTGTTCATAAATTTCATCGATTTCATAGTCCAAGACAACCTTGACTTAAAGTTGCTTTAACAGATAGCTTTTACTATCGCGCTATCGATACTTTCTGTTTACATCACTGGGGCTATTGTATAACCTGCTGTAGGAAATTTTCTTTGGCTTTTGTAGGAAATCTAACCCGTCATTAATCAATCTGCAAGTAAGTAAATTCTTTGAGAAATTAAAATTAAGCATTAATTAATTAAAATAAACGAAATAACCTTTGTAGCAATGGCTGGTGAAGAAGCCAAATTAACCGGTTTGTCCAAATACTTCAATGGCACAACAATGGCCGGTCGTGCCAATGTGAGTATATAAAATATAATGAAAAGCATGGCAAAACGAATCTCCTGAGCTGAGGAGATTATTTAATCAACGTCTATGTATTCCCTGAAATAGGTGGCCAAGGCTACATATGCCGTGATGGGTCTGCTGATTGCCTACAACGTTTTGAAGCCAAAGAAGAAGTAAATTTGGAAATTGATTTAGCCGCTGCTGTTGCTTGCTGCTGCTGCCACAATCCGTGAATTTCATTCTGGCGATTTTGGTTGCGGACTCCATAATTCATCGGCCAAACAACAACAATGTTTAATAATTAATGTGTAGTGTATTATCAATCTTAAAGGAATAAATAAGTTGTATGTAAATTACACAATTTAAAAAAAAAAAAAGCAAACCTCGATTATGTAATTTATTCCTTGCTCAAATTGGAAACACTTGAATTACTTTCTTTTAGGTTTTTTTTTTGTAGCTTTTTTCCAGTTTTTTTTCTTTTATTTAATGTTTATTTTTTTGTTGTTGATTTTATATGTATGGTAAATTTATGCTTTTAGGTTTTAAATTTCACTGAAATTTCATTTATATATATATTTGTTTTTTTTTTTTAAACTAAGTAAGTTCATTTTTGTTATATGAAAAAAATGAATTGCAAATTTTGCGTTTTTTTTACCATTTATATATATATTTTTGCTTAAGGCTTTCAAAAAAAAAAAAACAAAAAAAAATCAAATGGGGAATACATTTTTGTACCGTTTAAATTTATTTATGAGTGTTAATTTTGTCCGTGTGTATAGATTAAACTATTAACTAATCTTTCTATAGGCAGCCCTTTAAATTTGTCTATTTAGCTTAAAATCTTTCAGTAAGAAGAAAACAAACACAACAAATAAGCCAACTAAAATTTTGAAGAGAAATATTTTCTTTTTTTGTTTTGTATTCAGCTAAAAAGTGGCAGGTATTTTTAATTTTAATGTTTCTAATATAGAAGATACATGATTTCTCCGGTTCTGCAGGCTCAAATCTTAAAATTGGCAAAATTTAAATATTCATTTTCATTGTGCATTTTATTTTATTGTTCTCACCTTTTCTTTTTTATATCAGAATTATGAATTTTGTAGTATGTGTCTGGGAATCAAATTTAAAATGGAATCTTTGAACATAGACCTGAAAACTTTTCAATTGCCGAGCCCAGCAAATTGTGAAAGAGAGCGAAAGAAAATAAATAGAAACAAATAAAATTGATTTTCAGCAACTGTTTTTCCATTTTCCACAAGTTTTGATTCCCTGAACATAATTCATCCAAATTCATCATGTGTTTTGTTCTCTATGTAAATAGTAAGTATTTAATACAAAATATAATGTTAGAATAAGCGCAAAATATAGAAATCATAGTTGTTTGTTTGTGTGTGTATGTGTGCCAAATATATATAAATATAAAATATTATTAGAAAAAAAAAAAAAATTAAACAGAAATGGTAAAATTTTTGTTTGACAAAAAAATACACAAATTCTCAGGATGTTTTCGAAATTTTCTTTCGTTCTGTTTTGTTGGCGTTTTCAATTCAACTTTTTCATTTCATTTCTTTTGTTTTTTTAATTTTAATATACAACTAAACGTTAAAATTAAACACGATACATTTAAAAAAAAAAATAAATGATAATTATTATGGTATGTAGATAAATGTGTGTGTATGTGTTTGTGTGTGTGAAAATGTTGTTGTTTTATAATTATTAGTTATAAATGAAAAAGCATTTAGCAGTTTCTTCTTCTTCTGGTTGCTGTTGTTGCAATTGCTATTCTTTTTTTTTAATTGTTGTAAATATTAAAAGTGAGAAGAGGGCGCTTTATTACAACATTTGGTTTTTTTTTTTGTTTCTGATATATATTTATATATATATATATATTATTATATTTGTTTTGTTTTGTATGTATGTATGTGTGTGTGTTTGTGTGTATTTACCCAAATTGTTAATAACTTTTTCTTTTTTTTTGTTTTGTTTAGCAATAACTGCAGATTCAATCTATATGTATTTAATGTATGCATGTATTTATATAATTATTTTTAATATTAATATTGTAATTGTAATTCTTATTTTTTTGTTTTTGTTTTTTTTTTTCTCGTTTTTGTAAATGTGTATAATGTAGTTGTTTTTGTTGTATATGTTTTTAACCCAAAACTAAAAATTATAAATTAATAATGTTTTTATAATTTTCTTTTTTTTCCATTGTTTCAATTATTACAATTTCTTCATATTTTGAATAATTTTTCTTTTTCTCATGCTTGTTTTTTTTTTAGGTTTTCTTTTTTTTTGTGTGTTTATTGACGGCGGGAGCGAAAAAACCACGCCCCATTTTCTTTTTCTTTCTTTTTTTTAATTTTTTTTGTTTTTCGTTTAAAAATGAGCCTAAAAAGAACTTGGTATTTTTTTTATATTTTTAATCCTTTTCATTTGTTTGCATTTAAAGTTTTTTTTTTTGTTTTTGCATTTATAGATTAAGTAACTGTTTAAAATATTGGTATTTTTTTTGTTGTTTTCATTTTTATATATTTTTTAACTGAACGCATTTATTCATTTTCAATTTTCCTCTATTTTTTTTGTATCTTTTTTTTGCCCCAATTACTACAAATTCTTCTTCATTGTTTTCCTTCTCTTTCTTACTTTTTTTTTGTTTGTTTTTAAATATTATTTTTCAATGCGCCGCCTACTACAAAATTTGC
Organism: Scaptodrosophila scaptomyzoidea; assembly: GCA_035078625.1. NCBI lineage: Eukaryota > Metazoa > Arthropoda > Insecta > Diptera > Drosophilidae > Scaptodrosophila > Scaptodrosophila scaptomyzoidea. The sequence continues at coordinate 70,316 of JAWNPY010000001.1, forward strand.
CATATATTTGTTTTTTTTTTTTTTACTTTTTCGAGTGTGTTTTTTGTTTATTTAAATTTTTCTTTTGCATTTTGCTTTCGCTAGTAGTTTATTATTATTAAATATATATATTTGTTTATATGTATAAGTAAATATTTGCTTGTTGTTGTTGTTGTGATTATTTTTCTCTTCATCATCCATTGTATTATTTTCTCTGTTTGATTGGCGGCTCGCTCAATTTGCGTAGGCTTGGTGCGTCAATTGCAGCTTTTGGAGGAGTTTTGTTTTTAATTTTTATTTCATTTATTTTTAATGAGAAAGCGAGGCGCATAGATGATAATAATGATGGTGAAAAGGATACGTGGTTGGTTGGTTGGTTGGCTTAAGTAAATTGGTTTCGAGTCATTCAATTTGAATGCCATTCGCCACGATTGGCGGCTCCTCCACCACCGCCAGCACCGCCACCGCCCGCACCACTGCCTGGTCCAGTGCCCGGGGCATTGTTCGAATAATATGGTTTACTCAATTGTGAGGCTGCCGAGGCGGCCGATCCTGAATCTCTGGGACCGCCAGGGCCCCCGTTGTTATTGTTTGGACCATTGCCGCCCACCACAGATCCTCCTCCGCCGCCGCCACCATTATTGCCAGAGCCCGCGGGACCATTGGGTCCGTTGGGTCCACCGCCACCAGCCACTTGCCGCATATTTGGTCCACCACGCTGCCCTGGCGCCTGACCTTGTTGCTGCTGGGACTGCTGCTGCGATTGCTGTTGCTGTGGATGCTGTGGATAGTTGTTGGGCCGCTGTATGGGCGTGGGATAGCGTCCCTGCGACGAGCTGCCCACCACATTGTTGCCGCCCACCACTTGGGAGCCGTTGTTGCCATTATTGCCGCCCGCATTGCCGCTGCCACTGCCAACGGCGCCGCTGCCAACGGGTCCACTTCTACCGCCACTGCCCAATGGATTCATATTGGATGAGTTGCCGCCATTGTTGCTATTCCTTTGCTGATTCTGTTGATGCGATTGTTGTTGCTGTTGCTGCAGCACTTGATTCTGTAAATCCCACTGTGAAAATATATATATATAAAATATAAGTAAATATATATATTAAAGTATTCTTGATTTACTTACACCGCCATAATTTTTATGATGCGGCGGACTGGGCTGCGACTGAACTTGTTTGGCCAGTCCCAGACTCATGTCCGCACTCAAAGGACTCTTCAATTGGCGTCCCATCTAAAATCAAATAAAAACAGGAGTAGATTTATAAATCACCCGACATTTTTAATTTTAAATTGACTACAAATTGAAATAAATTTAATTAATCCTGAAATAAACTGATGGAATTTTTATAAGCCATTCTTTTATTTTATTTTATTTTTATTTCAGTTAGATTTCTATTTGCCTCTTATCTTTTTGAAACTATCCTTGAGATTTATTTTATTGATTCTTTTCCAATTTGGACTTTGAGTTTCCCAGATTTGCTATATATTTAAACCCTAAACACTGTACAAATAATTATAATTTATTTAAGACTGTATTTATTATATTTTATTTAAGAACCCGAAAAATAATTATTTTTTATAAACAATTTTCATGAATTTCTTTAATTTAATTTGTTTCTTTTTTGTGTTTTCCCGTTTCATTTCATTTGAATCCATTTTCTGAAATTTTGCTTGTTGAATCTACTCACCGAATCCTGCATATGACTTTGTCCTTGATTATTTTTCATATAGGCATTGCCTGGTGTGGGCCCGCCACGAAATTGTCCAATATTTGCCGCTGTTAGCAGCTGTGAGTTCATAAATTGTGTGGTAAAATTGCCCATGCTATGCTGATTCTGTGGCGGTCCTTGCGGTGGTCCACCAGGCGGTCCATTGGACCCGGGTGGGCCACCCTGATGGCCGCTGTACATGCCAGCGGCGACAGCTGCGGCAGTGGCCAGATTATAGTTCTGGGCACCGCCACCACCGCCCTGGGGTGGTGGGGGACCTCCGTAATATTGCGGACCGGGGCCATTGGGGCCGCCACCAGAATTCGAGTAATAGCTATTCGACTGCAGCTGATGGGCACCCGGGGGCGGTGGTCCACCCTGTCCCGGATGCTGTGGTGGCGGTGGGCCGGCATAAAGATTCATATACTGTTGGGTGCCCACGTAGGGGCCACCACCGCCGCCGCCGCCTCGTCCATCGTTGCTGGCATTGCCAACGCCGACGCGTCCATCGGAGCCAAGATTATTGTTGCCGCCGCCAGCTCCGCTTGATTTGGAGCCAATGGCACCAATTTGCTGTGAACTCTGCGGCGGTGGCTTATTTGAATTTGAGTTCATCATTGAATTGTTATTTGGTGGAATTATAGCAACGGCGGCATTTGGATTATTCAGCTGCTGATTCTGTGGATTGCCAAACGGGGAGGGGCCGCCGCCCAAACGGAATTGCGATGTCAGATTGGAGTACATGTCGGGTGTGGGCGCCGGTGGCGTTTGCATGGCATATGAATTGAATGCGCCACCGGCAACAGCTGCCGCCGTGGCATAATGTCCTGGAAAATTGTGTGCTGCGGCTGCGGCTGCAGCAGCGGCGGCCGCTGCAGCTGAAAATGCTGGCGAGCGATTTGAATGATCAAGCGAATGGAATGAAGCATATAAATTGCCACCCTGTGTGGGCGGCGGTGGCGGTGGCATTTGTGATGAATTAAATACCATGGCCGGTGGACTGGGTATTGTTGGCATACCCGTAAATTGTGGTGAGGCCTGATAGAATGGTCCACCGCCAGCTGAATGCAATTGTTGCTGCTGCTGTTGCTGCTGCTGATGTTGCTGCTGCTGCAAACTGGGTGGCGGTGACATGCCCAAGCCATGTTGTTGCAATTGTTTGGCTGCTGCTGCTGCCGCCGCCACATGTTGCTGCTTGGCCACCTCGGCTGCCACACGCTGCTGGGCGGCTACCACATGCTGTTGCTGCGGACTGGGATAGTCGTCGGGGCCGCCAACAACACCGCCAAATTGCTGATCCAATGAGCCGCTATCAAAGGGCGAACCATGATTGCCATGGCCACCGTAGCCGCCATGTTGCACAGGTCCTGGCGAGGATAGCGAATGATGCTGATGATGCGATTGCATATGCACAGCCGAGACAGGATAATGGGCCAATTGTTGTTGCTGCTGATGCTGCTGTTGTTGCGCATGCTGCTGCTGTTGTTGTTGTTGCTGCTGCTGCTGTTGTTGCTGCTGTTGAGAGGCAGCCACTGCAGCAGCCACAAATGAGGCTGCAGTCATATGACTTGAACTATTATCTTCGACCACATTCTGTTGTGAATGTTGCTGCTGCTGCTGTTGTGCATGTTGCTGTTGCTGCTGCTGTTGTTGTTGCTGCTGCTGCTGTTGTGGTTGTTGTTGCTGCTGCTGTTGTTGTTGTTGCTGCTGTTGCTGTGTAGGTTGTGGTGTTTCCGACATTGGCGTAGCCGATTCCCAAACCTTTTTCACACTCGCTATTTTCATATTTAAATCAGCTGTGGAATTGCTTTGAGCCTGTTGCTGCTGCTGCTGCGACTGTTTTTGATTCGATTTATTTGTATCGAGCAGTGGATCCTTTAATGTGGAACTTGCTGAATCATCACCAAATGAGAAACCCAATTTCATTTGTTGCTCTTCATCAACATTTGATTTGTTGTTGTTGTTGCTGCTACTGCTGCTGCTATTGTTGCCACCAGCAACAAATGACATTTGGGACAAAGCTGTGGACAAACTATCCACATTATTGGGATTCGTATTGACCAAAGAGTCAACGACCGACACCGATGATGCTGATGTTGTTGAACGCTTGCCAACAGCTGCCTGTTGTTGCTGCTGCTGCTTATATGTGGAATTCTCAAAGATTATGGTATTGACAGGGGCTCCAGCATCGAGTAGCAAACTAGACGATGCTACTGAAGCAGCCACAACAGCATTCACCTGCGACTTGTCACCAATGGCAGATAATTTTGCTTTATCGGTTAAAACAGTTGACGATGACGATGTTGCTGCCGATGATGAGGCAGGAGCAATAGCAGCTCCACCAGAGCCTACAACAGCAGCGTCTAGGCCCAATCGTCCCAACGGACGTTGTACAACACTGGCGGCTGTTGCTTCCGATTTCTTTGCTGTGGCCAAGGATGCCACAGAATTGCTGCTGCTACCAGAAATTAAGCCCGGTGGCGGCCTGGAGGTATTGGCTATTGTATCGGGCATTAATTTATTTATATCCTCATCAATATCATCTTTACGCGTTGCTATTAATTTATCCTCCATGGCAGTAGTTGTTGCTGTTGTTGTTAATAATTCTTTTGATTTTATTTGTGCTGCTGCTGCTGCTGCTACTGATGATGATGAGACAGTTGCATTTGTTGTTGTTGCTGTTGTTGTTTTGGTTTTATCCAATTCACTGGCAGTATCCGATTCAGAAGTTCGGGATTTATAATCATCATAGCCGCCACTGCCACCGCCGCCAAGTCTGCCATAAGTTCGACCATATCGTCTATAATTTGAGCTAGGATTGGCCAAACCGCCGCGTCCACGTCGCGATGGTTCGCCACGTGGCAGAAAACCAGATTTATTTGTTGTTGTGCTGGCTGATGTTGCTGCTGCAGCTGCTATTGTTGTTGCTGCTGCTGTTGCTGCTGCTATTGTTGCATTGTTGTTGCTAGTAGTTGTTGTAATTGAATTGGCAGTGGTTGCTGGGCTAGCCTTGGGACTACGATCGGTTGTCGACGTTGCACGTCGATTATATGTATCCTCTTCGATATCTTCTGAATGCTCAGATTCGCTAACAAATGTATTATTGGACTGATCTTGACCATAATAACGTCGATTGTTGTTGTTGTTGTTGCTGCTGCTGTTGGTGCGTGAATTGCCACCACGAAATGAGCTTGATGATGAAGAATTTGAACTGCCATAGCCACGAGTTGTTTGTCCTCTCAAATTGTTGCCACGTGGACTGGGACGTTTATTTGGAGCATTTCCCATAGATTTCTCATCTTGCTCTTGCAATTGCTGCTGTTGCTGCTGCTGCTTAAGTTCAATATTTATATCTAGATTCAATTTATCTTCATTCTTATCAATTTCCGCACTACGTCTCAAGATTTGTGTGGGCATTGCAGCCGCAGCAACATTATCTTTATTTTGTGTTCCTACTGCACCGGCAACGCCAACAACATTTGATTTCTCCATTTTCTCCTCACTTAGACTTGGCTGACGATTGGGTCTTTGCAGGATTTTAATTTGCACTGAATCATGGCTGTGCGTGGATGAGAAACTTTCCTCACGATGACGCTGCTGCTTATGCTCGGCATCTGTTTGCTCTGCCCAAGAGGAAGTTGTTGATCCTGACGCTGCAATTGTTTCAACCTTGAAGCCTTCGTCATTTGAACTGACGCTTGTTTTACGCTGCGAATTCTCACGACCATAACGATATCTATCGTTATCATCTAGATCTCCTCTGGCGCTGTCATGACGATTGCGTTGATAGTTTCCACTGTTGCTGCTGCTGCTGCTGCTATTGCCAACAACATTGTTGCTGCCACGGGAATAGTTGGTAATACTACGGCTACTGCCAGCATTATTTGCCTTTTGCAAATACCTAGAATTATTATCAAAGGCTGAGCCAGCCGAGGCAGATTTTTCCAGGCCACCGCCAGAATTAGTGGACGTTGGACGCTGTTGTTGCTGACGTTGAAATCTGGGCGGTAAATTCGATTGGAAATGCGTCAAAAATACAGGTTTCTGATTATAAGCATCAGCAGCTGCTCCTCCTCCTCCGCCTCCACTGACGGCAGCTGATCCGCCACTCAAACTAGACAAACTGCCACGTGAAATTGAATTACGCTCATAGCTATTATCATTGGCTGCTCCTGCTGATCCTCCTCCTCCTCCTGCTGCTGATGATGATGAAGCTATATTTGCTGTAGTTTGGCCATCCACTTGGCTATTATCCAAATTGCTGCTGCCTCCACCGGCTGCTGCGGCGGCGGCTGCTGCTGCAGCTGCATTTAAAGCCTTTTTATTCATTTTCATTTCTAGCTCTTGCAACTTTTTGGCTGCTGCCTGTTTACGTTCCATTTCACGACGTTCTTCTTCCTCTTTGCGCTGCTTCACACGCTCATAGACGCTGGCATCCAAGGCAATGCCACCGCCGCCACCAATAACAACGTTTCCAGTGCTGCCACGATGGCCATTTTGCTGACGTTGTTGTTGTTGCTGCTGCTGCTGTTGTTGTTGCTGTTGATCCTCGTTGTTGTCATTTAGTTCACGTTCAAGGCTTTCTTTGCCACGCGACTGCGACCAGGAGGACGATGATGAGGAGGAAGTTTGTTTATTACCCGCTTGTTGCTGCTGCTGCTGATAATGTTCATCCGCTGTGGATTCATCATCTGAGAATGTTAATTTCTTGGTATAATCAATATCATCTTGTTTTGTCCAACTATCATCTTTGGCAATGGCATTTAACCTTTCCAAATCTTCTTCACGTATTATGGGCCGTTGCATTTGAGCCACTTCGGGTTCAACTAGAAATTCTTTATTATCCTTGCGATTGCTGCTGCTGGTGCTGCTACCATTTGATGTCTGCGTTGGTTGCTGCTGCTGCATTTGGCTGGTTGGTGTGGCTGTGCCACTGCCTGGTGGCGTACGTTTGGCCTGATTGCCACGATTATAACTGCCACTGAGAATGGCCGGTGAGGCTGAGCGATTGCTGTTGCCACCATTCTGTTGATAACTCAAGGAATTTGTCGCCTGTTGATCAGACATGACCACAGCAGCGATTGTTGAGGCCATGGAATTGCCCACTAGGCCCGATGAGGGCAATGGGGCACCACGCTGCATAAACGAGGGCATTAACGATAATATGGGTAGGGGAACATTAGCACCACCGCCACTTGAATTGGCATTGTTATTGCCGCCGCTGCTGCCAGAATTATTTGAGTTCGTGCTTGATTGGAGGCCCAGGACCTGTTGGTTCGATGCTGCTAATTCGGCTGCAGCACCTTTGGCTGCCTTCTCTTGTTGTTGCAGCCAAACGGTTGAATCGTTTTGTGGCCTCAAACTGATTTCGATTTGTTCGCCACCGCCGACGTCTTCGTTGCCAACTCTGTAAGCGGAGGAGCTCGTAGCGGAGGAGCCATCCTGCTGCTGCTGCTGTTGGCCTCCTCCTCCACCTCCTCCTCGTTGACTTGATTGATGATGTTGCTGTTGCTGCTGGTGATGATGGCGTCCCCCTTGATGATGATGTTGCTGATGATGATGGTAATCTCCTCTTCCATCGCGTCCTCCTTGATATTGTTGGTGATGATGATTCTGTTGATGATGAAATTGTTGCTGTTGCTGCTGCTGCTGATAATGATGATCTTTGTTGCTGCTGCTGTTGTTGTGGTTGTTGCTGCCTTTGCCCTGTGCAGAGCCAGAATTTCCGCCGCCGCCTCCGCCGCTTCCAACTGCACCGTCCAGTGTGGGAAACTCGTATTGAAATTGTGGACTTTGATAATGGGGCACCACTTGCTGCTGTTGCTGCTGATGATGATGGTGATGCTGCTGATGATGATGATGGTGATGCGGATGATGTTGCTGCTGCTGCTGATGTTGATGATGTTGTTGTTGGTGTCCTGTCATGCGATTGTTGTTGTTGTTGTTGGCACCAATGTTGCTGCTGCTGCTGCTGTTCAGACTGCCACCAGCACCACCACCGCCAGAGCCGCGTTCGTGTCCTGTGGTTATAGCTGACCATGTTCTGGCTGAACCGCTTACACTTGAGCCACTTGTGCCACCACCACCGATGCTGCTGCTGCTGCCGCTTGTTGTTGCTGTTGTTGTTGTTGACGAGTTGTTGATTAATTTGAAATTCTTATTGTTGCTTAAATTGTTGTTGTTGCTGCCACTGCTGCTATTTGTCGTCGCTGTTTGTTTATTCACAATTGAACTACTTCCCGTTCCAGTTGCACCAGCTACTGTTAATCCTTTATTGCCAGAGTTGCTATTATTGTTATTATTATTAATATTCTTATTAATGCTGCTGCTGCTGGCGTTATTTATTTGTTGTTGGCTATTAATAATTGCCGATCCTCCTCCTAGTCCTCCACTAGTTGTTGTTGTTGATGATGTTGTTGCTGTTGCTGTAATTGCCTGTCCGCCACTGCTATTGCCTGCAATATATAAACAACAACAATAAAGGATAATTAAGTTTAAAGGATTTTTGATGATTGATCATTTTGATTGCTTTCTTACCTTCTGCCAAGAGATTATTATTGGGTATACAATTGGTTTCAGCTTTCAGGGATGGCAGATTGGCTGGTGGTCGCCTAGCGGACGGCACTTTGCCCAAAATTTGCATTCCATGTTTACGTGGCACTTGATTTTTTTGCGCAGATGGTTCACTTGATTCTCCCTAAACAATTAATAAATAATCGATCCAAAGGATTAAATTGATTCTTGATTGATCCTTTTTCCATTTTACTTACTCGACTATTCTTGTACATGCGATTTATATCCAACGCTGTAAATTTGGGCTTGGCATTTCGCTCTCCCCTACTTCCCCCCAGTGTACTCATGCTGCCAATAGATCCTCATTAGCGTTGCCTTGGACGCCCACCACTGACGCGTTCCTCACTACTACTACTACTTCTACACACACACACTGCACACACACACACACACACACACACACACTGCACAGAGAAACGCACGCACTCACTCACACTCTTTTTTTCTCTCTCTCTCTCTTTCGCTAGTTCGTTTACTCTCTCACAACAAACACTCTCAATTTAAACTTTTTCCTTATTATTTTTTTTTTGCCAACTGAGAGAGAGCTTAAAATTGATCTACTCAGTAGAAGAGCTTTTTGTTTTTTGTTTAAACCTTGTTTGTGTCCTTTTTCTCTTTCCCTCAGTCTTGTTTTGAGCTGAAAAACAGAATAGAAGAAAATTATTATTTTAAACAGTTTTAGTTTTTTGTTTATTGTCGTATTTGTTTTAAGACGTGGGCAGCCGGGTTGGCGTTTGTGTGAGTTTGTTTGCTCTCCCTTTTTCGCTCGCCCCCCTTTGGGTCTTTGGTGCGCAAGCGAGCCAACTATAGAAACCGCAAAGCCGCCTCCGCCGTTGCCATCCATCAATTTGTGAGCCGCATGCGTACAAACAGGCCCACCACAGCAGACAGACAGGCAGGCAGGCACATGCTCAATACGGGACCCCAAAAAATAACAACAACAATAAGAACAGCAGCAGCAGTGGCGGCGTCTTGTAATAATTGAAGAAGAATACAAAGAACAAGATGTGAAGAAGAAGAAGAAGCAGAACAATGAAGAAAAATAAACACTATGCGCCTTTTATATTGTTTATTGTCTCCAAAAAAAAATAAAAAAAAAAAAATGCTTGACAACAAATATACAATATTTTTTGTGATACACACACACACAGGCCAAAACACCGACCGACCAACGCGCACTCTTTTTTTTTTTTGCTTTTGTTTTATTATTTATGCGCTCGCTTTTAGGTACGCAATTCTAAGCCACCTTTTTTTTTGAGTAATTAAATAAAATAAGCTTTGCAAATATACCGTTTTAATAAACTACAAGCAATTACACACACACTTATACACACACATACACACTCGCAAACAGAGAGATATACAATTCCTACAAACATACATACAAATATATATATGTATATACATATATGTATGTGAGAATATATGTCGCAAATAGTTTGCGTTTGCTTTTCACACGCACAATTATTGTTGTTGTTTTAGTTAGCTGCAATTGCTCATCAAATCAGATGACAAATTTTGCTTTTACTTTTAATTGTTAGCATTTGAGATTAGTCATTTACATTTCTTAGTTTTTACGTTTTTGCTGCGACGACGACCATCATCCACCGCATGAAGTTTGCCGCTGCTGCTGCTTCTTCTTTAACTGTTTCTACTCTTTTCGCCGTGTGTGTATGTACATACATATGTACGATTGTCGTCGCAACAGTGTTGCCACATAATATTACAAAAAAAAAAAAGAAGGGAAAAAGCAAAGAAAAATTTAGCCAGACTCTTTCAATTTGTTGATTGAAAAATGATATCGAAATGGCGACATTTAAAATAAACAAACGTCTGGAAAATAATTACGGCCAAGTGTATGTCGCCAACTTTAATAAATTGGATATGATATATACAAAAAAAAAATTGACACCACATAAAACGAAAAAAAAACCTGCTGGCACTGGCGCCGCCGACACCAAAAATGCAATCAAACTGCATACACACTAGTGCGAAAGGGACAACATAATGGCAACAACGGCGGCGCCACTGTATCGTTTATGATACAGTAAACTGTTGGGTAAACTGTTTTTGTTTTTTTTAATTGGAAATTGGCAATGATGGACAGGCAAGTGTTTGTGTGTAATTGGAGTTTGCGATTGTCTACATTTACGGCCACATGCTAATGCTAATAAAAATTTGACTGTCTTTGTCTGGTCCAAAGTGGCATAAAAATTAGGTGTATATTTTTCCCAATTTAATACACACACACACAAACGCACTCACACATGGCAAATGCAGTGCAAATTTTTTTTTTGTTTTTTGTCTCTCTTGGTGAAGTTCACTGTGTGTACAACAACACCAAACAAAAACGCAAGGCAAATATTGCTTACCCTTTTACACGCAGCGCACAGTTCGTTGCTCCTTGGCTGCTTTTTTTTCTTTCGTTTGCTGTTATTGGATTTGGATTTATACTTTTTTTTTGCACTCTTTTTTTTATGCGCTTACTCAGCCAAAAAAAAAAAATTAATAATTACACTCACACACGGTAGTTTGAATTTTTTTGGGAAACTTTGTGGCCGTTTTTTTTCTTTTTTGTATTTGTATATTTCAGCTAACGCGTTCAATTCTTTTTTTTTTGGCCCGTTGTTCTTTCTGTTGCGCTGGCTGGCTGTGGCTCTCTCTCACTCGTTTCCGCTCTCTCTCTGTCACTCTGCCGCTGTTCTGCCGCGGCCTGCCACTTTTTTTTTTTTTTTGCAAGTGTATGTATTGTTGTTGTTGTTGGTGTAGTGTGTGGTAGATTGAAAGACGGTATCGAATTGTAACTCGTTTGACGTTTTTTCTTTTTTTACATACTTTGTTGCCTGTGCGTGGGATTTTTCTTTATTTGAATTCAATAATTTTTTGCACTCACAAGCGATATTGATTTTTTGCCTGACAATTAACACACTATTTTGTTTGGGCTTTGTTACTTTAATGCTTGTGCTTCGTTCGTTTCACGTAATACGTAATTGTCCATTTAAAACAAAATAATCGCACGTATTTTTTTCTTCTTTAGCAAAAAAGTGCTGCCATACTATTTGCCAATAAATTGATATTTATCGATGTGCTTATCGAAGAATATCGACTATCGAATTTTCCCAACATCAACGACTTTTGTTTATCGATGTCGATCATTTCCGCTTCCGCCAACTCCATTTCCGGAAAAAGTGGCACTAGTGCTGCCACTTGGTAACAGCTTAAACGAATGGCAACATCGATAAGCACTTGTTTTAGGGCTGCTTCGATTCCAGTGTGACCCTCAATGAATACATTTTTGCCGTTTATGTCGTTTTTATAATTGTTTATTTTTTTTTTTATAATATTGAAAAGTTTTGTCCCAGAATAACTAGAATGATTTGTCGTCTATGTTTACAAAACATAAGCGAGAACATTGCCGTCTGTCTGTTTGAGAACAATGATTACCCCGTGGAAACGAAGCTGGTCAAAATGATTGCCAAATTTCTACAATTAGAGGTACAAAAAATTCTTATAGATTTTCCCATAACAAAAAAAAACTAAAATCTTATTCTCTGATTAAAAGATTGTACCCGAAGATCCCATATCCACTTATTTGTGTACACAATGCTGTGATCATTTGGAGGACTTTCATAGCTTCTGGCAGCTGGTGGAACAAAAACAAAGCAGCCTCAAGAATGAGTTTCTCAATGTGGATGTGGATTGTGTGGCCTTCAAATGGCCGCCTGGCGAGGCCAGCAATGAGTTGGAAACGGATGAGAAACCCTTGGACATGCACAATTTGGGCTTGCTGAGCAATGTCTTGGATGTGGACCTGCAGGTGCCAGATTATCAGGCCCTGGACTTGTTGCCCCTGCCAGAGAGCAGTGATAACGGCGATGGCGATGAGGACTATAAGGCCGAGCAGACAGCCTCTTCGGACGATGAGCTTCCTCTGCTGACTCTGCAGCACAAATTGAAGCCCAAGAAGAAGGCGAAAACGAAAAAAAAGTCCAAGTTGCCCACCTTGAAACAAGAACTAAACGACTTAGACGCTGGCTCAGCAGAGAGAAAGCCGAAAGGGAAACTAAATGAGCCCACAGAGAAACAGGCCAGCGAACTTCAGGCGGCCATTGAACGCAAACCCAAGGGCTGCACTCGTGCCCAATTGACCAAACGCTATGAGGAAATCATTGCCAATTATATGCCAGCCGATTGTGATTTATGCGATTTTACTACCAAATATTTAAGCGACTTGAAGTCCCACTTTCTGGAGGTGCATCAACGCGAAGCCTATTTGAAGTGCTGCAATAAAATCTTTACGCGCGCCTCCAAACTAATGGAGCATATACGGAAACATGTGAATCCCAAGTTGTTTACCTGCCCCATTTGCAATAAATCGCTCAATTCGCAGGATTATTTGCAAACGCATATTGAGACAGTCCATAATAAATCATTGCAGAATGACGGTGATGGCAAGGTCCTTGAAAAATATCCTTGTGAGAAATGTGACAAAGTCTTTGGCAGTCAACGGCGTTTGGCCAATCATTTGGCTAAACACGAACAGGATCAATTGGAACATAATTGCAGCATGTGTGGCAAAAAGTAAGTAAAGAAAAATATTATTTCTATTGCTATCTCTTTTTATTTCATGTTGGATCTAAAAACAATACACAAAATTCAAATCAAAGAAAGATTTAATTTTGATTAAATATTTATTTAAATAAATAAGCATTGAAAACTGTTTTAAAAATGTTGAAAAAATTCTAAATTCGCTTGATAATTCAAACAAGAAATATGTATATAAAAGGACCTTAATTTTTCTTGACTATTTAATTATAAATTCCATAAAAAGAAAATTCAGAAAAGTTTTAAAATCTGCTTGAAATACCAAATTTATTTGAATTTTGCATTAAACAACATTTTTTCTTGATATCTTAAAAACATAAAAAGAAAATTAAATAAAGCTTTGAAATCTTAAAATCTATTTAATTTAAAATATGAATTTAGTTTTTGTTTTATAAGATTTCAGATGTAATCACATTTTTTAATGATAATAGACAAAAGAACACCTACAATTATTTATGGATTCTAGACTAAATTATGAAATTGAAAAAAAGGCGGACTTTAATTTTATTTGTACTTATTTGTTTAATTATTTTATAGTTTTGCCACTGTACATCGCCTGCGTCGCCACATTCAGTTTATCCATGAGGATTTGCATCCCCATGTCTGTGACATTTGTGGCAAAAAGTTTAAATTCAAGCCCTCCTTTGATCGTCATTTGCTGGAGCATCAGGGCGTGTTCAGTCCAACCAAACAGTGCGCCGTTTGTGGTGTTTGGCTTAAAAACGAGCACAGCCTGCGCTTGCATCGTTTTACCCATGATAGTGAGAATACGGAATGCAAGCATTGTGGCAAGACTTGTACATCTCGGACAGCGTTGCGTGCCCATGTGAAATACGCCCATAAGCTACAAACCAATTTACAATGCACCTACTGCGATAAGACCTTTAAACAGCAACGAAATTTGGAGGTGTGTAATTTAAATTTAATTTACATATTTTTGTAATTAAAATCTTTTCTTTCTTTCGTTAATTTAGGAGCATATGGCCATTCATACGGGCCTGCAATTGTACAACTGTCCGCACTGTCCCAAGGAATGTCGATCTCGTTCGAATATGTATGTTCATATTAAACAACGCCATGCCGATGAATGGCTCAAAGCGAGATTGGCTCGCTCCCACAATCCCCAATATAAGCCAGCGAAATAAGAAGGGGAAAAGCACACTTTTTTCTTTACTTTCCACTAGATAAAATGTTCTGAATGTTATAAATTGTATATTAAAAAACCAATTCAAGCAAATCTGATTTCAAAAATATTTTCTTATGAAATTCCACTCTTTATTCAATAAATCAATTTTTATTTATATGGCTACAGAAATGTATTTGATTTTTGATTCATATTCAATTTCATTGGCTTTTTTTTGTAATTTTTTGGATTAGTTGTAAGCAAAAATGAAAGAATAAAGAGTTTTGAACTTTAAGAAAATTATAAATTATGATTATTTGATGTATTTTTGATCTAAATAATTATTATTAATTATTTTGGGGTTATGACAATGGCTTAGGGACTTTTAAATATTTCTGACTTGAAATCGCTCATAAAATATATTAAAAATTTCTAATGAATTAGGTAATAAATAATTTCAAAGTAATTTATTACTTTTTAAAGCTTTAATTCTCAAAAATTGCATTTAGTTCTCTTTCGAAATATTTGCGAAAGGTTGTTTGTCTTATCATTTAAATTTTAAGAATTTGACAGTTTGTAGAGATCGTTTCATTTCGTATAAATATATTAATGTTGGTATATACAAATTTACATACATAAAATTAAAACAATACCAGAAAAATTGCTTGATTTTTGTTTTGTCCATTTTAATTGCATGGTTTTTATATCGTTTGTGATTTTGGCAAATTCTGTATGTTGTTACAATTTTTTTTTCATATATATATTTATTAGAGTTTTTGAAATCAGTTTGTGAGTTTTGTAAGCAGTGATTTTTTTCTTCTGTATTTTGGAAAGTTCTGTGTGATATTACAAAATCTTATTTTATAGATTTGTTGGAGTTCTTATTATAAATTTGTGAGTTTTGTAAGGAATGATGTTTCTGTGTCATATTTGTTCCAGTTTTTGAAATAGTTATGTGAGGAAATGGTTTTTTTGTGTGTAAAATGATTTAATTTATGGTGACGATGGAAATTGATTTATATTTATTATTTTAGTTATCGGGCATCAGCTTGGCTAATTTCTCGACCACTGGCAGACTTAATTCCTTGGGAAATATTATATTAAAGGTGACCGTGATAGTGCCACGATTTGTGGGATCTACAGGTAATGGCAGACCACGATTAAATAGAATCTTCTCGGTTTCCGGAGTAAGTACTTCTCCTGAAGTACTGAAGGTCAGAGTTGTACCATTTAAAAGCGGCACCGTTATAAGGGCACCGCATAAAGCATCTCGTAGACAAACATCTGCTTTATAGAGCAGATTACTGCCATCGCGTTTGAAGTGTTGATGTGGCTCGTCGCGCACTACAAAGATTATATCGGCCGGGACCCGCCTCATGCTCTGGTCCCCTTCTTTTTCGAAAACGATTCTGGTACCAGCTTTCCAGCCAGGCCTGACTTTAACTTTCAGAATTTTGTGCTCCCTGAGGGGAATGCCCGTGACCAGAGAAATGCGTGAAATTTTTATTTCCTTAGTGCAGCCAAACTCAAGTTCCTCTAAAGTTAGGAACAAATCGTGTTCCTTTGGCGGATCCTGGATAACGCGCTGGTTCATGTTTATTTTGGAGAATTCGAATTTGGCTCTATTTCCTTCCATATTCTTAAAAAGTTTCTCGGTAAAAAATGAATCGGCATCATTGAAAAATTGGGCAAAAGAAACACGGGGTTCGCCAGAATATTGGGAACTAGAGTCCTTGGCATCAGCTTCTGGTTCGCTCGCCTTCCGTCCTGGATAAGCAATACGGTCATATTTAGAACGCTTTTCCTTGTCGGACAAAGTATCGTAAGCCTCGGCCAATTCCTTAAAACGGTCTTCGGCATCGGATTTCTTATTTTTATCCGGATGATAAATCAAAGCTAATTTATGGTAGGCTTTTTTAATTTCCTCCTCAGTAGCCTTCTGGGCCACACCAAGAATATTATAATAGTCCTTGCCCATTTTTATTTTTTCGGATATTGCACAAATGTAAAAAAAAATTACAGAGAAGTTTTCCTGTACGTTTGTTGCCAAGCAAAGTCTGCCAAAAAAGAAAGAACGGAAACGGATTCTTTTTCTTTGAAAAGAAAGGAAATGTTGCCACACTTATCCAGCCCAGTGTTACTATAAAGTAATCGAATATACTAAAACAGCTCTGAAAGTGGCAATGAATATCAAAAATCAATTAATTAAATAATTGTATGTTGTATTTGAATTGAATTAAATTTTCTTTGAGTGGAATTTGGAATTTAAATCAATTTATTGGCAATATTTATTTTATTCAAATTTTAACTGCTTATTTGCTTTTAAGTTCCCTGTTGTTCGTTCATTTGAGGAGCTTTGAAGCTGCAGTAGGTTCCGGAGCAAGCAGAAGCAGAGTTTTGGCTTTGGTTTCGTTTGTACTTGTGCAGAAATTGTAATACAGAAATTGCAATAAAAGTTGTGTTTAATACTCTCAAAGCTCGGCAGTAAACAATCAGGTAAATAATTAAAAAAATTCTGCCAGTGGTTTTTGTTTATGATAAAGCTATTTTAATTCAATAAAAGCAAATTAAAGCAAGGCCATACAAGAAAAAAAAACCGGCGCGCTGAAGCTGGCGCCGCAGCGCTGAGGCTGGCGCCGCATACTTATGCAGAAACTTAGTTTCAAGTCAAAGGCAGAAATTTATGTGTGTGTGTTTAAATGTTTTATTGTTGCTGTTTTTTTTTTGCGTGAAATAAATGTAAAAAATAAATTCTATGCTTTTTTTGAGTTTCTCTCTCTTTTTCTCTGTGGCATAATTTAAAACGAGTCTGCGCATATCCTTTTCATTTTTTTTTTTTTTTTTGATGGCCCCATTGCAGTTTTTGTGTCTCTACCTGAGTAAGCAAAAGTTTTGCAGTGTATTTCTTTGCACAACCTGTCGGCCAATTCAATTTCATTTACATTCACCACTCCCCCAATGGTCACCATGGAGAATAGCGAGGAAATCTTACAGATTTTGGAGCGTTTCACACGACTCAAATTAAAGGATATACCCAAGGAATTGGAAGAATATTTACAGTATGTGGCCAAAACGGGTGATACCATGTTCAAATGGTCCAATATTAAATATTTGATACGTGAAAAATTATTGCATGTCATCAAGCATTTCAATGAAAATTCACCACGTCTGGAAGGTAAGAAAAAAAATAAAATAAGTGTATATTATTATAATATCAAAATGAATTTGTTTTCCTTTTGATTTTTAATTTTTAGAAATTCCCAATTATCCCAATGTGGATCCATTTAATTATGAGACTATGAAATCATCATTGTTGGAGCGTTTAGATCTTTTTCATGCTGCTCCATTTACAATTCAACGCTTGTGTGAACTTTTAATTGATCCACGCAAACAATATTCACGTATTGATAAATTTATGCGTGCCCTGGAAAAGAATATTTTGGGTAAGAAGCCAAGAAAATTAAGATTCGATTTCAATTATTTCACAGTTTCTCCTGTTTCTCAGTTGTCAGCACTGTGGAGCCAGGCAAAAAGCGCACAGAAAGCGAAAACGATGATTCCTTGGACTCGGCAACCAATGGGGAAATGTCCCTGGAAGTCAACATTGACATTGAAATGGAGAATGACAAGGAAGTGCGCATAATGAATAATGGCAGTGCCGAAAAGAGTCCCACATCAACTAGCAAGGCCATAAAGGTTTCCTGTCCACGCTCTGACGATGCCGAGCAGCCCAAGGCCAAGAAGGTTAAATTGGATGAAGATGTAAAGGCAGCAGCAGCAGAAGAAGAAGCACAGCAGGCCCCAATTAAGGAGCAAGAGGAGGAGCAGGAGCAGGAAGAGGAAACTAAAGAGACTAAGAAGCCCGAACAGGAGAAGGATGAGCCTGCTGGCGAAGAGATCAAGGAAAAAGAAGAGGAATCTACTCCTAGACCAGACCCAGCCCCAGAACCCAAGGCAGAAGATCTAAATGCAAATGATAATAAAAAGGAAGCCGTAGAAGAAAAGCTAGAAAAGGAACAAGATAAGCCAATAACTGAGCAGATTTCTGTCACTGAGCCAAAAGAAAATAAAACTGAGCCAGCAGCAGCAGATAAACCAGAAGAAGATAAAGAAAAAACAGATAAAAAGCAAGTAGAAGATGAATTAAAATCCAATTCTTCAGCTGATGCAATAAAACAGGAACAAAAAGTAGAAGACTCAAAGGCTGTAAAAGCCAAAGGCGAAGAAGAAGAAGCAAAAGAAAAACCAGCTGAAGTTTCAACAATTCCAGAAGTCACTAAAGTCACTAGCATTTCGGATATGGAAACTGAGGCCGCTGTGGCTGCCATTGTGAGCACAGCAGATGAGACTGAAACTAAAACCGCAAAGACTGAAGAAGAGAACATTGAATTGACTGATGATGAGCCCAAAAATGAGGAGAAAAAAACCTTGGAATCGCAAAGTGATAAAGAAGAGGAGGTCACAAAACTGGCAACTACAGACGAAGAAAAAGAAACTGTTAATAAAAACAGTAATGAATCAATTGAGGCTAATAAGCCAGCTGAAATAGAAACAATTAATTTACCAACAGAAATGAAAGAAGCCAATAAATCGGAGATAATAGATCAACCAACTAAGGAGGATAAACCAACTGATGACGAGGAGGCTGTGGCCTCTCAGCCTCAAGCATTGGAAGCCAAGTCGCCTACACCACCAACTCCTCCCAGCAAGGAGACTACGGCTGCTAACGAAAAGCCTGATGAAAAGGCGGCCATTAACAAGGCTGCCAAGGAAGAGCCGGCGGCCTCTGCCATGGAGGTGGATGATACCAGCCAAGAGTTAATGGACCAACAGTAAATTACCCACATCATTTAATACCTATATTTATATGTATGAAAGACACTTACCTATATATATATATTATAATACAAAATTTAAACACTTCTGACTGATTAGGGCAACGCCTGGGAAAATCACATTGATTGTATTTCTATGTTTTATGTTTCATTTTAATTTTATAATAAGAAAAGCAGGAAAAGTTCCAAACTAAACTCAAAAACTGAACTAAAAAATAATATTCAAATATCTATAAACGATTAATTGTCTAGCATTTAGTAATATATACAAAATAATAAATTTAAGCTCTAATTTTTATATTGTTTATTTTTATATCAATGAAAAAGAATTTATTCTTTTATTTACATTTTAACCCAAACGGAAAATCATTTCAACGAAACAAAATTTATCTAAAATTTAAATAAGATATTCAAATGAATTCGAATTTTAGTTCCTTTTTGTTGTTGCTTACTTTTAGGCAATTTATTCAACTATTTTTGTACTCAATACAAATAATAATAATAAAAAAAAAGTATACGTAAAATACAAGTAAAATGCATTTCATGCCAGTCGTCTAATTACAAATAAATAAAATAAAAATATCAAAATAAATATTTAAAATTATGTTTGTTTTTTCTTTTTAATTTTTTCCATTTTACGAAAGTTTTCTATTTCAAATAAATTTCGGGGAATAATTCTACAAAATAAAAGGAAACTCAACTAACACAAAAAGAAAATTAACTCTCGGTCTTTGAAAATTTTACTTAAATTAAAGGACAACATATTTTGTCTGGATAATCCTTTCCACAAACTCTTGTAATTGAAATTGATTGGAAAAATCCATTAAAATGTTTTCTTGCCTATATATAATTCTATTTGGGCTTTTAATTTTATCTGAAAATGATTTATTATTATTATTATTATTTATTATTATTATTATTTATTATATAGGAAGTTGTCACAAGAACAATTGAAAAAATGTATTAAGCTTTATTGACAATTATTTTTCAATACAAAAAACATTTCAGTTAAATTTCTTTAATTTGAATGACTTTTCTTTTAAACATTTTTATACAAAACTTAAGACACCAAATAATAATAATAATACATACATAATGACAAGATAATGAATGATATATACAAGCAAAACAATAAAGCTATTCTATTTTGAAATAGAATTTAAATTTCAATATTTATGTCTATTTACAATGCATCCAAGGCTCAAAGAGACCGACAATGACCAGCTCATAGAAGCTAATGCGACGTTCTTGGACAACAGCCAAAGCATACAGCGAGCCTGGAGCGTGACGTAATGGCAGACGCATGGGCAATAATTCTAATATTTGTGATTCCACTTTGAATTGGGCAAAGGGTATAAAACCCTGAACGCCGCGATAAATGAAAATGCGCACACGACAACAGTGCTCAACAAAGGCCAACAAAGTTTCATCGCGTACACGCAGAGTGGTCAGGTGACGGGCTTGTGAGCCAACGGCCAAGGATTGAAATAAAGTGCCATTGGCATAATGCAATTGAATGTGAGCGGGCGGTGAAGTTGAGGGGGCCAATGGTAATTTGCCGCCAGGTGTGAGTATGGAAAGGCGAGCATAAATAAGACGCGGACGTTTGGAAGAGCCAACCAAAAGACGTAAAGTTTCCAGGGGACGAAAGATATTGCTGGGATAGGGTGAAACTTTGGGCTCAACATGACTGGAGGCGGCTGTTACAAGCTGTTGTTGTTCTCTTAGTAAATACATAATTGTATTTTGCAGTTGACGTAGCCGAGCGATCACTTCGTGCAATTGTGACGTATAATCTTCCTGATCGGGTGAGGCATTATAGCCCACGACAAGAACATCGCGTACAGTAAGACCCAAGCTATGTTTAAGTTCAGCATAAAGTTCCGAATCGGATTCATTGACTGACGACAATTGATGGTGTAAATTTTCTAGTTCTTCAATTGCAGGCCAAATAATTTGTACGCTGCGGGCAGCCAAGACACGAGCAGGATTATCCGGTAAAGGCAATGTGGCCAGACCCAAAAATCGAAAACTATCCTCTTCGAAAATTCTTTGAATTTGCAGTATTTGCATTAAAATAAGAAAATCCTCAACTAAATGCTCATCAAATAGATCCGTTTCAGGTATACTCAATTGGGTAATATTGATTTCGGTTTGCAGTCTAAAGCAAAGATCATCCATCAACTGATTGACTAACAACCAATAATCCTTATGGCTGAGTGGCTCTGAAATTCTGCTTAGTTCTAGTTGTGAGCCGAGCAATGAGTCTGTGGTGGGACGTTTTAAATATTTAATAGCCTGCTGATAAATTGGTTGATTCAACTGAGTTTGTCTCTCCATTTGTAAACGATTCAAGTCTGCTGCTGATAAAGATGGCAAGGCAACAATTTCCTGATCTTGACTAAAACGCCAAGTGTTGACTTCGGCCAAATGGCTACAATTCCAATTTGATTGATCATGAGAACTGGTCATGAAATGAAATTGCTCTTGGCCAGTTTGATTGTAATTAATTTGCAGCATGGCTATATCATCCACAGGACCACTTTCAAAGGCTCCCTTATAAGCAAATTGTGTGCCATTCCATTGATAAATTCTGGTCCAACAGCCTTGCTCATTGGCCACTAGATAAATTCCTTTTTGTTCTGGTGGCTCCAAGACAAAAACTCGGCGTAAATTGTTTTGATTTTTGTCTTGTTCAATAACAAAACGTTGCCTCAAATGTTTGACTTGATAGGGCAATTGTAACCAACTGAAAAGTCGACTAAATCGCTTACAAAGCTCTAAATAACCTTCTCCAGCCACTTGACGACGCCAAATATTGTGTGGATTAAAGTTTTCCATTTGATTTGGTGACTGTTTCAAGCGCAAGTCCTTGACACTCCAATTACCAGTTATATATTGTATCGAGCGTCCTTGGGCCCACAAACTATGCGCATGCCAAGAGCTAAAATTGAAGCCAGATATTTCATGCTGTGAATTCATTCGGGGCGTTTGTAAATTGGCAAAATAGAGCGGCGTTTGTAAATGTATTTCGGGTTCATTTAAGGCAGCCACATCACTCAAATTAAGATTTGTATCACCATTAATGGCAGGCGTCAAGGCAACCAAATTTCCACTCACTTGCAACGATTTCATTAATAAAGGAGTTTTTACTTTTTGTTCAATTGAAGAATTGATCTAAAATTACCATAGAATAGAAAATTAAAGTTAAATTTCACAAGTTTCAACTTACCATTAAAGTATTGGCAAATTCTTGAGCTAAATTCAATTTATTTATGAGACCTTTGACCTGAATTTCACCCATAAGTTGCACACGATCAAATTGCAATGTTGAACTTAGATTTTGTTCAGTGTTTAAGGTCAACAGACGTGCCAAATCCAAGCCATTTAAGTAGCCCGTGTGAAAGGCATTCCGATCCAAGGCGCCCAAGGCAAATGACACGCGTTCTGTAAATGTAGAGTTAGAATCTTTTAAATTGTTTGATTTAAACACTTACTTTCCGCCTGCCAAGGTTTGTCCACGCGTATAGTTTCTTTCAGCCATTCACTGACATTGCAGCCATTGAGCAGTCCTTGATTTAGTTTCAAAGATCCCTGGACATTTAGTTGATCAAGTCCTACACTTTCCTCAAATCTTATGGGAGTCTCCAAGACAAATGAACTGCCCTCATTTATGTAGATTAAATCCTTTAATAAGTTTGCCAAAGCTAAGCCATTTAAATTCTTGATTTCAGCCCCATTTTTGATAGTTACACGTCCCGTGAAAATCTTGTGCCCGGTGAGATTTACCAAAGGTTCTTGGCGATAGATTAAATCGCCCAGAAATTGAGCCAATGGTTCGTTTGTTTGACTACCCAAATGGCCATAAACCGTAAGATCATCTAGATTAAGCTGATCTTTAAGTTTAATTTGGCCAAGTTGAATAAAAATGCCTTGGGCGGGCTTAAAGCGTAGCAACTCAGTCAATGGCTGCCAACTCTGACCATTTAGGGAACCGTTTATATGCAATTTACCCACATGAAGACGTCCTTCAATGTTAAGAGTGCCAGCAAATTCATTTGCATGCCTTTTATTGGCCAATTGTTTAAAGGGCAAAGCATTCAAGGCCTGCACACTCAAAGATCCTAAGATTTGTAGCGGTTGAATGAAGTTTTTGGGTCCTATTAATTGGATAATTGAATCCTTATCACGAAATACAATATCTGATATTAATTCAGGCAACAGACGATCATTGAAGGTGCCCAGAACCATCAAATCACTGGCAAATATTGGCTTCTGTTCAAAACTCCAACGTGTGCGCAATTCATTGGCTCTGTTTAACCAAATAACATCTCTTTGCAATTGATTAAAGTCCCGTCCATTTAAGGTATTCACAATTTGTACAGCTCCACTTACGGAAATGCGTTCAATTTGCAAATCACCATTCAATATTAACAAAGGCAATTCATCCAATTGCGATAGAAAACTTAATAGAATTTCCGAATTGAGGCCATGAAGTCTTTGGACTTGTACACCTTTTGGCAATATTAAATCTTGTACATAAACATTGCCAGTCCAATGCCGTTCGGCCAATAATTCACTAAGATTACGTCCATTGAAGCGACCTGTGCCCGTCAACTGTTGTTCTACATTTAAAGAATTGGTGTGGAGCTGATCGAAGCGTGCCTGTTTTAAATGCAAAGGTTCCTGGAGCGTCTGATAGCCTGTGGCCAAATTGACATTGTTTAAATTTTGTTTGACCTTAAGCAAATGAATTTCAGCATTGTCCTCTTCAAAATTCAGCTGAGTTGTGTCTGCCCTTAAAGGTTTATCTATGCGCAAGCCTTGCTCCATTAATTCTGTGACATTTATGCCATCAAATTGACCACTCAACCATAATTCATGAAAGTATATATAACCGGTTAGGTGTGTTAGATTTGTCAGAGTTTGTTCAGTGTTTTTGGTCACAAAATTTGCTATAGAAATGCCATTAATTGAATTATCCGCCACCTGACTATCCACAGGTAATGTAAGATTCTCAAAATGTTTGACTGCAGGTATAGTTAGCACCGCGGCTGAATCTAAAGGTCTCTGGGCCAAATCAGAGACTATCGCGTCCAAGGTTTCATTATCCAATTGGCCCTGGAGTATTAAGGAACCATTTACAATAAGTTTAGCAAAATGAGTGGCTGACTGCAGTAAACGGGACTCCAATAAAGTGGGATTTAAGGGAGCCTGCTCAAATTGACGTCCTTGGGCGCTGCCATTTAACTAAAATGTCCAAATTGATCACATAAACAAGTAAAATTTCAATTATAAACATAAAAACCTTTAATTCTTCAGCAATTTCCAATTGACCAAAGGTAACCAGGCCAGGCCAATCTTGTTCATCGCTTAATGTAATGACATCCAAGGGATTTACACCATTTATAGAGCCCTGAGAGTCCACAGCATTGACAGCTAAAGTGAATAAATAAAACTTGTACTTTAAACTTTAGTTTTAGCCCAATTAAACTTACACAAAGTTTGTCTAAAATCTTTGCTGGCCTGAACAATACTTGTCACATTGCTGTGCGACCAAAGATAATCACTGGGGAAATTCAATTGATTTAACGAACTCAAACTTAGCGAAGACTCAAAAATGATGGCCTGTAAAATTAAATTAGATATATAAATAAAAGTTTATTAGTTAATTTCTTTACTTACTCCTTGTATTTGTAATTTGGATAGTTCCAAAGGTTTATGACGCCAGATTAATTCATGTTCAGTGAATTGTGACCAATTTATACCATTTATCGAGTGGCAAATTAAATTGCCTTTTATTTGCATTTGTTCTAAATTTAGCAAGGACTCTGTATTCCTTTCCTTGACTGTTAAGTCTTGTGTATTAAGTGTGCCATTGAAATTGATGGTATTATTTTGTATATAAAATGGTTTCGAATTCCAATGATTTACTGTCAGTTCCAAGACTTCGACTTGGTCGAAATCCAACTGCTCATAATCAAAGCGAAATAATTGTGGCTGTCGCTTGGAACGATGTGTAATCCCTCCCAAAAGTTCTTGTTCCAACAAGCGAATATCTTGCAGGACACGCCAAATATTTGTCTGGGCATCCATCAAAGTCCAAGGCTCATCATTTATATATAACGAATGCCAGGAACTATTTACACTTATCAATTCGGGTGTAATTATCAAATCAAGGTCTTCTTTGTCTTCCTCATGGGAATCTTCCAGCTTTTCTTTAGCCCTTTGTAAGATTTCATCTTGTGTTTTAACCCAATTCTGTATATAATCATAGACTTCCTGCAGATCTTGCAGCTCAGAGTTGCGGGGCAAAAGCTTCGTATGCAATTGATATAAGCCCGATTCGGCTTCATGGCGTGGCACCAACAGCAACGGCGTCTCATCCTGCCTGAGCAAAGCGGCTCCCTCGATGCCTGCCTCACGCTGCATGTCCAGCATGCAGGCCACACCATAAATCAAATGCTCGCCCAAATGACAGGGCGCTGGAACGCTGGCCTCAAAGGCCTCACCATTCCACACTAAGGTCTCCAGGGCGGTGACTGTGTGAGTGTCGAAGCTCACACGATGCTGCACCAAGAGCAGCAAATCATCGCGATAGGTGCGCACGGGAATGGGCAGGAATAGATCGACTAGACCGAAATTCTGGCCCAATATGGTGCGTGGCATTAATTTACCTTGTGTATAGACTAAGATCTGTGGACTTTGACCGCCCAGGGCCAAATAATAACGGCCGCCCATTTGAAAGCCAGCTATGTGGCCAATTTGTAGGGAATCTATGGTATCAAATAATTGAAAATGTAAATTATCCAATTGAATCCTTTGATTATAATTGAAAATTAAGGCCTGATTCGATTGGGCCACAGCCATTAATAAATCACGGCCAGTGTCCAAGACAATTAAAGATTTACACTCGGCAGTTAATGGTAAATTTTGTATTAACCAAAATTCTTGTTTCTTTAAATCAAAGGCATAAATATTCAATTTTTGATTTGTGGCTATTACCAAATATTCCTGTTGATCCAGGGAGAAGTGTTTAAATTGTATTATCGGTTGTGACAAATCCCAGGTCCAAATTAATTCAAAATTGGCTTTAATTGGATTAAACGCAAACCAAATTAATTGAGTTTCCAGGGCAACT
Organism: Scaptodrosophila scaptomyzoidea; assembly: GCA_035078625.1. Lineage (NCBI taxonomy): Eukaryota > Metazoa > Arthropoda > Insecta > Diptera > Drosophilidae > Scaptodrosophila > Scaptodrosophila scaptomyzoidea. The sequence continues at coordinate 96,287 of JAWNPY010000001.1, forward strand.
AAAATTAAACCTTCCTGGTGATTTTGTACAGTCATCATCAGTCTAATTTGACCATTTAAATTGACAATTTGTTTGGTTTTATATAAATTATCAATTTGCTCGACAATCAATAAATTATCCTTGCGACGTCCCACAAAATATGAGCTGCCATTTTGCCATAAATGTGACCATTGCTCCACATCGGAGCCCAATGTAAAATTGAAATCTTCCACAATTTTAGTTAAAATTAACATTTCCCTGGTGCGTCGCTTTGACATTTCCAAGCGTAGCAATTGATCCAAATCAATTGATTCACTCACTCCCAATGAATCCACCACATTTAAAGTATTTTGAGTGATGCCAACCATTTCATTTGATGAGCTGCTGCTTACAACTTGCTCCTTTTTGCCACTTTTGCCACCTTTGCGATTCAATTCCAATTCCAATTCATGCACTTTCTGGGCATTTTCCGGCTCAGCCCGGGCATAGGAACCACTGGCCACAGCCTGATTGATTTCTGCGCGCAGCGCTGAAGCTTCTTTCAAGGTGGCTTCATTGACCACAACTTTGCTGCTGTTTTGTTGCACTTTGCTGGAGTCCTGGGTCCAGCCGGGTTGGACCACAACGCTTTGCTACACAGACAGACCACCATGAAATGTTTGATCTTCATTTTAATTTCAATTTACTTACAGAAATTTGTTCACCTTCATTTGCCTCTAAGGCCAAATTAAGCTCAGTGCGTAACTTTTTGATTTCTTCTAGGCGTGCTGAGCTGGTGTTGTTGTTGGCATTGCTGGTGCTGCTGCAGATGAGGCCCAGACAGAGCCATAGCCAAGCTAGCTTCATTTTAATTCATTTAATTTGCACTGTATTTTTTCTCTCAATAAAATTTAACCACGTTGTTTAGGTTTAGACAATTTTTACCGTTGATCTGCCGACAGCTCTGCTGCCGTCTCTGATTCGAAAATGGGGTTGCCAGATTAAAAAATCAAATGGGATCTTTTTAACTATCTGGCAGAGCTTTAACTGCTCTCCCTTTCCTTTTTTCTGTGTGTGTTTTTTTTAATATTAACCGTTATCTCTGTCAACTGCAAAAACAATGGCAATTGATTATAAATGTGCGCTTTGCATGTCATCGAGCAATTTATTTGTTTCATATTAGCGGGTGCATTGATACATGTATATTGATATTGATACGAAAGAACAAAAAACAAAAATGGGATAATTGGGAAATATACAGGACGACGACTAAATACTCTTTTTTTTACCACCCAATAGTGTTAGTAAGATGAAGAGGAGGGATAGGGAAACAGAGAGAGGCGATCGTGGGTGTCAAAAAATTTGTTTTTTTTGCTTACAATGCTACCCCAAATGATGCAGAAACAGAAAAAGTAAGTCCGCTACTTACATTGGCATAGCTAAAAACAGTGAGAGAGAGAACTAAAGCTACAGCAGCGCTAAAGAGAGCAAGGCGAGAGCAGAGTAAAGCAAAGGCAGCGAGAGCGAGAGTCATTCGTTTACAAGCGTTCATTGGTGTCGGTTGTGTGCGCGGTTTATTATATGTATATGCACATGTATGTGTGTGCGCGCGCGTGTGTGTATGTTTGTACGTATTTGTGTGTTGTTGGCCGGCATAAAATAGCATAAAAAAGCATAAATTTTTAAAGGAAAAACAACAACAATAAATTGATAAATACAAATATAAATAATAAAGTAATTGTAACACATTGGAAGTGTGTGTGTGTGTTGCAGCCTGCCTGGGCTTTTTGGCAAGCCGCACTTCTCCCAATAAGCAAAGCGCAGCAGTAAATATCAAAACAAAAACAACAACAAAAGATCATATGCTTTGCCGTGTCCTCCGCATACAAACAAAAAAAAAATTGTCTCAAAAGCAAAAGACAGAGAAAAAAAATTACCAGCTGGCTGCAAAAGTGGAGTAGAAGGTGAAGTTAATGTGCAGTAAGTTTCAATTTACTACTATTTTTTTTTCTGTTGTTTTTTTTTTTTTTTTTTTTGGCAGCCGGCTATTAAGGGTGGCTAATGCAATAACAATGCAATTGTTTTTTTTTCTATCTAACGGAGTTGCTGCGGCTGCTGCTCCTTTAGTTTATTGTTGTTGTTGTTGCTGTGTGTGAAAAATCAATAAAAACTCCAATGCGTGTGTGTCTGTGTATGTGTGCAGCAGCCGGGCGGGTATTACTGCTGGCGTAGGCGTCGTCGTGGTCGTCGTTGTCACTGCTACGCATAACAAGAAGAAGAAGAAAAAGAGGAGGAGGCAGAACAACAACAACAACAACAATAAAGGGAATATAAAATTTGTTAATAACTTGAAATTTGCGTGCAGGCATGCACAAAATATACGTAAAATGTGTGTGCAGAATCAAAACACCAACCGCTGAGATATAATCTACATTTATATTTATATTTGTTATGTGTGTTTTTTTTTTTTTATTATTTTTTATTGTTGCTCTTGCGTGTTTAATTAGCTAGAAGGCATTTGCTAATTAAACAAATTTGTTTTTTTTTTTTGGTGTGTGCGAAATACAGTAAAAAAAAAGTAAAACAAAAAAACGAAAACAGTAACGCATTCTAACGGTAGTTATTCATTCCCTCTCCCTCCCACTCGTTTAACTCTTTGTTGCCATAGGCATGCGCTGCTTAACGGTAAACTACATAAGTGTTGTGTGCAGAGCAGCCAAATCTGCAAAAAAAAAAAAAACTAGGCAGCGCTGCATTTACACAAAAAAAGAACAACAACAACAACGAACAAAACTATTAAAAGAAGATTTGTAAAATAAGTAGAATTAAACATTCTTAAACAAACAAAATTTTTAAGTTCCACTTGAATGACTTCCTGTGCCCTAATTTCAAAATGACTCACAAGTCCATGACTCACACACACACAGTCATATGAGGCGTCCTTGACTTGCCTCAAAAAAATAAAAACAGACAAAAAAAAAATAGGGGAAGGAAGGCAGATAGAAATCTTTAGTGCCTCTTAACTTGACAACATATTTCAAATTTGTATTCGCCTCCCATTCAACTAGCATAGTTTTTGACACAATTCTCAGTAAATCCTCTGACTTTCCCTTGTATGTGTTTGTGTGTGTGTGTGGGTTGGCGTCATTAAGGGCGTGGCAGTCGCACAAAAAACAAAACTCTTCCATGCCCCCAATGAGCTCAGCTTTAGAGTCTCACGAACTTGACATTGAACTCAACTAAACTCAACTCAACTCAACTGAACTCATCCAACCAGAATTGTGGCAGCTACTGGACTTGACTTACTTTAACTTGACTTGGCTTAAACTTAACTTGGATTGGCTTGATTAAACTTGGCTTTGTGGTCGACTGACTGAATGCACAAACAGACATTTAAACGGGTTCATTATGCACTCTACATAAAAGGTGAATTAAGACTGACTTCAATTGAAGAAGTTCTCAAAACTACAATTTTAAGAATACCTAGAAAAAATCATCAAAATTCTTAATATAATTCAAAAATTGTATGTTATACAATAGAAATACCATTTAAATAGAGATTTTTATTTAGTATCAACTCTTCAAAATTATAGATAAAATGTTTATAAAAACAGCAAGAATCTTTCGAAATATATCTGAAAATTAATAAGCAAAAAACTCTTAAAAATTCAATAATTTTGGAAAATTAATTCATGGCCAAAAACAATAATAATAAATATTTATTGAAATAATTTCTACATTAATTGCTTATAAATAACGGCAATATTGGGTAAATTTTTAATTTGTATAAGGTAAAAACTTGGTGATATTTCTACAAATAAATTATGAAAAAGAATTCCCCGAATATTAAAGCGCATATAAAAGTCGTTTTAATTGAATATTGAATGATTTCAATTTGCTTAGCTTCCATTCCTCTCAAAAAATGTTGTCTGCATTCATCTGAAATTTTTCTTATTTGTTTGATATTTTTTTTTTGTTTAAAACATTTGGCAGTTGCGTCTGCGCAAAATTCTTTCCCTCAGACGTCAGCGGAACCGATCCAAACCGATCCGCTTCGGTGGCGGCGCGTGCTCAAAGCCACGCTTCGGTGGACTTGTTACCAATTTGAACTTGGCTCTGTTTTTTTTTTGTTTTTCTGACAAAAGGTTTTTGTTTCTTTGCCTAATTGCGTGAAAAATAGAATTTTTTTTTATAAGAATTTCCTTGAATGAATTGAGGAAATACACATTTTTGTTTATATAACTTAAGACTTTACCGGTCTGTATTTTTTTTTTTTTGTTAGACATTTGCCTTTCCCTCTGGCTGGGATATTTGCAGACGTTGGCAAAATTTATGTTTCAGCTGCAAAAAGCTTAAAGTCATCAATTGAGTTGAACAAAGCAAATAAACCAATGAACGAGGATGGTTTTAAGAGTAAACAAAACAATCATAAATAAATAAGGCTCAAAAATGTTTAAAGCTTGACAAAAATGAACAAAAAGAAGGGGCTGTTTTTTTTAACAGAAAATTCCAATTCCAAAATTAGCATTTTACAAGAAAAACCTTAAATATATAGGAAATAAATATTTGAAAGTCTTCAAAAAGGGCTTAAAATTAATTGACAAAAGAAAATCAAATTTTAAAACAATTTTTTAAAAATAAATAAATTAATCATTCGATTTAAAAATATAAAAAATGATTTTCCTCCAAATAAAATGCAACCTTGAATGTACAACAACTTTAAAAGTAACCCTCGTTCGACCACAAAACGTGGTCACATTTATGAGTATTTAATTTGAGACCAGCAATGATTATCCAAAAAAAAAAATATTACAATCCCCAAATATGAATAGAAAAAATAAACCGTTGTTCAATTTGAGCGGTTTTCGTTTTTCAGAGACTCTTTCGATATTTAATTTGTTGTTAAATCTTTTGTCAAACATGCGAATAATTTACATAAACAACTAATTGATGGCGGGCGATAACGGATAGATTAGACGATTGAAGAAGAACAAAATTAGAAGAAAGAGTTGAAAGAGTTGCTGCCCCATTTCATTTAACGACCAACTGACCGACTGGCTATCCTCTATTCAGTCGCTATTCATAAAGTTTATTGCTCCACATATGGACACATGGAATTGGGGGAAGTTCCAAAGCAAAATTACTTTATGGTATATCTGGAAAGGGTTAATCTATGATGTGGGTAAAAAAAAGAAAGAAAGGGGCGAGTTCAAATGCTTTCAAATGGTCATAAAAATGTCAGCACACTTTATGTTTGCCAAACGATTCAATTGACTGACCTGGAAGATAAAGGAAAAATGGTTTAAAGGGCTAATAAAAATCATCGTTCAAGTGCAAATTTAATTAACTTTTAATATGTAAAAATTGCCAGGCAAATGGAAAAATTATCAATCAACAAAATTGGTTTATTTTCAAGCCAATTTTAATTCCTTGTTTAATTTAAACGAATGAATCATTTATGGAAATACTTAAAAAATGATTCAAGCTTCTGGATAAGTCAGTTTAGACAATTGAAGCCCTAGCAAAATTCTATTTTATAGAAAGAGAGAGAAAAAGAGACTTGCATTTCTGGTTGTCATTGTCTCTATTAGTTTAGCATTTAAATTGGTCGAGTCAACTCGGTCGCATTCAATTGAAAATTGCCAAGTGATTTGATTAATTGCGCAGCACACAGACAGAGTCACCTAGACAGACTTTTAATGGATTAATTTACAAAAAGAAAATTGTGTAGATTATAATCCATTTTACATCCACACGGAATTTATTTCTTATTATTTCACATGCTTAATTTAAACAGCTGTTTTTCAAACCAACTGAGATGATTAATTAAAATTTTTATCAAATTAAATATAAATTTTCGAGTCATTTGTCCTAGATCCTTAATAGTTCTGAATAAAATTTGTAGCTATAATTATATATCCAGCACGTGTTTAAAAGCATCCAAAAAAAAAAAAAGAAAAGAAAATGTCTTTTTCTAATGGTTTTTCTCCCCTCCAAAAAAAATGCTCAACTAAATTTAGGTTGATTTTTTTTTTTTTTGTTTCTTTTGTTGAGTTCAATTCTGAGCCCTCTCTAAAAACTTTATAAATACACAGACATGAAATAATTTTTAGGGTGGAAAACTTTTGAAAAATAGTGTATAAAATTATGATTTGACATTTCTTTGAAAATGTGTTGATGGACGCTGTCAAAATTGAAGAAACAATTGCTTAAAATATAAATGCTCTCTCTTCTTTAAATTAACATAAATCAAATAAAATAAAGAGTGCAATTGATACAATTTCCATTCCCAGTTTCCAGTTCCCAGTTCCCACTCCCATTTCAAGTGCCAAAAGCAGGAAGCAACTATAAATATAAATCCAAAGTCGTGGCCATGGCCGTCAACCAAAGCAAATCGCACCATATGTGGGAAGCAGGAAAAATACATTTAAAAAAAAAAAAACAGAGAAAAAGAAAAGAAGAACACAAATAGACAAGCAGAAAGAAAGATCTTTGGAGATCGCTGGGCAAATAGTTGGACAGCCGGTCGATCGGTCTTTATGGGCAAGCAAGTTGCCCGCCCGGTGGTGCCTAAAAGGCAGGGGCATCCATTAAATTATTGCCACGATCTATTAGCAGACAAACTGGCAGATGGACAGAATGACACGACAACGACCAACCAACCAACATAAAACCAACCCACCAGCTGACTTTGTTGACTTTGGCAACGTTCTCTAAAAATAGATACATATTTGCTGGTGCTGCTTCTACTGCTGCTCTTTTCAGCAGTTACTAGTCATGCAATCACCGATGGAGAGAGAAGGCCGCTTGATCTGTGCCTAGAAAGGCATTCAAATAAAAATCAATTGCCATTTCAATTGCAATATTGCACTTGAATTGATAACTTTGAGACATGAGAGAGCAAAGGCTTTTAATATCCTAAATGCAATAAATAACATAAATGGTTAAATGCTCTTTTTGTTAAAGATATTATATTCTTTTTTTTTTCTTAATTTTACAATGTTATAGATTTTCTTTTAAAGATTATTTTAATGCTTCAGTTCTTGAGGGTTCTTTAAAATATTTAAAGCTGCAAATATTTTTTTTAAAATTGTATTGGTTAAAGGGATGCTTATCTTTTGTTTTGTGTTGCTGGTTGGTTGGCAAAACATATTATATATTATATAGTATAATATAACAAATATTTAACCACAGTTGCCTGCTGCTGCAATCTTATCTGTGTTGGTTTGGCAAAGAAACCAAAAACAAAAACAAAAAAAGAAAAAAAACAACTTTGCATATGTTTACATTTTGCTTTGGCATTAAAGTTACGCTAATGAAGGAACGGCCAGACGAACGCCAACTGCAAATGGACAGAGAAATTGTGTGGCTTGTCGCATGTGTTAACAATTTGCTTTGCTTGTTGGTTGCTGCTGCTGTCATTGACACTGAGCCTGAGCCTGAATTAGGGCCTGGCGGGCGTGCCAAAGGATGCAACTTGGACACTTTATGCATTTGCTTATCATCAGTCCGACCGACTCCTTTCAGTCTTTCCCCATACCTGGGCTCTTTCTCTGTGTCTGCCAGTCTGGTTTGTTATGCAAGCAATGACCTTTGGCAAAGGGCTGGGTGCAGTCACCCTTCTTTTTTTTTTTTCTGTTAATGACTTGAGCAATTAAAGGGGGGGGCTGCTGCTGCTGCATACATGCGGGCTTACCACCCCCGGGGTCAATGGCAGCATCAGCAGCAGCAGAGCCTAAAAAAATAATAATGCTACACTTTCCATTTGTCTGGCTTAATTTAATTGGCCCTCAAGTGCGTTTGAATTGAATCAATTGAATGTGTTTCATTGATTGAATTGCTTTGACAATGTTCAATTTCTTTTGCGCAATACTTTCACTCAAAGATGAAACTCTAGTTTCATTTTTTTTTTTTTTATATTGCGTGACCTTTTACACCTTTTAGTTGTTGTTGTTGTTGTGGTTGCATGCAAAAATGGCTTGCGTGTCTTGACCATATCAGCCAGTCATTCTCACATTAAAGTTCATCAACTAATTTAGTTCTAATTAGCTGATTTGCTTGTTGTGAACCATGTACAATCGCTGGATGACAACGATGACATTGATGAAGAAAGAAAGGCTTGGCTTGGCTTAACTTGGCCCTGTGACCTTGTGCAACAGTCTCAGTGGTCAACTTAAATAGTGAAAGTGCTCATTAAACAAACTAAATTAAACTGAAATTGAGCCACACCTTTTGCCAAGTTCCTTGGAGAATTTTATGACTGTGATTTTTTGCATGCCACCTAAAAGTAGGCAATCAAATTAATTCCTTTGTTGTCTGTTCTTCTTTTACAGTCCAAAGACCAGGAAATCGAAACTGAAACACTGCCATTGAAACTGAAACGCAAGTAAAACTTTTTCTTCTTCTTTTTATTTTAAAGGTAAGTTAATACAAAAGGAATAGAATAAGAAAGTAGAAACGAGAAAATGTGAATGGTTTTGCCTGCTTTTGGGGTTGTATTCTGCTGTCTGCAAGTCTGATGACACTGACAATGGCTGGAGGCATCCTTTAAGCTCTGTCTGTGTGGATATTATCGCCTTGTGGTTGTAATTTTTATGACTTCAAGTTGCAACCCTTTTTTATATTTTTTATGAAGAAGAAGAATGAGAAGAATGAGTATAGAAACAGCTTACCTACTTCACTTTCAATACGCCCTTATTTATTGTATTTACATTTACCCTTTTGTGTATTTGTTGCATGGTAAGCAGAAATTTATACATCAGTTTTAAAAAAGCCCAAAACTATGCTATAATTTGATCCTAGCCATTTATTTGAGTCTGCCTAAAAGTAGGCAATTGAGTTGAACTGTTTCTTTTTCTTTTATTTTGAAGATGAAGGGGGGAAGCCAACATTTATACTTAAACATTCAGTCTTAAAATTACTCAAAAAGTAAAAGGATTTAAAAAAAAATGCTAAAAATTGAACACTTTTTTTAATACATTTTTGAGCTAAAAAATTATGTTGTTAGACTTAATTTAAAAATGACTGCAGCTTTAGCAAATTGCAAGCTAAAATGACTTTTTTCTTAAAAAGTATGCATTTTAAAATTAATTTCAAGTTACAATTAAATAAATAAATAAATAATTATTATTTATTCCATACTCGGTTAAAAGCTTAAGCTTATCCGATTCGTCTGGTTTCTTTAAATTTTTAAGAATTAACTAAGCCTGTTTTGAGTTATTATTTATTATAAATTTTGTCATAAAAGAAGAAATAGAAGTAAATAATTTTTTCAATGTGTTTCAAGTCTCTTTAGTTATGTTTTTCCTGCTCGATTTATTTCGAGTTTAAATTGGCTTACTGCTTTAGATTCGTGGGGTGAAAAAGTCAGAAAAGGAGTCAAGTTAGGAGAAGCCGCTGATAAAACAAAGAGATTACCATTACCATTTCCATGCCAATAGTTTTCCCATGGCAACAAATTCAATTCTCTCTACGCTTGTGGCACGCATTTACCGCAAAGTTCATTCAGTTTTTGTTGTTGTTGTTGTTGTTTTTAGTGTCTGGTATTCCCGCTGCTGCTGCTGCTGCTTTTGGATGGATGCTAAATGTGTGTTGTAAATATTTTTTGCGTAACCCGTTTCAACGCTTGTTTGGCCCCAAAAAACAAGTTCTTGCTCCCGTGGTGTCGTCGCATTTATCGTCATTGTCCATCCGTTCGTTTTGCCAAAATGTAATAAGACACAAAAGCAACAGCAACAACAACAAAAATGCAGCTTGCAAATGTGCCAAAACGGCTGCTTTTTTTACTGCCGTTTTGACCAGAAATGTGTCAGCAGTTGGCCATCTAACGTAATCCTCTAATTGCAACATACAAAAATACTCAAACAAAAAAGAAATACCCAAGCAGCAGCAGCAATGTTGTGGCAACTGACCGACAATTGGAGTAACCTCCTTCAATTTGATTTCATTTTTGTCATTCACTTCTTGGTGGCCAATCAACCCACGGAATTTGTTATTTGTTTTTTTGTTATTTTATTTTGTTTTGTTGCTGCCTAATCAAAATATTTGTGTTGATTGTTTGTTGTTCGCTTTTGCGCTCATTGATTTTAATTATGTGTGAGTTTAATGCTGATGTTTGTGGGCGTTAAACATCTTTTCATCTTTCATCTTGAGCCATTCAAGTTCAAGTCAATTTAAGGATCGTGGGTGTTTTTGTCTCCACAGCTTACTTAATTAACAGCATTTTGTTAACGGCCATTGGCCAAATATGGTCAATCATTAGCCGCATTTATCTAAATGAAATCGTATTCGAATTTCAATTCTGTCGCCTCAAAACTCTACAAATCAACAACAATTTGAAGTTGGGTTGCCACAATCTTCAAAAAGTCGTTAAATTCCAATGCACCTTGCAGTCTTTAAAGCGGCTTCTTCTTTTTTTTTATGTTTTTTTACTCATAATATTGAGTAATTAATTTTTCTTGAAATTTTTGCGTAATAAAAAATTGTAGGAATTCATTTTTGTTGTTGCTTAAGTTGAATGCAAAAAAAAAAAGAAAAAATATTTAATAACTTTGTTAATGGACAAGTGGAAAAGAAGATTTTAATATTTTTCAATGATTTTTTTTCGGAATTTAAACTTTCCTCTACATGAATATTATTTATTCATAATGATAATTCCGGTTTATTTTTTCGTTTTACAAAATATGAGATAATTTTGTTTTGTATCAAAGTAAAGAGCCGTAAAAATAAATCTGGGATATTATAAGATTTAAGGGTTTTTAGAAGATGAATTATGAGTAGCATAAGCCACAAACGGCGAACAACAAAAGAGAAGCCTTAAACGACAAAAGAGAGGAGCAGAATACAAACGACGAATGACTAAAGAGAGGAAACAAATGAAAAACGTTGCTCTGATTAATAATAATATTCCATTCTTTAACTGCAACAACTTTTAATATTTAGTTTCAGATTAATTTATTTATTATTTATAATTTAATTAATTTTTTTGAGGAAGAAATTATTTATTTTCAAATTGAAATATTCATGATTTAATATTTTAAACGTCAATGGTAATTTTTGGTGATTTAAATGGTTTCAAACGAATCATACAAGATTTTAAATGATTTTTATTTATTTATTTATTTATTAAGCAACTAATAAGATTGCATTTGGAAGGGGAGAGGAGGGGGAGCTGGGCTAGTTTTGTTTGGGGCCATAGAAAGCAAACCAAGGTGCATTAAGTAGCGCACTCAAGTACTGCCACTGAGAGCCCAAAAAGACAAACAAAATGACAAACAACACAAGTCAACAAACAAGCAAACAAACAGCAAATAAGTGGTACAAACGCCTAATGGATTTTCCAAGACAACGATGACAACTAACCAAGTTAAGTCGCGACGACGGCCCAAAATTCAGTGCTGTAGGTCAAGGCTGGGCGCGGCGGGCGTTGATTGTACGTGAGATGCCGAAGTTGGCCACTCAGTCAGTCGGCTGGACAGTTGGACAATTGGACAACAAACAGTTGACATCTGTAGTTACATCGATAAATTGTCACGCCGCAGTGGTGAAAGCAGGCAACAAAAGGCGGTTGGCTTTGGCTGCACTTACCTGCCAACTGCCAAAAACAATTAAAAACTGACAAATGTTGGCTGCACAAAAACGCAGAACGCAGTAAAAAGAAAAAGATGAGTAAGTTGCCTGGCAGGGCTTAGAAAGCATAAATAATAAAAAATCTGGGCGCAATCATTTCTCACATCTCACGTACATAGAACGCTGAATTTATTTAAACAAAATTCAACTTGAACAGCGTGGGTAAAATTGTAGTAATTGCAGCCAGTTGGTAGAAAAGAAATTTAAATTATAACGGCCATAGAAACATTAAGTTTAAAGGAATTTGTTTTAAGCTTAGACATAAATCAGCTAAGATTTGATTGAAAACAAAATTTAAAAGGGATTTTTTAAAACTTTGAAATGAATCAGTATTTCTACTATGAAAAACGATTTACCAATCCAATGTATTTAATTTCTATATAAAAAAAATCTAAAAAAAACTATTTAAGTTTGCTTAAATTTACCAATCCAATTTATTTAATTTCTATATAAAAAATATCTAAAAAAAAAACTATTACTAATATATTAAAAAAACTTTAAGTTTGCTTAAATTTACCAATCCAATTTATTTAATTTCTATATAAAAAATATCTAAAAAAAACTATTTAAGTTTGCTTGAATTCTCATGCTTATCTAGAGATTCTATAGGCCAAGAGTTAATCATTATAATAAGGATAAATTAGTACCAAATCAGTTGACTATATAATATAAATATATACAAGGTGCGCCAACAAGAGCTTCCCTACTTTAAAATTGAATATCTTTGATTTGACTTATCCGATTTTGACAACCAAACCAATTTTAGAAACTTTAATCTATTTCATTTTAATTATGAATAATTACACGCCAAAAGAACGCGCTTAAATTGTTGAGCTTTACATCCAAAAATAATCGTTCAATTTTGAATTAGTGAATTTCGTATCGAAAAAAAGCCGAAAAAGAGGTGGTTTTTTGTATGACCAATGGCGGGGGTCATTTGATCGAAATTGTTTTGCAAAAAGTAAAGTAAATCAAATAAAATGAATCATATTTAATAAATCTGCTTAATTTTTTGAAATCGGTTAAAGCATTCTCAAGTTATTCAATTTTAAAGTAGGGAAGCCCTTGTATTTTAAGTATTTTTGAAGAAATCTCTTTGTATTCCTCTAAAAAAGGAATTTCAATTTATTTTTGTTGTTTACTTTTTTAATTCATTGTGTTTAGTTTAATACGAGTTTTATAGCAATTAGCTAGTCGTCAGCCATTTGTGTGTCTGCTGTTGTTGCTCTATTAACAAATTAATTGTTACGCTTTTTAAATGCTAATCAAAAATAGACGTGACTATTTTAAACCACAATAAGCCCAACAGCAACAACAACAACTAACCAGAAAATTATTACAAATGCAAATTCCAATGATACATTTTCAAATACCAAAAAATAAATAACAATAAAAAACATTAGACAAAATGAGTATTGAGTCGACGCCTTTGAACATAATTTATGATCGAATTAATTCCATTTTAATTCAAATTTTATTTCACTTTAAGTTATTTTAGTCTTTTTTGTGCAAAAAAAAAAAAATAGTTGTATAGAAATTTTACACCCAACAACAAAATAAAATAAAATCAAGTTTTAAAATAATCAAAAATTTTATAAATTTTTATTTCTCCCTTTTCACATTGGTATTTGATGATGTTGTTTCTTGGTTGGTTTCTTGGTTGGTTGGAAAAGGGCAGCAAATTTAATTGATGGGAATTTCTTTTTAGTTTGTTGGTTTTTGGCTGCCGGTCTTTGTGGACACAGCCCGAGTTTTAACTTGTTCACTGGCCACACCAACACTACGACTAAATATATTTTGCCCATTTACATATTCAAATAGAAATCGAAAGCGTTTGATTTTTGGGATTTTTAGATAGTTGTTGTTGCTTCTAATTTGTTTGGCAGAAGAAACAAAAGCCGCATACTTTGCTGGCTCTCGACTATAAGATTACATAAAATAAACTATATACTATAAAACAAAAAGAAAGAAAATAATAAAGAAAGAAAGGGAAGAAAGAAGAAAAAAAAAAAATTAAAATTAAATTTGTATGGTTAATTTTTATCGATTTTCTTTTAGCGAAATTAAATAACAGACTTGAGCTCTTTTTCAGTTCGATTAACGGTCCCCAAAGTGATTTATGCATCCATAATAATTAAGCAATTATTAATAATATCTAAAATTTGAAAGTGTTCTTGAAAAGGAAATTTAATATAATAAATAGGAAAATAAATAAGAATTTCATTCATTTAGTACCTAAATTATTTTGTAATAATTTCTTTCTTTCTTTCTTTCTTTTTATTTCCTCTTAACTGTGTCTCGTCATACACAAGTACAAATGGCCTTAACCTCATCTTATTTTTTACCCAGTGTAATAAAAATAATAATAATAATAATAACAGCTTCAACTTGTTTAACATTTCCACGCACTCACGTTTTTTAATGCAATGTCGAAAACTAAATAAAAACCGCTTCAATTTCCATTCCTCCCCCTCCTCCTCCTCCTCCATTCCCAAATGTGCCCCCGCTGCAAGACGCATAAATTTTTATGGTCACAACTTGTAGGCTAAATTAATATTTTATTTTAAATTTTATTTACTTGCCTTGCCATGTTTCTTTCAACATCAACAATTAAAAAAGAAAAAAAAATGTTTAACTGTAAAATAAAAAAAATTAAAACAAAATAATTTGACTTTGGCATATTTTAAAGATGAAACTGAACTTGAATTATCATGTAAAAAAAAATGGGAATAGAGTTTCTACTTCTACTCTGTTTAATTTTTATTTATATGACTGATTAGTTGGCATTATTTTTCTGCCCTTTTTTATAACCAATTTATTTTATTGAACTCAAATCCATTAAGCCCTATAAAAATCATCTATTAAAATTCCTTATTAAAGATGCCTTTAATCTAATGGAATTTCCCTTTCTTATAAAAGGGAGTGGCCGGATTCGTCAGTTGGCAAATTTATAATATTCCATAAAAAAAAAATTACTCACTCAAAGAGTTAAATAAAAAATGTGCCCTTTCTGTGACTTTATGACGGCAAAACAATCGTAAAAAATATAAACATAAAATAAAAAAAAAATCAAATTAAAGTCAAACAAAATTGCGCTTAGAAAAGTGCATTAAAAAAAACAAAAAAAAAATAAAGAGTATCAATGTCATTGGTAATGCACAGCCACGCCTCAGAGTCAGAGTTGTTTTTATGGACTCTAGAAAAATTAGCCACATTAGAAACTTTTACTTTGAACTCTTGAAAAAAAAAAAAAAAAAATTCCAAGCGTGCGCAAACTTGAAAATGAAGAGTCACCCGTCACCGCCCCCCCTGTGATGGCAATTTTTGTTGTGCGCGTTGTTGTGTGTTTAAAAACAAATTTTTATTTTGATTTCCAACTTTGAGTCATTCAACTTTCGTATGTGTCGGCGGGTGGAGCGATAAAAAGTCAGGCTAATATAAATATAAATATATGTTGGTAGGTGTTTAAGGGGGAATTGAGGGTAGAGGAGAACGCATTACTTTCTTTAACAAAATAGTTGTAGTTTTGAGTTTGATTTTGCCAAGGTAAAAGGAGCTTGGCTTTCGTTGTTGGTGGGTGAAACCGATATTAGCTGACCAGAATTGTTAATTAAGGCATACGACGACGACATATATGTTAATATGGTCAGAGTTGTTTTGTTTTGTTTTTAAAAAATAAATAAATAAAAGCCGGAAAGATATTGACGGATGTGTGTGTGTGTGTGCGGTGAAAGATTTTGCAGTCTGTTGGAATTTTTATCTTTGTTTGAAAATGAAATAAATAATCAACTTTTAATGTGTATGGAATATGCCATTTCTTTCAATCGGATTATGATAAATTTGTAAAAATCGAAAGTTATTTTTAAGTTGGTTATGTAAAGAAAACAATTTGATGATAACTAAAGAATTTGTAGGTAAAATTCTTTGTCAAGTTCCAGATAAGCAAATAGTTTTTAAAAGTTTTAATTTTTACCTTTTGTTTTACCCAGGCGAAACTATTTTTCTATTTCTTTAAAAGAATTCAATTCAGTAACAATCGGCTTTCTTCCTGGATCAAAATCAAAGAGTTTTTGCTAATAAATATAACAAAATGTTTCAAACTTGTCCAGGATTATCATAAGCAGTTGATCTTTAATAGGCTCCTGTTTTATTTTATCTGTGTCTGCCATCTCATGGGGGCCTTTAATGTCTCCTACAAATTTAATACAATCATTTATCTATTTTATGTGTTGTTTGTTGTATTGTTTTTTTTTTTTTTTGTACATTGTGCATTGACCAGCACTTGCAAGTTTGTTGCTTAAGTCTTTTTTTGTCCTCTCTCTTTTTGTTTTTTTTTTTTTGTCAGCAAAAATGTGGGCATTTAGCTGATTTACCGTTGGCGGATATTATTCCACTTGTTGTCACCTTTGTTGTGTGTGTGTGTGTGTCATAAAAAGCAATTCCCTTTTAGCCAGTCAGCCACTTCCATATGCATTTAGCCATGGTACGTGATTGGCGTTGATGTTTCTATTTCTTTGCTTACATATGCCGGTCATGTTGGGCCAACTCTCGACCATTTGTATTTATTTCTACAAGAATATCAAAAAATACAATGATGATGAGGGTGATTGTTTGTTGTGGTAGCTTTCTGGTGAAATTGAAAACAAACAGTGTACAAATTTCACTTTCAACCAACTAATACTGGCAAAGCATTTGTAAATCATAAATCAAAAAAAAAAAAAATTCCTCCTTTAGTTTTTTTTTAGGCCAAGATGATGATGAGTTTTGTGCATTACCGATTAATCCAACCGATAAAAACTAGGCTTTAAGGTATAAGGCGTGAAAGAAAACTCTGGCTTCAATTTATATGTTTAATTAGTTCTCATTTTTAACCACGATTTCTTAAGCAATTCCCCAGTAGTTGGAGTAATGGAAAAATTCCATTTAATTTGATTTTTTGATAATGATGTGCAGCAGCAACAATTTTACTTACAATGCCACCGCCCTTGAATTCAGATCCCAAAAAAAAGATAGTCTACCTACAAAAAATAACACAAGTTTTCATTGCTCCGAGGCGTGACTTTTGCCTATGGGTGATGTTGCATTTTTATATATATATATATATTGTATAAGTAATATAATATAAGACAAGCAAACAAGCGTATTCATTTTATGGCTTTCTTGTTTTGTGGTTTTAAAAATGAGATGCTGATTTGATGCCACAGCGATACTAAGATTTTTTTCAAATGTGTTGCAATTCATTTAATACCAACTGTTTTTTTTATAATATATTTTAAAGAGCCTTCAATTTTCTTAGTCTCCTAAAAATAAAATCAAATTTTTTCATAACCATTTTTTATAATAATAATAATTATTATTTTCGGTCCCTGATTTTCAGTAAATATTTCTGTTGCTGACTAATTTATAGGCAATTCTTTCGTTTTCCTTAACACTAATTAATTGTTTTTTTTTTTTGCTTACTTTCATTGCAGCCAAAGATTCAACTAATCCTATATAATCTGTAATATTTATTGAATTCTGCCAATTAAGGTAAGTTTTGAACAAATCCTCTATTTAAATATTTACAAGTATACCTAATTTAATTTCTGTCAATTGCGTTCATTGCCTCAGAGTTTTTTTTTTGATAAATGTGAGTGGCCAAAAATAATGAAAAATACCCAAAATAACAAACTCATTGAGTAGTAAAGTAAACATATCTATAAAAAAATGGTCAACAATTAATAAGCTCAATTTATCATGTATATATATAAAAAAAAAACTTGTCGCACTTGTAAGGCAACTGCTGTGTCTGAGTTGAGGCTGTTTCGATGATTGGCCAAAAAAATAATAATAATAATAATAAAAAAAAGTATAGTTTCATTTTGAAGAATTGCCAATAACACCAGCAATAATAACAACAACAATAATAAATATATCTGTTGCCTGCCGTTAATTGTCATATCAATAATGACCAGGAATTGGGCTCAGACATTGGCAGCGATTTTAACAAGGCAAACACCGTTACATAAAAAAATATATATAAAAACAGCTGCCACCGCCACAATTTTGTATTTTCTATTTTCATTCAAGCTAATTTCCCCTGCTTCTCCTTTGATTTTGTCAATTGAATTTTGGCCAATAATAAAAACGACGACCTTAAATTGTTTTTTTGACTTTGACTCTGACTAATAGTTTTTTTTTTTGTTATTTGTTATTGATTTTGTCATGGCAAATAAAGTTTTTTTTTCAATTTTATTTGATAAAAATAAATTACCAGATAAGTCTGGAATTAAAACTTGAGCTAAAAATTGCTTTTATTCAAATAGTTTTTGCTTATAAACTTAACTAATTAGAAAAGTTCTTTGCAGTCCCAAAATACTTGCAAAGTTAATTAATTAATTAATGCTTGATTAAAATACATCCCAACGAATAATGTGCATTTTTTTTATGGACATTTTGGGTTCCATTAGGCTTATAATCATTTAGCAATTTTATCCTAATAATACTTTTGCATTTTTATTATTATGATTATCATTAAAGTTGGTACAGTCACCGCCGATGACTGTCATTAAAATTGAATATCCCATGATGATGATGATGATGTTGATGTTGATGTTGATGGTATGGTAAATGCCACACCAGCAATTGATTGTTTGCAACTGCTGCAGTTCAGTTCAGTTCAGTTTAGTGTCAATTGTTAACAGTGGCGTCTCTCAAATTAGCATGCCAGTTTGATACACAGTTAGCCGGTTTCTCTTTTCTCTCTCTCTTTCTGTGGGTTGCGCTCTTGCGCCCACACAGCGGTGGCAACAACACACACACACACACATACAAACACACCTGTCGCTGCAACTTTGTGTCTCGTCTTGGCCAACTTCTTCTTCGGCTTGGCGCTCGTTGTTTTGGCCACACGACGATGTTGGCGCGTTTACTTTTGGACCAACTTTGGCACGTCTTGAGCATTCAATGCGTTTCGAACCGTCAATAAGAACGCACGCGAGCGCTTAAATATTTCAAAAAAAAATAATAGTAATAATAATAATAAAACTCTGTCTAAGCCGGTGTTGAAAAATTAAACGCGCGTGGTTTTTAAACTGAACTAAATTTTTTTGTGTGCCCAAAAATTTGAAACACAAAAATACAATTTGAAAATTTATGGCCTGCAAATTGGTGGTCATGTGTGATTTTGTGATTGGTGCAAAAAGCTTGTAAAGTGGTTCTATTTTTTTTTTTTTTAAATATTGTTTTTTTTTTTGTATTATTAATATTTGGATAATTGGAATGTAATCGAAAAAAAAAATATAATTAACGAAAATGTCTGCGAAAAATCAAATGAGTGTGTTTATGGATAAAATCAATACGGTGAGTTTTAGAATTCCTAAAAAATGCTCAAAAAACTTTTTAATTAGACAAAAATTACAATTCTAAACTGAAATCAGAAATTTGCTTTATTTAAAATGGATAAAAATTGGCCAGAAATTGGCTTTAAATTTAATTAGGCTCAATTGAGAAATTGTTGGAATTAAATTGTTTGATTCTTAGCCAGTTGCTTTCTTGGCTGACAATTTCTAACTTCATTTTAATGTTTGGCCACAAGCCGAGTGAGAGTGAATTTTATTTTCTTTTGAAAAATTGTGGCAAATGCCAGTGGCATTTTTGGGGTACCATAAATTTGCATTTGTATTCGAAAAGTGTCGCCCAATCATAAATAAACTTTACGCCCCATATTCAATAAGTGCGAGCGATCGTTTCGTTGGTTGGTCTGGTCAACTGTTCAACGCATTTCGAGTAGTTGTTGGGTTTGCAGTAAAACGAAAGTGAAATGTGCTTCAAATCCATCAGTCAGTCAGTCAGTCAGTCTGAAGAGTTTGAGCTTCAATGAGCTTCAATTGAATGACTGATGAAATAAACGCTGTGCATACTAAACGAATAAGTGGCCCAAACAATATATATATTTTTTGGTAGAAAGGAGAGTCAATTGTATGCAACAATAATTAATTAATAATTTTTATTTATACATAAATGTTGAGCAGTTAAAGCTGAGTAGTAAAAGTACACACGGGAGAAGAGAGAGAGTTGGGCAATGGGTGTTTTTTTTTTTCAAATTTTAATTTATGTGTAAGCGATTGCAGCAATACGCATTACTAAGTGGGCTTTAATGGGTAAAATGGGTAAAAAATGGTTAAAAAGATAAAATGAAAGCCTAGACTCTTGAACTATTTGATTAGCGGATGTGCTGGAATTTTTTTTTTCAATTTTATTTACATTTGCCGTTAAGAATATTTAGAGATTATATCATAAAATAAGGAGACAAACTGACAAGGAGGCAAAAACAGGCAAACAGGCAGGCATTTAACAGGTTACCAAAACTGGTTGGCCAACTACATAGAATTTAAGCTGCTTATGCAAGCCAAGATCAAGTCCAAGACACATAACTTTTGTCAAACATAAATCCAGAGAATCCAAATTCTAGCGCAAATTGCGGTACAACATCTCTGAATGATAAACAAAAGACTTTGGCCACAAACTTGGCTCAAACTTGTTGAATTCAATTTTCCCGTTAAAGCTTTGGTCACCCGGTCACCAGAGACACTTGGAAAATTCTTATAACTTTTCCGGTTTCAATTCTCTCTGCTTGACCCATTGATTTTTTTTTTCTTTAATTTCTCATCATCATCAATAAAATTCACAAATGTGGTTTTTCTTATGCAATAAATTTTAAATATTTTTGGCGATTTTGTTTTTGTTTTTTTTTGCGCTTGCCACTTGAAATTGACACCCAAAAACGGGTCGCATATTTTTTTTTTTTTTGTTTTTTGGCCAACAGGCAAATTCAAATACCTCAAAATTATTTCTCATACATAGAAGAGTAGGCCAAGTTTCTCTCCTGCGATTGCATAAAAACTAACTGACTGACTGACTGACTGAATGACTTTTTGCCTGGGCTGTCTAAATAACTGACGCATGGATGGACGGACGGACTGAATGACTATCTGTCTGGGGGGCTGCTTGTCCGTCCGTTTGTCTGTCTGTCTGTCTGCCTGCCTGGTTGGCAGTGGGTTGATATGTTGGCTAGTTGTCTGGTTGTCTGGTTGGTTGGTTGGTTGGTTGGTTGCATGGTTAGCATGTTGACTGCTGCCTATCAATATTGGACCAATGATCGTCGTCGTTGTTGTCGTCGTCAGCCTACGGCTTATGCCATGGCAATGCTCGTGATGAAGGTGAGGCAGTTTTAAACTTATGCCATTAATTGCAATCAATATCAAAAATATTTAAAATACAAAACAAAAAACAAAAAAGAAGAAAATCATAAATATATTTGATTGATTTCAATTCAAAATAAAAGCCAATGGATTGCAAAAATCTACAAAATTTTATTTACGAGCAAAGAGCATTTAATTTTATAAATTGTTAGTCAATCTTTACATTGCTTTATTTATAAAAGAACTACGATAACTGGGAAAAACCAAGTAAGATCAAAGATCATTTAATTATTGATATTCTTAGTCTTTGAATTATGTTGAATAAACTAGTCAATCTTTACATTTATTTATTTATTTATTATTTATTTATTTTATTATTATTATTTATTTATTTTATTATTATTATTTATTATTTAAAAAATCCGATTATTCAGAAAAATTAAAGAACTCATCGTTGTCAAATTCAAATAAGATCAAAGATCTTTTAATTCAATAAATTCTTATTGTTAGTCTTTATATTAAAACTTTACTACGATTATTAGGAAAAATTAAAGTTCTCATGGTTGTCAAGTTCTTAAATAAATCTTTAGCCTTTATATGCTATTCAATAAACCAGTCGATCCTAAAGAATAAAGAATTTATTAAAATTTATATTAGAATTAATATATAAAGTTTTGCTCTATTATTTTATATAAGAAAAGTAAAAAGCAAATGCGCAAATGTAATTAAAGACAAACCGCCAATGTCAACAAACAAATCAGATTAAATGCTTGATAGAAAATCCAAGTCCAATATATAAAAATCTCTAAACCACATCAAATCAAAGCTTCCGCTTCCGTTACAATCAGGGGAATTTTGAATGAAATTACATTTAAAAATTTCTAATCATTTATTTAGACTGATTTGTTTTTGTTTTGCTGTTATAGTCCGCTATTTAAATAGCTGTAAATGTGTTTTTAAATATGGATAGAACCGTAACCAAACATAAACATTTATGGCCATTGACTGACCCAATAATAAATTGAACCAAACTAGAGACTAACCAACCAGGCGGCGGCAGCCAATCCAACTGGGAACACACGGTGGCTTCATTTAGACAGCGGCGCCAAATACGGAAGCCATGTAATGCTAATGAATTGAAAGAAAAAAAAAAAAAAATCCAAGCAAAAGAAAACCACCACACATGCCCAAATGGAGCTGCCATCAACACCGCCACCGCCCCCAACCCGCTCCCAACTATTTGGTGAAATGCAATGTTACAGTGACAGAGCATCGGAGTGTAAAAGAAAAAAGTTGTAATAATTTCCTGTCTTTGATTTGCATGTTAAATGTTAAAAACGACAAAAAATATGAAAACTATTACCTATTTTAATTAAAAAAAAATAATAATTGAAAAATAGAATAAATATCGGAGTTGTTAGTCAGTCAGTCTGTAGGATTTTGAAAATTCATGGGATTTTATATCGCTCTTGATAAATTATAGAATAAAGACAAGTCCAGAGTTCTCCAGAGTTGTCTTCTGTCTGTAGGATTTTTAAAATTCATGGGATTTTATATCGCTCTTGATAAAATATAGAATAAATACATGTCCAGAGTTCTCCAGAGTTGTCTTCTGTCTGAAGGATTCTTAAAATTCATAGAATTTATTTTGCTCTTGATAAAATATAGAATAAAGACATGTCCAGAGTTGTCTTCTGTCTGTAGGATTTTTAAAATTCATATAATTTATATCACTCTTGATAAAATATAGAAAATATAGAATAAAGTCTGTAGGATTTTTGAATCGATCTTCATTATTGAGAATTAGTTGTAGGTATGCTTTTCTCTCTTAATCTTTTAATCTGTTTATGGTTTCTTTTGTTTATATTAATATTTAAATTAATTAATCTAAAAATCACCCACGTTTTTTTTTGTATTTTTTTTGTTGAAAACTTTCCTTGTCTTTCGTTTTGATCGGATTGTAAGAAATTTATGCTAAATGAACTAAACTCTAAACTGATCGGTTCACATAAATTCATTTAAATTATCTAAACTAGTCTTTATTATACATATATTTTTCCTTTCTTTTCCGCTCGCTCTCTGCATTTCTTTCTGTGTGTCTTTCTTTCTTATTTTGTATCTCTTGGTAAATATTTTGCCAACAAGATGTGAAAACAAAGTTATAAGTGAAAGCAGTTGGCTAACTAGTGATTTTATTTTTTGATTTTTGCAACTTAGTTTTGGCTAGCTAAAAAAAAAACAAAACACAAAAATAAAAATTTAAAAAAGATATCAAGTTACTCCTACAATGAAATAAACACTTGTTTTTTTTTTTATTTTTATTTTTATTTATTTTTATCTGTCTGCCTACCAAATTTGACTTTATTTGTTCAACTGTGTTAATCAGAAAAAAAAAACATTTTTATCTTTGGAGAAAAATATAGAGAAAGAAAACATTTTGCTTTATTTAGCTTATTTTAGTTAGTTAGTTGCTTTGATAAGACACAATCCATTGGATGTGGTTTTAAGATTTTTATTGTTGTTTTTTGTGTGTGTTTTTTTTCTTGTTTTTTTTGATTTAAGTGTGGATACGTGCTTGCTAGTCAATTGAAATTAAATGCCAAACCGTGCCAAGTTAGATCGCATTGTTTAATCAATTATTTTGTTATGCAATTGTAAATAAGAGTTGTGAATTAAATTTTTTGAAAAACTTTTCTGTTATGTCAACCATACAAAAACCACCGCCCAGACGCCGTAAGGTAAATGAATGAATTCAATTTTTAATCAATGAAAAGAATAATAAAGAATTTATGATTATTTTTGCTCTTACAAATCTTTCTTTTGACAATGGAAAAGTTTATTCTGACAAGCGTTTTAAATCATTTTTAAATCTAATCAGCTTATCTTTTAATCTTTTTCACAGTCTTTCTTTCTCTGTTTTTTTTTTTATTTGACGAGTTGATGTCATTCTTAAAAATAATAGAAATTTCGTGATAATAAATTCTTTTGTTGCAAAATCCTTTCCAATGTTTTTTTCTTTTTTTGGTCAAGTGAAAAGTGAAAAAAAAACAAAGTATTAAAAGGCACGTAAATGACCTGATGCCCCAAACTATCAAACTTGAAATTGAAAGCCCATAACAATGATGATAATGATGATGATGATGCTGCCCTAGTCAAAAAGAAACTTTCCACAAGGAATTTTCATTGTCAAACGGCAATCGGCGGCAATCGAGCAATAATGTTGACGTTTTCTCGATGCTGACTACTAAGCCTTGGCAAGTTCCGAGCAGATTTCACCAAAAAAACAAAAAACAAAAACAACAACAACAAATTGCCAACTTAATTTACAGCATTGAATGCTGACATTGTTGTTGTTGTTGTCTATGCGATCTTCTGCTTTGTTTTTCATTGATTTTTGTTGTTGGTGTCGCATCGTTTTTTTTTTTTTGTTTCTTTAACATTTTCACTTTCGTTTTCAATTTGTGTGTTTCGGGGTCTCTCCTCTCTTTCTCTCACTGTGTCTCTCAGTCACAGACTGGCCAATAATCATAATAATCATGGTAAGCGGGCAACTTCGTCTGAGTTTATAAACAGGTTAGCAAGGTGGCTAAAAACAAAAAGTAAAAATTGGCCGGATGCTTGGAATTTTCGGACTGGCAACGAAAGTAAAAACTAAAGCCACAAAAAAAAAATACCGCCACCGCCAACATTGCCCCGGCCCAAAAAATTGAATTTAAATAAATTACGTATGTTAATTGCGAGCACAGCACAGAAACTGTAAATTTTGTACAGACAACTCTTTAAATATCTTTGGCGAATCCGCCAAAAGCGCCAAGCGTCTTGGCTTGGCTTGGCTTACTTGAATTAATGAGGGTCAAGATACTTGTCGGCCTGGCTGGCTGGCTGAAATGGTTGGCTTTCTTTTATGTATGTACATACGTACAACTGCGATCAGTGCGATGGTTTGGAGCAGCGCATCATCAACACCTTGAAATTGCTGCAGGGAGGCGGCAGAGAGTTCCACTTGAAATGCCGACAAATTGAACTTGAAATGTTGGACACATTAGGGCCAACAACAACAGCAACAACAACAAAGAGAAAGAGAGAAAGAAAGATTGATATTATTACTACACAACACAAGTGAAGCTAATCAAAAAGCTCAAAAAAAAAAAAAAAAATGCGGATCATTTGTAACTTTATTGTTGTTGTGGAGGTCAGTTTGCGGTTTTGGACTTGTGTAAGAGCTGAAATGAATTTTAAGAGGACCTAAGAGATCAGAGAAGATCCTGAAACTAATTAAGTCTGTCTTGGTTTAGAAGAAAGTTAACCCATAAAAAGTTTATTCATTTATTATCATATCTGTGTGGAGTTTTGTTTTATGCACTGCTGAAATTATTAAAATTTAATTATGGATCATCGTTGGGATCTGAAATTACTTTAGTTATATATTGGAATTCATAAAAACAAGAAATTTCCTTACCTTTTTTTTATTTATCATTTTCATTATTTATGTTATTCTCGCCATTTTCATTTGGTTCAATCTAATTTTCATTCTCAGCCTCTGCCATTTCCTCTGCTTCTTCTTCCATTACAAAATGAGTGTTTGAAGTCGAATAGGTATACTCCGTATATTTGAGATCCAATAAATTACGATGAGGATGTTCAGACAACTAGAATTTAACCATTTATGTTAATATCTGTATTATATTCATAAAAAACCAGATACTTTCTTACCTTTTCATCTAAAGATCTAGAATATCGAATGCCTCTTAGGGAAAGCGGATTTTTGGATGTCAGGCCATTCCTGTGTAGAGTATCCAGCATTATCATTAAGAGAAATTCCATATCAATTGGCTTGTAACAATTGATTTCTAGTCTTCTCAGCTGCTTACATCCCATAATTACTTGCAATAACGGTTCGACTTCAATAGCTCCCCATAACACCAAGTTCCGGAGATTTTTCAAACGTGCCAGATAAGTTAGGCAGCGATAGTTCCCAAAAGAACACTCCAAAGTTCTCAAAGCCTGCCATTCCGTCATACGTTCGGCTTGTCTAACGTTTATATTATAGAATACCAATTCCAATCTACGCAATTGATTATTGTAAATCTCCAAGTTGTTGTAGACAATGTAAGCTTCTTCATCAAAATATTCGTGTGTATAAATGCCAAGACTATGAAGCTGCGGGAAATGTGGCATAAAAATTTCCTGTTTACAACCAAATTCGAAATCTTCTAAAAGTAAGCATGATTGTGCCAGCATCTGAAGTCCTTCCGTATTCATGTACACATTTCTTATCCACAGAACGCGTAAATTGCTTAAATAACAGAGACTAGTAACATTAAAATTATCTATGCTCGGATGAGCAGTATCATTTTTGGTCACATCCAATTCTTCAAGGTTGACCAAATATTTAATATCGGTCACTAAAACCAAATCAAAGAATTACATACCTAAATAAACAATTACTAGAAAAGAAATACTTACAATCATTTCCGTCCAACTTATAGGCATCCAAATATAAGCATTTTAGATTTTTAAGTGCTGAAAGGCTTTTAATTTGTGTCACCGTACAGTGATTATCATATTCAATGGCGATGCTTTCTAGCGGCTTGATAAGACTTAAATAGGGTTTTGTTTGACTGCTGCCATCTTTGATTCTCAGCCAAATTCTTTTCAAGTTATCGCAATACTCTGCAACATGTTTCAAAAGTTCTTCGTCGGGTTTGGCCGAAAGTCTCTTAATGTGTTGACCAAAGTTTTGAAAAAAGAACTTTAAGTCGACGGTATTACAGTTTAAATCCCCCAAGTCGCAGAATTTAAAAATGCGCCGGCCATGAAATCTCAAAGCATCACAAAATATTGGATGAGCACCAGCCAAGTTAATCAAATCCTTTAGGGCAGGTAACTTATCAAAAATGAGACCCAGAACATCATAATTAAGTGTTAGAACCGTCATTGAACTTGAATTCTCCATTTCTAGTAATATGAAAAAGGAAATGCACCAATTTAAATGACACTTAATGGAAAAGACTTTGTAGAATGACAGACAAAAAAGGGAACGAACTAGTTAGATTGAGCGAACTGTGATTCAGTGAACTGCAAATACCAAATTAATATTTTTTTTTTTGGCATTTAGGCAATTCATTTCTCTCTTTGTCGCTTGTGGCTTCTCTTAAAAATGAACAAATCAAGTTTATTTTTCTCTCTTTTTCTTATGGTTTTCATTTCATTTTCGTTTGTCCAGTTGTTATTTGTTTTTTGAATTTATAATTTTAATAAAAGCCTGCGGCTCACATCAATTGATTTGCCGGATTAGCATATGAATATATATTGTATATATATTGATAGGTACAACGGAAAGAGGTTGTTTTTGGGGGTGCTACGTTTAAAGTGCAATTTATGAAACACGTTCGCTCTCGTTATAAAAACAACAACACCAAAAAGTAAAAGTTCAATTAAATAAAGATAAATTGCACAATTTTTCTGTGTGTGTTTATTTTTTGCCAACAGATATGCATAATTGCTTTATTTTTATTTTACATAAGTTGAAATTAAATAAATTAACCCTGAATAAACTAATGCATTCTTTGGTCAAAAGCATTGAAAGACAATTTTCCAATTGAAAAGTAAAAGTTTGTCGAAAAAAGAAATGGAAAATTGTAATGACAATCATTATGGAAACAAGGAGGAGAAGTTGCCGCTGCAATTGGTGAGTGTCAAAAGTCACCGCGACCGCGAAATCGTGCCATGAATTTTTTTTTGGTGCCCCAAAACCACAAAAAAAAAACTGGCAAGCTTATTGGCTGGCCAAAGCAAAGTCAAAGCAAATCGGCTCAGTCAAATGGCAAAGCCACAGGTGGACAGTTAATAGAGGAGAAGCGGCAGCATCAGCAGCAGCAGCTTCATTTTATTTCATTTGATTTCGCTTTCATCGTTGATTAACAAAGAAAAAAGAAAAATAAAAATAATGCGAGTTTAAAGTTGTAAAAAGGGGAGTTGGCCAATAAATCGTTACATGCCAATTCAGTTAACCTTTTCCCCTTGACTGTGTAATTATCATCATTATTGTTTCTAAAATTCCTTTATAAAGAATCTAGGTAATCTTGAAAATGAGGTCATTAAACTAAACTCGGCATTCATTAGGGATTTTTATAAAAAAAAATAAATAAATATCTACTAACATTAAATTCCACTAAAAAAACAAAAATTATTTCAACTCTATAGAATTGTTCACGATTTGGCGATTTGTGGTTTGTTGTTGTGTGTGTGTGTGTGGCACTTGTTGCAATCTAAAAGCAAAAGTAAAGTGCAATCGTTAGAGTTGTTGTTGTTGTTGTTGGCTCCCGCGACACCGACACCAAGCCTAAATCAAGTTGAAAGAATGCGGAATAAATGTCATGATGAAAATGAAACAAAAAACCGAAAAAAAATAAATAAATAAATAAAATAAACGTTTAGAGTAGAGTTGTGTGTGTGAGTACAAAACTCCTCCATTGGGGTCTAACTGGAATGTACGAGTATCTTTGAGATACAACAAATGCATTTACCCCCGTTTGCAGCATCGTGTGATCAAACTGGTTTATTTGTAAGACAAAACGTTAGAAAAGCTGTTGTTTAATACTCAAAGTGGAGCACTTGGGGGTGTATGTTATAAAGTAACTGAGATCATTGCTTGATTGGTTGACTAGCCGCATTATTTATTATCTATGGTTATAAACAAGTTCTCAAGAGTTTTTTTTTTTTTTTTTTTTTTTTAGATTGGCTGCTGCCGGCGGCGGCCTTAGCTCATTAAAAAAAATATATATAGCTACATATATTTAAAAATAAAAATGTGTTAAAATTATTATTAATTGGCATGCAGCTCATTAGAGTAAAAGCGAATTGTGGCTTAGTTTGTTTTTTGCCCATTGGCCAAGTTCTTCCGTGTCTATCAGCGAAGGTCGGCTTACTCACTTGGCTTGATACAATTTGTCATAATGATATGTATTTTTAATATTTATTAGTTGTTTAGTTCCTCTATAAGAAAATTCCAATTCCAATTTCAATGCTCTTTAAACTTTAAATGTCAGATTCAGTCAAGTTGAGTTGACTTGAGTCTGTGCAGCAAAACAATACTAAAAGAGCACAAGAAAATGCCTTAAAAGTGCAGATCAGCTTTGTTTTTTTTTTTTTATTTTTGGGGGGGGAGGGAATAAATCTAATATTTGAACTTAAAGTAAACATTAAGTAGGGAACAATTATTTAAGATAATAAATTTGAATAAGTAAAAGAAAGAAACTTGTTTAATAACAATTAAAAAGCATTTTGGCAATACGCCAACCAACAATTATCATCATGATGACTAATGCGTTTTTTGGTTTAGAAGGTGTGTGGGGATCAGCAATTCAACCGGCCGGTTAACCGGTCAGACAATGGGCCACCACCTGATGCCAAAACCAAAACCAAAACCAAATCACCAACATCAACATCAACAACAACAACAACTTCATCAGGCGTGTATATTTAGTGAAAGTTTTTTCATATTCATTTAATTGCCTCGACGGACGGACTGAATGATAAACAGGAGATCGTCCGGTTGCCAATCTACCCTCTCCCCCTCCCTGCTTGGCCCACAATTTAAGCAAATAGTTTGCACTGCACCCACTTATTTATTTTTGGGCCATAAATTCTGAAACTGTCTCGGCCGTCGCCTTTTTTGGTGTGGCCACAAAAAAAAAAAAAAAATATATATATATCAAATGGTGCTGAAAGATAAATCCAACAAACTAAAATGGTTAAATGTAAATCTATTTTAGAGCGTGTCTATATTTTACCATGTTCTTAAATTTTTAACCAGTCAAATTAGTCAAAAAAAAAAAAGAGACTGATAAACGTTTATTTTGCAATCAATTGAAATTTATATTCCTACTTATTCCTACCAATTTATATATTAAATGAAGTTAAATGACTTTTAAAGTAGGCAATAAAAATAATAGTTGGCTTTTAAAGCCAAAATTCTTGGTAATTTTACAAGCAGTTTTCCCAATTTTCTTTGCATTTGTATTTTTTTTTTTTTGGGTCAATAAAATTGCAAATTTTGCTTGAAAAATTGGCATGCAATTTATTTCTTTTAAGACACCCAACAAATTAACTGATTACCCATACTTTTTTTTATTTTACAATTATATCCGAATACCAAGACAATCTTAAGCATATTTGATATAGTTTGGTTATGCATATATTGTATATATAAATTTATATAGTACCTATAAATGCATGTGGTTAAACAGGAATACGAGATGGTCTGATTTGTTGTTGTTTATTATGTTTATTTTTCATGCTTTAGTGCAAGTTCCGCATTTTGAGCGAAAGTCACCAAAAGCAAAAAAAAAATAAAAATAAAAATGTACAACAACAACAATAAATTTAAATAACAAATTCATTGACATTTGAAATAATTTGCACTTGAAAAATCATTCAATTTGACATTGAAAGAGATGAGTGTAGTTAAACTGAAGGTTAAATGTACGATGGAATTTGGGAAATTTCCTACCATCATTTGAGATTAAATTAATCGATTAAAACAAAAAAAGGAAGTCACAAATTAAGTAGGTACTCGATAAAATTTGAATAATTAAAATTTATTTGTAATTGCCACTTGGGAAATGAATAAAAATTACTAGGATTTCATGTCGACATTGTCGCCATACCAAAGACCAAAAAAAAAAAGAAAAAAAAATGCTGGTAATTATACACTTGAATGAAATGCCGCAAACGCTTTCGTTAGTTGGTCATAATGACTATTTTTGGCCAATACCAAAAGCAATTGCAAATTGACGTGGCCAAAGAGAAAAGCGGTCAAATAAACAAGAAGCAAAAGCAAAAGACGCTAAAGAAAAAGATTGATGATTGTGCGTAAATTTCAAAAAAAAAAAAAAAAAGTGTAAAACTAATATGAAAAGATGTCAACGAAAATGACAGGCGCCACCGTCAACCAAAGTTTCAACGTGTCACTTATTGCCACAAATAATTTCATTTTGCAAGAAAAATGCATTAAAAAATCTAGGTAAAGATGAGCTTAGTAAATGAGGGAAGGCAAAAAACATAAAAAAAATAAAATAGGAAAAGTTTAACCAAACTTTTGGCTACCGTCTGCCAGTGTCAGTTTAGCGGAAAAACTAGTTTTTCCCTGTTGTTGTTGTTGTTTTTCAAACAGCTTGTGTCTTTTAGTATATAAAGGGCAGCTGATTAAAGGTTGTTGTTATTGTTGTTGACCAAGTAATTTGCACAAAAGTGCCAAAATGTAAAACCCAAATTCATTGTTGCGCCACAAAGCTAAAAGAAAAGCGTCGTTGTTGTTGTTGTCGTTTTTCCAACTGCCTCACTTCCTGTCAAGGCGCATTTTCATTGCATTTCATTTCATTCCATTTCACTTTTTGCCTATTGGCGCCCACTTTATTATAAAGTTGTTGGTTGCTTGCTTGGCCAATCCAAACCAATCCAGACGACGACCTGGTGGGTGTACTCGGAAATGGCACAAGGTGTTGGTTGCAGCAGTTATTATGATTATCATGATGTTTTTTTTTTGTTTTTATTATTACATTTACATTGCAGCTGGCAATGCAATGTTAAGACAAGTGTGAAAAAAATGTAATGCAATCATATAATTTTCCATAGCGTAGGTAAGGAAGGAATAAATAAACAGAAAGTTGATTAGGCGCCAACATGAAAGAATTTAAGAGAGCTGGAAGAGGAAGAAAAAGTGTCAAACGAAAGAGAGCGAGCGTATGTGAGGCATTGCCAACATGAAAAAGAAAATAATCGATTGTTTTTTGTTTTGATTTAATCGCCACGTGTTTGTTCTTGCTGTCACTTGAAAATTATTATTCCTGGAATTGACTGCATGGTAGAATCTCATAAGTAAATTTTTGAAAGTAAAAGTTATTTGCATCAATTGCCATGAATGCGCCTGATGCCGCAAATTTTAATGCGTGTCGGACATGTGGCTTCTATTTTCCAACTATCGACAAAATGATTAAGCCCATTTTTGGACCTGACGCGGCTAAAAATGAAATGGATAAAATTGTTCAGCTACTTGATGTCTTGGATGTGAAAATTACGGAAAATGATGGCAAGCCCCAATACATTTGCAATGTGTGTATTCGGAAATTTAAGAGGTTCCTTGAGTTAAAGGATAACATTGTTAAGAAAGATCACCAATATCGCAATGAGAGAGACCAGGCCAATGTCGAACTGGATGTGGAAATGATACGTTTCGATTATGGCGAAGACTCGGATGAGTATTACAATGACAATGATGATGAGGATGAGTTTGGCCCTCCACCCAATTCGGTTGTCGTCAATCAGCCAAGACAGTAAACTGAAAATAAATGAACTCCTCAACTACAATGCATAGATTCAAATTATGTATTTTCTAATGCGCTTTTCCATAGTTTGAGTCGAAAATTCATGGCATCTTGTAATCTGAACCGCCTTAATAAAAACGAGATTTATTATTGTAAAATATGCTATATTAATCAATTTGATTTCCATTTGGATTTGATCAACTTGTGAGGAAATCAATTTATGAGTTTTCTTAAAATGGTAAATGTGGCTTAGGGGTTTAATTGATTGACCCGTGACCCCCCAGTGACCTTGTAGACCCCAAAAGATTTAAAGAGCGACCACCTGAAGGTTTTCAACAATCACTGGATTATTCTTCACATACTCTGACTATGTCTATTGACCCTTATAATGACTATTTAATATTTGTTTCTAATTATGACCAAAAACGGCAAAAAAAATAAAAACGGGGCACCAATATGTGAGTGAGTGGTTAATTTATGTTTATGTTTGGCCAACAAACGCACGCTTAATTAGACCCACGCTCTCTGGCCAAAAAGAATTTAATTAGACAAGTTTTAAGGCCCCCACACGACACAGAAAGCTGCCTGCTATGACAAAAAAAAATTGACCCGAATTTTCGTAGGCCGACAACGACGACGACGTCGACGACAGATGATGACGTTTCCATTGGCAACTAGAGCAAAGCTAAATTACCAACAAACAACCAAATAATGAAAATATTAAAACATTTGTGTGATGATGATTTTCTTCTTGGTTCGTGGCTGCCTTTGCCTCCTTTTGTTTTGGGTTAGTAGGTGCCGTTCTTTGTTATCTGAACCGGTTAACTGAGGGCAAACATACTCACACACTCTCTAAATTATATGTGGTACCCTAAAATGAAAATGAATTAATGGTATTTTCACATGGTCTCTGGTTTGGTCTGGTCTGGTCTGAGTCTCGTCTCTTTATGGATTTCACGACGATTGAAATTTATGACAGCCAAAAAAAAAAAGAAAATAAAAAATACAGTTAATACTGTAGCTCACAGTTAATTGATTTTTTTTTGTTATTTTTGTTTGAAATAAAATCAGAATTTATGACCGTTAAATTCCAAAACAATTTTCCCCCTCCCAGTGAGTGTGTGAATGCGCAAATTACTTAATTGAAAATAATGTTTATTTAATATTTATGGTGTAATTGAAACATTTCCAATTTTAAATCATACATGAAATGGCAAGTTAGGTGATGATTATAATGATGATGATTATGATGATGATGACATGATTGTCAGTGGTCAACCAATTGGAACGTTGGCAAAAAGACTTTTGCGCTTATTCAACAATAAAACAAAGAAATGGAAATATTATTATCAACTCGAACAAGACACATAACATTATCCCAGTTATGCATGAGTGTTTGTTGATTATTTATTTCTTTCGTTTTTTTTTTGTTTTTTGTTTTATTTTTATGTTATAAATATCGGGCAATATATTTACCCAGATATGCCATAATTTGCATAACAATATTTCCAATTGATTGACTGCCTTCCGCTTTCTATTGTATTATTAATTATGATGGTTATAAATTAACAATGATTTTTATGTTTCAATCTTATTACAAAATATTACCTAAATTAAATCACTTGCCTGCCGCCATATGGTCAATTTAAAAGCCATCAACGCCTACAACAAATTAAATCTGCCTTCTTTATTCGAGTACTTTCAATTCTATCAACATCCACATATGCGTGTAATACAATATATTTCATAACTTACAGACAGTTATGACAATTTACGATTGCCATTGGAATTAAACAAGGAAAACTAGAATATTTACAAAATCAAAAGAGACTTTATTTGAATGTATACATAGTTATGAAAATACTCTTTATATCAGAGACCAACCAAATTTTTTTTAAATGATTTTGGGATGCTGATTCCAAATCTGAAATCAGAATCATCAAACAAAAAACTTTTTTTTTTTATCTGTGCTCGGGTCGATATTACGGCGCAAATAAAATTACTCCTGGAATTCTCGTTACAGTATTTTCAAAATCTTATTTAAATTTGGGCAATATCTGTTTTTTTGTCTCGGAGATATCGTTGAAAGAAAATTAGAACTTTTTAAGCTTTTATATATGAAAATTGCTCAAAGAATTCAAATAAAGCTTGATTTTATAAGAAATATTTAAGTGTTTTTAATTTTAGATTGATTTTTAAATTATTTTGTTTCCATAAAGATTTTTCTTGGATTCCTATTATTTTTATTTCTAAAAATCGAGAAAAAAAAGAGTATTTTGATTTTTTGAATTGGCTATAATAAAGTCGTGTGTTTAATATGTTGAAGCTTAGGGGCATAAAATGCAATTGCATTTTTCTTGACTTGGCTTGTCTTGGCAGTAAGTTGACTTGACAGTCATTTGTCTGGGCAGACACCAAGGCATGTCAATTTGGATTAGCTCAAGAAATAAAAAAAATCTTAAGTGAGGGGGTGGGGATCTTGTCAAAATGTTTGTTTATTTGTTTGTTTGTGGCCCACATAAATTGAATTTTATTAATGATTTTATTTCCATGTTTTCTTATATCTTATAGACGTTACAATCGTGTCCAATTGTTTGCATCAATGAACCAGATACTCATAGTGCCAATACGGAAATATTACAGACAACACCGGAGAGTACATTGGAAAAGCCAAAAGTGTCAAATGCCACAACAGTAACGACCATAAGCAACAATAGTTGCATTACAATAAATGCAGCAGCAGCAGCAACAACAGCAGCAACAACAGCAACATCAACAACAACGACAACAGCTGGTGTAACAAAGATAACAATCACCAGTGATAGTAATAAAAACGAGCAATCTGCATACTGCAACAGCAACAACAAGAGCCAAAAAAGCAGCAGTGTTGTTTTAAATAGCAACAACAACAACAGCAACAATTGCAATAGTTTGGTATCAATCACAAGTTTAAATAGTTGCAGTGACCTCAGCACAATTGGAAGCACAGCAACTTTACCTTTGGGCAATAACAGCAGCAGCAGCAACAACAACAACAACAATAATTTAAACGACAATCCCAATGCCAATGTCAGTGACACATCATCGGCTAACTTTCAAGAACGCTTCGATTTTGATCACTGGAAAGGGTTTATAAGTGATTTAAGTTGTTTCAATAGCATTTATCGTTGTTTTAACAATTATACGAGCACATTTACTGGCCGTGATAGCAATCAAAATAGCCAAAATATTGTTGCTAATGGTAACAATAATTTAAGCATTTCGGAAGGCATCGATATAAATACAGACGATGATCATCATCATCATCAGAATAGACATGGATCTGGCTCATTCTATGCCAATAATATATTAGGCTATACATTTGGCTATCCATTTAATGCAAAACAAGACGAAGAAGGTCTCAACGATCATACAAACAATCACAAAAATATTGTTGGCTACAAAAAGGCCAATTTAAATAGCGAAACGCCACTTCAGAAACATTATCGACAACAGCAAAAGAAAAAGATGCCTGTCTTTCGGGGTAGACGTGGTTGGTGCGGATGTTTTAAGGTAAGATTTTTGCTATATTTTCCATTTAACTCGAGCTTATTCAAGTCACGTATTTAAGTCATGTTTTTTGTTGTCTTGACAATTTTGGACAGAGTTTTTCCTCTAGTCAGAAATCTTGAAACTTGAGTAGGTAAAGAATTCTACACAAACGAGAAACATGTTTAATTCATCACATTTTTTTGCAGTGATAAGAAATGAGAATGAAAAACTATATAATTAAAAAAAAAATAGAATCGCTTTTTGGCTTTTTTATTTTTTTTTGATTTCAAAGTAAATGTTATAAAACCAATGCAACCACGAATCGAATGCGGCAAGGTTGAGCAAGTTGTTTTTTTTTTTTGTTTTCAGGTGATTTGTAATTGGACATGCACTGTTAATTGTTAATGGGATGCGACTTTTGTTTGCTTCAAAGTTTACTCAACTTGCAATATTGGTTATTTATTATTTGTATTTGTATTTGTGGTTACAGGATGACGAACCACCGGAGATTTGTGTGGTGGAGGGAGCCTTCACTTTGCAGACACTTACGCCCACACAGCCGATGCCAGCGGTGGATGAATTGGACACAAAGTTTGCCGAATTGGTTGAGGAATTGGATTTGACGGCACCGAATAAAGAGGCCATGTTAAGTTTGCCACCGCAAAAGAAATGGCAAATTTATTGTTCCCGCAAGTTGCCCATCGATGCCAATGATGGTCCACATGCGACTGCAATTACCCAACCGCCCACCGTTGAGCATTATATTGAGCGTTTAAAGGATTTGGTGGTCCATGTCTCGATCAGTCCAGAGGATTCGCCTAGCCATGAGCTGAGTGCCAGAATTGATCATCATACGGTCTTTGTGGATACATTGAAGACAGCCTTGCGTACATCCACGCACAGTTTTGTGCTACGATTTGTAGAACTGGAAGGATTGCCAGCTCTGCTCAATTTGCTAATGCAATTGGATATACGAGTGGCAAATAGTTCACTCCACACTAGTCTAATTGGTTGCATCAAGGCGCTAATGAATAATTCAATGGGACGCTCTCATGTCCTGGCCCATCCAACGGCAATTGATACAATTGCTCGTTCATTGGCTGCCGATAATATACGTACCAAAATTGCTGCTTTGGAAATATTGGGTGCTGTGTGCTTGGTCCCAGGCGGTCATCGTAAAGTTCTCACGGCCATGGTCAATTTCCAGGAGTTTGCCACCGAGCGAACACGTTTCCAGAGCATTGTCAATGATCTCGATCGCTCTTCGTATGCCTATCGTGACAATGTGAATCTCAAGACGGCTTTAATGTCATTTGTCAATGCGGTGCTTAATTATGGACCTGGTCAAGAGAATTTAGAGTTTCGTCTACACTTGCGCTATGAGTTTTTAATGCTCGGCATTCAGCCAGTTATAGACAAGTTGCGTAAACATGAAAATGAAACTTTGGATAGACATTTGGTAAGTTAAATCTAATATACTTTATTTCTCAGCCTTGTTTTTATTATGGTTGTCTCTCTCTCGTTTTAAGGACTTTTTTGAAATGGTACGCACTGAGGATGAAAAGGAATTTGCTCGTCGCTATAATCAGGAGCATGTGGATACGAAAAGTGCCACGGCCATGTTTGATTTATTGCGTCGCAAGCTTAGTCATTCACCCGCCTATCCGCATATGATGTCCTTGCTTCAGCATATGTTGCTTTTGCCATGTAAGTGTAAAACAATTTGGAAGTAAGAGTTCATTCTTAATCCTTAATGTATCTTTCAGATACGCGTCATTGCACTGAGCATTGGCTGTTGATTGATCGCGTGGTCCAGCAAATTGTATTGCAGGTGGAACAGCGTCCTAGCAGTGATCTCATTGCGGATCCAGATGATCCCAACAAGGCCTTGAAATTGGCCAACGAGCTGCCTGTACAAGATCCAGATGTGGCCCCCTTACAAATTAATGTCAACAAGTTGGTGCGACTTCTGGTCAAAGAAGAGGAATTGACGCAGGCTCGCAAGCGTGCCGATGAGCTGGAAAAGGAGAACTTTGACATACAGTCGCGTCTGGCCAAAAAGGAACAGGAATTGGACTTGCGCATGCAGGAGAAGGAGGATCTTGAGACTGGATTAGCACGCATGCGTGAACGTTTGGAAAAGGAATCGGCCCAGCATTCACAGGCCGTGCAACGTGCCCAGACGGCTGAAATGAAGGCCGAAGATTTACAGCATCGCCTGCATAGCGAGCAACAGGAACGTGCACGTCTCGAGCGTTTGGTAACCGAGGGCAGCATACCCGATGACCAGAAAGTGGCCGGTTTAACGGGCTGTAATGGAGCTGTATCGCCACCGCCACCACCGCCGCCTATGCTAAATCCAGTGCCACCGCCTCCGCCGCCCATGGCGCCAGCCATGTTGCCGCCACCGCCGCCGCCATGCCCAGGAGCTCCACCACCGCCGCCCTGTATGGCCCCAGCCTTAAGTAAGTCTTTGGAATTAGCTCTCATGGCACTTGACTTGACTGAACATTTCCCATTTACAGCACCGGCCCAACCCAAAGTGGAGCTGCCGAAGAAGAATGTGCCCCAACCAGCCAATCCCCTGAAGAGCTTCAATTGGTCCAAGCTGCCCGATGCCAAGCTACAGGGCACTGTCTGGAGTGAATTAGATGAATCGAAACTCTATAATAATATGGAACTGGAGAGCATAGATAAACTATTTTCGGCCTATCAAAAGAATGGCGTTTCTGTGGGTGTTTTCAATTTCGCAATTTATTAAGTTCTATGTCTTTTATTGTTTATATTTTTTATTTTAGACTACCGATGGCTCCTATGAGGATCTGAGTGTCAAGGGCAAGAATAAGCAAAAAGTTTTATCCGTAATTGATGGACGGAGGGCACAAAATTGTACCATTTTGTTGAGTAAACTGAAAATGAGCGATATGGAAATATCCAAGTGAGTTGAAAACATTGTAAATTGTATCTTTTAATTAATATCTGGGTTTGTTTTAGAGCCATCTTGTCTATGGATAGTAATGAACAATTGGCTTTGGATATGGTTGAGCAATTACTCAAATTTACACCATCGGCTGAAGAGCGAGCTTTATTGGATGAACATAGCGAGGATATTGAATCTTTGGCACGTGCTGATCGTTTTCTCTATGAGATATCAAAGTAAGTAATCCTCAAAATACTTTAAAAAAACTCTCTATTAATTTCTGTTACTTTATTTTTAGAATACCTCATTATGAGCAGCGTTTAAAGAGTTTGCATTATAAGAAACGTTTTATGCTGACTATCAATGATCTGATACCACGCATAAGCAGCGTAATGGAGGCTTCCCGTGAGGTGGCACGTTCCCGTCGCCTGCGTAAATTACTGGAGCTGGTTTTGGCCTTGGGTAAGTTAAAAAAAACAGTCTCAAAAACAGAATGTTAAATGAACTCAACTAATTTGAAATTTTAGGCAACTATATGAATCGTGGTGCTCGTGGCAATGCCTCGGGCTTCCGTCTGGCTTCACTCAATCGTTTGGCCGATACCAAATCGAGTGCTGCCAAGGGCACAACTTTATTGCATTATCTTGTCCAGGTGATTGAGAAAAAGTTCAAGGATCTGCTCAAATTGGAAGACGATATACCGCATGTGCGTGAGGCCTCCAAAGTCTCGCTGGGTGAAATGGACAAAGATATACAAATGCTGCGCACTGGTCTGGCCGATGTGGCCCGTGAAATTGAGTTTCATCGCAGCTCGGGACCAGCCCAGCAGGGTGATCGTTTTCTGCCTGTCATGCGTGAATTTCATGCCCAGGCCTCGGTGCGTTTTGCCGAGCTCGAGGATAAATTCCAGGACATGAAGACGCGCTTCGATCGGGCCGTGCGTTTGTTTGGCGAAGACGGTTCTGTCCTGCAGCCCGATGAATTCTTTGGCATTTTCGATTCATTTTTGGCTGCCTTTGCCGAGGCCCGGCACGACAACGAGAGTTTCCGTCGTCGTCAGGAGGAGGAGGAGAAACGGGCCAAACAGGAGGCCGAGCTCAAGAAACGCACCATCGAGCGTAAAAATAAGACCGGCATCATGTCCAGTGTGGCTCGCAATTTGGGCTTCAAGTCCTCCTCCTCGTCTAACAACCCAGCCGAATCGCCAGCCAAGGGCGATAATAAGGGTGAATTTGATGATTTGATTTCGGCCCTGCGCACTGGCGATGTTTTCGGCGAGGATATGGCCAAATTCAAGCGCTCTCGCAAGGCTCGTGTGCTCAATGGCAGTGCGGGGGGACAGACATCGCCACCGCGTCATGGCAGCCTGCAGCGCGAGGAGAGCGGACATGAACGCGAGCGCACCGTGCATCGTCAGTAATAAAATTGCAATCAATTGTTTTTAATTTTTTGTTTTTTCTATAACGCGCAAGTATTTTTTTCTATTATATAAATAACTATATAATTATAAATATGAAAAACTATAATATTAATAAATTAAATCACTTTTTTTTTATACCTACATATATATATATATCATTATAAAACGAAAAACTGTGCTTAGGCAAAAGTGAAACCAAATTTTTTTTATAAAATAAATGTAATTTTAAATTAACAATGTTAAAAAGAAAAAATATTAACAGCATAAAGAGAAAAAAAGAAATATTGTAGCATTGTACCTTTGAATTGTTTAAAGTAGCTGCATAAAAACAAAACAAATAATCAAAAATAAATGTATTCTTCAGCGATTGTTAAGACACACATTTTGGGCTCACGAGTTTATACAAACTCTATCGTTACAAATTTTTTAGATATTCATTTAGCACTCAAGATCAAAACAAATCATAAATACATATATAAATACAATTACATAAATTGTAGTAGAGAGTTTTGGGGCCGGCGGGCCAGCCATAAAAAGTCATGTTCATTATTAATGTTTATTGTTTTTTTTTTATATATATATACATACTTATATCTATAATAAATATAATTAATATTTTATTGTATTAAAATTATGTATAACAGAATTTTTTTAAAGGCGCGTTTTTATAAAATGTATGGTAATTTAATCATTTGCTACAAATTAACGAGTATACATAATAAAAAAAAAAAAAATTAAATTAAATTATAAAAACAAATAAAAGACAACATAAAAATCAATTGACATAAATAAGCATTTTTTAGTTTGGTAATTTTAAAACTTTGCAGTTGTACTTAGTTTTTTTTTTTATTATTTTTATTTTTTTGGCTTAAAATTTCGAAATCTATTCACGAGTTGCTGTATTCATTTTTTTTGTGTTATTTGTTGTTGGTGGCCCTCTAACCACTTGACCACCGACAGCCTACCCTCCACATTGGCCGTGGCTAGACGTGCCTCAAATAGTTCGTAGGAAATGCTCTCCTTGCCACCAAATGTCTCGTGCAATAGAGTCTGAAGTTCAGCCTGATCCTTCGTTGATTCGCTTGTGGGCAAACTTTCCATATATCTAATCATGGCCTGTTCAAAGTCAGTGCGCCTCAGGTAGCCACAACGTTTTGTATCCAGCATTTGGCATAAAAGTCGCAATTTGCAATTTCGATTGCCAGGATTGGCAGGTACCATAAATGTGGCGCAGGTGCGGGCAAATTCTTGAAAATTAATACGTTCCAAGTCTCCACAATTTGCAAAAAATCCATCCACAATTTGTCTATGCAGCGGATTCAATGCCAATTGTGGTATTCTTAGTAAATCTGTGGGCGTTAGATAACCATTTTGATTTCGATCCAGCATATGAAAGCGCTTGTGCAAATTCTCTATTTGTGTGGCTGACAGGCCGTTGGTATTTTGGAGTGTGGCCAGCTCCCCAGCACTGAGCTGATGGCTGGCCATGAGGCCCATGGCAGTGTGAATGGTGGCGGCCAGTGATGGTCCAGAAGCGTAAAGCTCATAGAGGTTTCTTTTTGGGGATAAGTGTGTGTGTGTGTGTATATATATATGAGTAAGAAAAAAAAAAAAATTAAAAAAATGAAAAATAATTCAAAGAAGGCTATGAAAATGTACCTA
Organism: Scaptodrosophila scaptomyzoidea; assembly: GCA_035078625.1. NCBI lineage: Eukaryota > Metazoa > Arthropoda > Insecta > Diptera > Drosophilidae > Scaptodrosophila > Scaptodrosophila scaptomyzoidea. Next base: position 137,915 of record JAWNPY010000001.1, read on the forward strand.
ACATATATGTTTATCTATTCATTTGATTTGTTTCAAATTTAGTTAAAATTGCAGGAATTTAGCTATAGTTTAGCTAGAAAAAAAGCTAAATTAAATTTTGGAAAAAAAGCTAGAGTCTAGCTAGAAAAATTACAGTTATAAAACAGGCGATTTCCTGGCTTTTTTGTTGGCCATTTCAGCTATGTTTTTTCTAGTTTTTAGGTTATATTTTGAGAACCGCATCAGCTACTGAAATATGCAATGCATTTTCTGACTCGACTGAATTTTACCTTTCGTTTGATATGCCATTTGTCCAAATTAGTCCAGTTTTACCATATAATTAAATTTTGCAGTGAGTTGTAAGGATTTTTTTAGGGTGCAACAGTTTTCTGCATATGTTTTGAGAACCGCTTGAGATACTGGAATAAATTTGATACCACCTGACTCGTCTGGACATGACCTTTCGTTTGATATGCCATTTGTCCATATTCGACCATTTTTCCTAATGGAAAACAAGGAAAAACAAATTCAGAGAAAAAGGTAGAAAACTAGCTATTTTCAGCTAGAAAAAAGGACCTACAAGGACAAACGGCATGTCAAACGAAAGGGAATTTTCAGGCGGATCAGGATATGCAAATTATATTTCTGTATCTAAAGTGGTTCTTGAAATATATGTTAAAAACTGTTGTACCCCAAAGTTGACTTTGAAAAATTGTTGCAAATTGCATCATATTAAAAAATTGCATCAATATGGACAAATGGCACATCAAACGAAAGAGGACGTCGAGTAGAGTCAAGAAATGTGATTTATATTTCTCTATCGTTGTCAGTTCTTTAAATAATTGCAGACAACCAAATACAATTATTTTATATTTTAATTATGTGTAGCATACTTTTAGGGGTCAAATTGTTGTTTATTTGTCCATATTTCCAAGCGGCTTCGTGTTGGTTCTTGAAAGGTAATTTCATATAGATTTGGGGAAAAATACACTTTTTATTATAACTGGAAAAGACAAAGAAATATTGCCCAGAAATTAAAACAAAGTACACACTTTTTACAGTTCATATGCATTAAGTCATACATTTTTTTTTAATAATACTACTAATAAACATTACAAATTACATATATGTAATACAATGATATCCATTTTATACGTGTATGTATATATATATATATGTATATGCATATGTGTCTGTGTGTATATCAAGTCGACTTTAGCTAAATTAGTTGGATGTGTATAATTGTGGATTTTTTGTTTTTGTTTCATCATCATCCTTCCTTCCTGTCTTATTATGCATTGTACAGACTTTTTGTTGTTGTTGTTATTTTAGTTACATGCATAAATTAATTTTAGTTTTGATAGTTATTCAGATATATGTCCCTATGTATATGTATATTGTTAAAGTCTGCATTTGCCTCGTTGCCATTTTCCTTTTGGCCTAGGATCATTTGTTATTTTACTGGTTTCATAATTTTGTATTTCGTTGTATCATTCTAAGCAAAAACACGATTCTATTGCACTGTTCACATTTGGTTATTTGGACTAAATTGTAAGCTTAAAATTCAAGCAAATAAATCATTTTTAACTACAAGTTTTTTTTATTATTGTTATTTGTTGTATTTCTTCTGCTTACATTTTGGCACTGTTCTTTTAATTTAATTTTTTTTTGTTTACATTTAAATTTAGTTAGTGGTAGTGGTTTTTTTTTTCTTGTATAAAATATACAAATAAATGTGGAAACTTGATTATTTAATATTGTAAATGATTATCGCCTTATAAAATGCGTTGGTCATTTGTTGTTGTTGTTGTTGTTTTTAGGGTAATCCAGGTTATATAATCGGTGTTTAATTTTACGGTTGGGAATAAATTGATTTTTTTTTTTATTTTTTGCGCATTGTGCATTTTACAGTACTGCGCGCTTTATTTGTTTCATTTATATTTAAGGTAAAATAAAAAATCAAAACAAAAATACTGTAACAAAATAATGATTAAAAAAAACAAAATTCATAAAACTTAATCATTTTTTTTCTTTAATATTTTTTGTCTTTTTATAATTATACAAAATAAAAGTAGCACATACACACAAAAATTACATACATATACAAAGGTTTTATGCTTTTCACATTTTAAAATACATTTAAAATATTATAATTAAAATAATAATAATAAAAAAAAAAAAAATCACACAAAAATTATTAAGGTCGATTTTATAGCGCAAAATTGCAACAATATTTAAAAATTCAATTATTTATATATAAGTATGTATAAAAAAAATTGTGCATTTTTTTTTTGTTTTTATAAACTTTTGCATTTTGCGCTTATGCACGGCCCGACCAAAGTTTTTTTTCTTCAACGTTTAAAACTATGTAACTTTAACTGAATTATTGCATTTTACATACATTTTATGCCAATTGTTCTTTTTTGTTTTTAGTTTTGTTTTTCTCATATCTGTAAACATACAAAAGTTTTTAGCCTTTAGCATTTTTCTTATGTTTTCGATCTAAATTGATCATTTTAACTACCATTAGTATATATATATATATATATTTATATGTATAAGTATATATAAAAAAAAAAATAAAATACATTGTATAATTGGAAGATAATAACATACAAAAATTGTGGCTAACGTAAAAATATTTCTGTTTATCAGCAATTACAATTACGATACATACATACAAATTTATGCATTTTTGTGTAAATTTTAATTTGAATAGAAATTTTGACGCGTAAATATGAGTATGTGATTTATAATTTGTTTTGTTGAGATTTCTGTATTCATATTTTATTCGATTTCAAAAAAAAAATAGAGTTCCTTTCATTCAGATTCATTTGTGTGTGTGCTGTGATGTGCTTTCTCTGTGGCGTCCTCCTTTTGTGTATACGATTATTATACTTTGTTAAGCATATAGATAATATCAAGCGTTGTTTTGAGTTACTTAAGTAAGTAGTTATTTTTTAAATTTTTGTTTTTTTCCCTTTTCATTATTGATTGGCTTCTCTGTTTCTCTGTTGCTTACATGCCAGATTCCGCAATGCCTTCATCATCTGTAAAATGCATTAAATTTTTATTATTAGTAAAGTTTAGCTTTAGCTTTCAATAAAATACAAATACAGGCCACCAATTTTTAAACATGCAATTAGAAATTAAAACAACTCAATCACTTAGTCATTAATGAAAACAAAAGAGACACATAACATAGTAAATCATAGCCAATACAAACCCATAAATGGATTGGCATAGATAATGCCACCGCCACCTTCATTAACAGCTGCCGAGCCGCAGCCACCTACACCCAAAGCACCCCCAATTGAACCACCACCAGTTGAGCCTTTGCCGCATCCTCCAAGCTTGGCATAATTATCGCCATCGCCCACAAGAGTGGCAATATCATCGTCTTCGCCATTGCGCGTATTGCAACTGCTGCCCAAGAGTTGATCATAGCAGCTGACATCAGTGCTTATAACATCGACCTCAATGTCATCGTCATCCTTCTCCAGACTATTACGATTGCTGCCGCCCAAGGAGCTGTGCAGGGCATGGGAATCCTCATAGCTGCCACCGCCACTATCATCATTGGCATTATTCGATTTGGCATCAATGTGCGTCTCAAATTCATCGTGTATATAGAGCTCAACATCTTCCACATCCTCCTCGGCGACGACCACAACTTCACCTTCTTCCCCAATTTCCACGCCCACCTCAACTTCGACCAGCGAACGTCGCCGAAAGACCTCATCATCGCCATTAAGCTCCATGACACCATTGCCAGAGCCTATCGAGGGATGATGGGAATGCTGTTGGGGCACAATCATCACATCCTCCTCGGCAAAGCTTAGACGAACATTGGCGCGACTGCCCACGCTGGAGCCACCGGCTATGCTGGCACGAGTGCTGCCACCTGGGGCACCGCCACCATTACTGCCACCATTAACGCCATTGGTTATTAGTTCATGACTGAGACTGTTCTTGATATCACAGGACGAAGCGCTAAATGTAATTAGCTGTGACTTGCGACGATGCTGCAGCGTATTATAGCCATTGGCCACTGACTGCGCTGCTGTTGTGCTGGGATCTGTGGCCCCATTAATGCTGATTATATCGATGCCAGTGCCCTCTTTGCAGATCATCGAACTGGGCTTATTGTCAACCAGCACGATAACCACAGAGTTGTTGTTATCATTCTGGTTGACAACCGAATGTCATCTGTCTGGTCCCTCGGCTGTTGAGGCGCTAAATGAGCTCATCGATGTGCTATGAACTGGTGCCATATGCACATTAAAGCTGCTTGTTAGCGGCTGCTGATCATCATGAATAATGGCCGCATTCTCATCATCTATGGCCTCCGCCTCGGCCTGCTGAAGATCATGCATATGGCCTTCAATGGTGGCCGATATAATCGCACCATGCTCATCCAATTGAACTTGATGGGCTTTTATGATTTGTTTGTTTTTGGGTTAAACGTGATGTATGTGTGTGTGTGTGCATTGTGAAGAAAAAGAGAGAAAATTGTTTGGTTTTTATATATGGTTAGTTACCCAGCACCTCAAACAAATCTACCAAAAAATAAATATTTTTTCCAAAAAAAAACCTTGCCATTTGGGGTAATCATTGGTTTGTAGGATAGTTAGAATTAGTTAGAAAAACATTTGAACCAAAGACAGATTGAAAAAGAGGGAAAGGGAGCGAGAGAAACCAGTAATTTACAAAAGCGAGAAAGAGAAAAAAAAACAATCCACTAACCTTCATAGCCCTCATTATCATGCATTTCACGTGCCGGTCCCACAATATTCTCCTTGCCCTCCAAAACAGCCAAGAGACATTGATGAATGCAAATATATTGCTGTTCCGTTTGTACCATCCAAACGCGCTCTATAAAGAAAGACAAATGATGATAATGATGATATTAATTTTCTATTATTCCAATACCCTTACCCTTGCGCATGGCATAGACTATGCCAAAAATGTCCACATAATCGGATGTATTAATTTGCTGCAAAATGCGGTCCAACGTAATAAAAGTGCCCGAACGACCAACACCGGCACTACAATGCACCACAATGGGCCGCTGTTCAGCACCAATACGATCCCGAAAAGCCCGTACAAAACGCACCAGAGTCTGTGGTGGATTGGGCACACCAAAATCGGGCCAGGTTATAAAGTGGAAGTGACGCAAAATACGCTGTTCGCTGCCCTGTAAAAAAAAAACAAGTATGGTTTATTTCTACATATGAAATCTCAAGTTTATTTTACTCACTCTGCAAAGCATAAACTCTGTCATTACCCAATCCGCATAATGACTATCATTGAGTATCTGCACTTTGATATCTCCATAGAAAACTGGCACAGTATCATTGGGCCAATATTGATCGCACTTCTCCCTGCCCTTCTCAAAGCAACGCGTTAGCATTACAATCGCTCGGGAATTGCTCTCCCAGCACATGCGCCAGAAATCATCTCGAGTCGAATGCAATGGTCCCTGGGTGACAATGAATTCACGTGGTGAATTATGCCCTGGCACATAATTGGCGTTTATATAGTCGGAGCCCTCGTCATCATCCACGGGCTGAAGCTTGAAACGTGAATGATCATAGGGGAGAATGTTGGTAAATCGATTCTTGGGTCGATTGCAGGGCAAATCGGCAAATGTGCAGGGCTGATCGCGGCCCACATGTTTCAATTCTTCAAACTCTTCGCTAAAACGGAAATCCGAATCGGCCGACATGAGGCGATAATGCTCAGCAAAGTTCTTATTCAAAATGGGACGATTTTGTTCGATGACGCTATCTGGCAAAGACATATTGTCATTGGCTCGGGAGTCTTTAGTGGTCTTGCGACAATTATTGCGTCGTCGCTTATAGAACATGAAGGTGACCAGTAAAACAAGGATAATGGTTAGAGGCACAGTAATGGCCACAATCAGCGAGGTATTGTCTTGGTCTGTGGAAAAATTTGGGTATAGAAATAGGTACAACAAGTTAGTAATAATGCCGTAATAAAGCTTTTATCCATCTTACCCGGCGAGCTTAGTAGTTCTGTGTTGCAAAAAAAAATCACACACACAAAACATAAACATAAATGAGAGCAATTTAAAAAATAGAAAAGTTGGAAATTTTTTTTTTATAAAATATGCTAACAACTATTAACTTTTCATAAGGAATGTCAATGGGATAAAACTTACCCGTCTGTATGGGGAAACTATAGGCGGTGTCCGTAAATTTGTCAGGTCCGGTAAAAGCCCGAACTTTAACCCGATATGTAGTGCCAGACTTTAAGGGTCCATTACAATAGCCAAGTTTATGATTGTCACAGTTTTCAGTACCAATGGTAAAGTCTTCGACCGAACGATTTTCAAATGGAAAATATGGATCAATGGCCTGATAAGGCAGCCAGATACTATATGATTGTACATCATGCCAGCTGGGCATTTCCAGGCCAGAGGCATTCTTTGTATCATCTTCCGCCACAATAATTGTATACATGCGCACTTGGCCATTCTGATCGGAGAAGTAATTTTTACGGAATCGTATCTGTATTGTGGTAGAACTACGATAAACTTCGGTGGGTACTACTTGGGTGGCTGGACGTGGTGGTGCCAATATGGGCATTGTTTGCTTATATTCTCGCTCTGGACCAAAACCAATGGCTGTCTTGGCCTGAATTTTAAACACATATGTTTCACCCGGCTTCAGATTCTTAATAATGCCAATAGACTCTTCGGAATCAAAGTCCTGTATGCCCGCATCCGTGAGATTATTGATATTTGTATAGGCTATAGAAAATTGGCGTATTACTCCATTTGCCTCACTCGAGGGCAGCGACCATTCAAAGTTTATTTCACTGGGCTGCACATCGGTGGGATGAAAACGTTCCACTTTGCCTGGCACCGCCTCATTGGTCGTAAAGCTGGCCGACAACGGAGAGCTGCTACGTAACACCGAAGATTCGGTGCCAGAGCGTACTACCACGGTAAATGTATAATTACGATGTGGTCGCAAATCGCTTATGGTTATCTCATTCCTTGTGGTCATATTCTGAGCCAGCAGATTGTCGGCTGTCAAATAGGCTATATCGAAATCATTGTATTCACCCTTGGGCAGATCCCAGCGCAAAGAGATTTCCGTATCTGTAATATTTGTGGCATGCAGCATGGTTATGGGCTTGGGATATAATCGATCTTGGCGTTGTATGGGCAAACTGGCCACTCCGCTGCTCACAGTCCAAACGGTAATGTTATATAGACGACCAGGTATGAGACCACTAAAGGTCACCTTACGATCTGTATCGTTGGCCAACTTTTCCTTATCCTTGATCTCTGGATCACCCAAAGAGAAGCGATAGAAATCAAATTTCGAAGACGACTGTGGTGTGGGCGTATAGGAAAGTGTAATGGTATCCCGTTCATCTTCTTTTTCACCATTGGCCACCACAACATCCGATTGAATTAGCGGCATGGTAGTGGGATATAAACTTGTGATGCCAGACAAAATGCCATAGGATGTGGTTTGTATATCGAATTTATATTGAATGCCAGGCATTAAATCGCCAATGAGTACACGCACCGTTGAAAGATCATCAGCTAAAATGATGAATATTTTCAGCAATTTATATCAATTATTTTTAAAATTATATTAAACTTACCTGACTTATTTTCAGAGACATTTTTAGTCTGCACTTTACTGGGACTATCAGTGGGCCACCATTTGAGTATATAGGACTCTACGCGTCCCTCTGGCTTCGGCCATTCCAAGGTAATATTTCGCGAGTCCACCAATTGTATTATATTAGATACAGGATTTGGTGGCACTGTGGTATTAACCTCCTGGGGATTGGGGCTCTCTACACCGAAGCTAACCGTATTTACTTGAATAGTATACTTTTCGCCCTTGGTCATATCCGTAATATCCGCTTCAGTAGACCGTACGCTGGGCAATCTTACCCATTGCTGTTCGCTATCCGTTCTATAGCGTATGGAGTATTCAGTGAATTCACCACTTTCCGGTGGTGTCCAGTGTACTAAAACAGAGTTGCTGCGCACTGTTTCAATGGTCATATTACGTGGAGGATTTGGAACTATAAAAAGAAGAAGATTGAGTGCCCTTTTCTTGGATTTTTAAAGCTACTTTATACTTACAAACTGCCTGGAAATAGGCATGAGGTTCACTGCGCAGTTCATGACTTACAGCAAATACTTTGACTTCATAACCAGCACCAGGTTGTAGATTTTTGATTACCAACCTAGACTCTTTGGTGACCAGAGTGCGGACCTCTGAGGTTCCATTGCGTGAGTATAGAACTTCATATTGCTCTTGCTTGGAGTTAACATCACTTTTCCAGCTAATGTTGAGGCCCATTTTAATGCTCTTCAAGTCCTCAATGATGGGTGAAGAGGGACGTGTAACTACAAATATTGTTGTCTCATTGGATTCCATTTTCTTAGACACAGCCTGCACTGAAAGCGAATAATTGCGACCAGGCAAAAGACTCTCCAAAGTGAAGCGTGTACGTTCAGTGGTCAAGGTGCTAGTATCGCCATTAAAGGTCTCCAATTCATGATAACTACAAAAAAAAACAATGAAAACAATGTGATAACAATCAACATTTTTGTACTTACACAATACGATAACCATCTTGTGTGCTGGCTGCATCTGCTTCCCAGGTAATAATCATTGTGTTTGTCTTGTCATCATTAAAGGAACGCAGATTTCTTACTGGCAAGGGACGCAAGGTGACATCACCAGTGGCTGGCCAAGAGGTTACCTTGCCCGAAACTGTCTTCACAATCACATTGAACGTCTTGCCTGGCTCAGCAATGTCACGAAAATCGAAATAGGCAATGGGTTCATTGCTTCGTGCCACTGTGGATTGACGACGCGTTGTGGCCACCGATACTTGATATTTGTCAAATTCAGAAATACCCTTGGGCGCCTCCCAGAGCACCCGAAACGAATTGGAGGTTATGAAATCCTTGTCAAAGGTCACATTCAAAGGACGCAATGGCACCGTGCGATACTGGGCTGTCGTGGGCAATGATATCTCATCCTCGGACATGGTCTGCACAGATATATTATAGGCTCGGCCGGGCACCAGACCCTTGAAGGCAGCCTGCGCCGGTCCAGGCGGTTCGCCCTCCTTCTCCACATACAGCACACTATCATTGGCATCGGGTGGCTCTATGGAGACCTTGTAGTGGGTATAAATGCCAGCGGGATAAGGCGGCTGCCATAGAACCAGCAGTGTGGTCTCATTTCGGAACCAGACAATGAATTTCCCTGGTGTGTTGGGCTCTGCGCGGAGTTGGAATGTTGAGTAGGCAAACAGACAAGCAAACAAACAAAATGAACAAACGAATCAACAAAACGTTACTTTCTGCTACGAATATTGCAATTGTTGCAATTGTTATTTTTGTTAGTTGAAGTTGTATGTATAAGTATGTGTGTAGTTTGGTTTCAGTTAGTACTTTGTTGTGGTTGTGGCATGCAAACCAAACTGCGCCAATTGTGGTGCCAGCCACACTGGGCAAATATTCTTTGATGACGGACGATGGTGCGTGAGTGAGTCAGTGAGTGAATGCAGCTTGGTTTTGGCAATTTCAGCTTTGGACTTTTGCCAACTTTTTGAGTCAAAGAATGAAAAAGCGAGGGTGCACCACACACACTTTGTGGTCAGTTGTTTGAGGTCAGGGTTAGCATACATTTGTGCCAATTTTGCCAACCAATGCAGTTTCCTTCGTGGCTTCATTTTATTTTTTTTTTTTTTGCAACGCCCCAAAAGCTGATTATGTGAGCCAATAACTTATTGTTAGTCTATTTTACCAGGGGTTAATTGTTCTAGAAGTTTACATATTAGAAAATAATAATTTTTTTTTAAGAGGCAGCTACAAAAAATCTATTAAAAATAATTGATTTTTAAGGTAAAATGATTACAGCATCATTACAGCTGTGTATTTATTACAAAACAAAATCTAATTAATATTTTTTTGACGTAATTTTTACGGCATTTCATAAGAAACTTAATTATGCAAACAAGTAGCAATTTTAAAAATTATAATTTTTCCCATTCTCGTCATGCAAAAAAACACCAATTTTATTACTTTACCTCTAAGAATTTTAATATCCAATAATTCTTTATGACGCGTCCTTCGACCTTTAGTTGTTTTTATTGTTATTATTATTAAATTAATAATGTTTTTGCATTTTTATTTAGTCACAAAAAAAAAGTAGAAGAAAAAAGAAACACCAACAATTTATGGGATTATGTAGAATTATGATTATTATTATTATTATTAGTGGAGACAAATGGTTAAACCAAAACCAAAAAAATTAGTACACAAAAATAATAAACAAAAATGTCAAGAAAAAAATCAGTAAAGAGTAATATTTACTTGTGGTAAAATTTCTACTCGTATAGGCCACCGATTCTTTGCCATCGTAAATGGTATAGGCCTGGACTTGATATGTAGCGCCGGGAGTTAATTCCTTAACTGTATGCTGGAATGTATTATCATTGACTTGGAAGGTGCGATTATAGCTGCTCGAGGCCTCGGAAAGTCCCAGTACTTTGATCTTAAAGGCCGTATAGCTGCCCTGAGTGGGTGGTGACCACAAGATGATGGCATTTTTACCGCTACGCACTTGTACAGAAAGGTTAGAGGGAGGATCGGGTGCTGCAATAGATGAAAAGTAGAAAAAAAATATATATTATTAGTAAAATAAATTTGCATCGGCCGGGAATCGAACCCGGGCCGCCCGCGTGGCAGGCGAGCATTCTACCACTGAACCACCGATGCTTATGGCTCCAAGCTGGCTAAATTTAAGCTTGCGGCTGCTGTGAATATTTTCCAAGATAGACAGAAGCAGTGAGAGTTACAGAGAGCGAGAGAAAGCTTTTTTTGTTTAATTCTATTTTTAGTCGAGAGCTCCAGCAATTTGACTGTGTGCCGGTAAAAGTTGTTGCTGTTGTGGTTTTGCGAAACTAGTTGATATGGTTTATTTTAGGGTATTTTTTTGTTGTTGTTGTATTAATTCCCGTTTTTAATTCACTTTCTTCTTTGCCTATTCAAGTTGACAGCTACTTTCGTGTGGCCATTTGAAATACGCACAAGCATTTATTTATTATCAAAGCGATTTGTTAAAGCAATTAAAGTAGAGGAAACTTTTAGTGAAAACACAAGGAATATAAAGTTTATAAAAACAGAGAAATAAGAAAGAAAGAGGGTGCCACACCACAGGGTGAGTGGATGAGAAGGGTGCGTGCAACACAACAAGTTGGCGGCTACTAACAACACACACACACACACACACAGATATTGGAAATTCCAAGTGGCATAAAATCAAACGAGACCCTTGGGTAATTTATGAGGCTTACTGAGCCCTGAAAAAGGCGTTGTTGGTCAGGCAGTCAGTCAGTCAGCCAGTCAGCCAGTCGCCCCCTTTGGACACTTGCAAGGTGTTGGCACCACTCAAACACAACAACAAACAAGGCAGATAGCAACAATAACCACTCACCCACAGTGTATACAGTTAAACAACAGTGAACACTCTATAAAATAAACCAAAACTCTAACCAATCCTAAAATGATTAAAATGGATTTAATATACCAAAATTAAGAAGATTTAACTGATTTGATAATAAGCTAAACCTATAAATAAATCCACAAAGAATTCTACCAATTTAGAAATATTTTTTGAGCTCTTTATGATTAAGAAATACTTGAAAATTTCAATGACTTTAGAATTTTATTTGGGATTTTTCTGTCAATAAAAACTCAAATAAATAAAGACTCCAATTTCATGCATATAAAGTTTTTTATATTGCTATTGATTGCCTCCTGTTTTTACCCCACTCAATGTCAAATTGTGGCCTGGTAAATGTTGTATCCGTTTGATTTTCGTTGACAGGCATTTGCTCATTATGGAGAAAAACTTGTTCAGCCTGTCGTGTTTCCAATTTTTAGTTGCTGGCATTTCGGATTAAGGATAAAACGGCTGTTCAGGGGTTTGTTGTCAAGGAACCTAAACACGGAAACGGATATAGTGTGCAATTAGTGTAACTGGCGCTAGACGAACTTTTTTTGTTTTGCTGTCATTGGGTCTAATGGCTTTTCAATGGCTCCTCCCCAGCCAAAGTCTAATTGTTTCTCTCTTTAGGCAATTAGGGGAATTTGTTTAAATTCGATGACTGTAATTTCCTTTTTATTTTTCCTTTTTAAATTGTATAATAATAATAAGAATTCTCGAATATATGAAACCAAAATGAATAATTGTGTTGTAATTGTTCTCTGCTGTGTGTGTGTGTGTGTGTGTGTGTGACTCGTTCTATTATTTACGCTTAAGCTGATTGTTGTGCGTGTAATGCTGATTTTCTTTTTGTTTTTTTTTTTAAATAGGTTTGATTTGCCTTATTCAGCAAAACTCTGCTCGACGCAGGCACGAACGCGTTTCTCATATTCGCGACGATTCTCCTTGAATAGCTGAGCAGCGGTCGAGTTGGCTGGCGAGTTCGGGTTCGGGTCACACAGCAGAGATTGAATAGATGTCAGAATCGACGAGACATCATAGGTGGGACTCCAGCGCCCTTGTAATATATCTAAGCAAATACCTCCATCGGCATAAATATTTGGATGGAAAATTTTGGAAATAAAGCGCACAATCGGCGGCTTATTGGGATACTCCTCGGAGAACTCAATGATCAACTTGAAAGTGCCATCCTCAAAGGGGGTCTCATTGGGGCCAAAGATAACGGCATTCCAGTACATTATATTATTCTCATTTGGTGCCCCAGACACTCCAGTTGGTGGATCATCTTGCAAACGCTTAAAGTCCCGCATTAAACGACGACGTGCTGGTGTACTCATACTGAAAACTTTGCGATCGCCAGTTACAATACTAAACAGACACAATTTTTTTTTTTTTTTTTTTTAATAATAATTACCTTTTAAATTTCTTTTTTGGGTTTTTTTTTCGTTAATAAATTGTATTTGCCCTTTCAACAAAAACTGAACAACTGCTAAAACTGTACTGAAAATTCAAACCTATAAATTCAAAGGTATCCTAGATGTTAATTTTTGTTTTATTTTTCTGTTTTTTTTTCAATATTTGTAAATACCTGGTAAATATTTTTATATTTTGCTCTCGAACAAATTTTTATCAACTGCTAACAACGCCTTGAAAAATCAGACTGAAAATAATTCTAACAATTTTCTAACTTGATTACATAAAATTCAAAGCCAACTTTGATTGAATTGTAGTTTAAGGAAAAATAAATTATAATTTACCTGTGGTTATGGTCACCGTCCACGTCAGCCAATCATGATGCGTAAAATTTGTATAATATAACCAAAAATTATATTTGGTACCCGGCAGAGCACGCGAAAATTGAATTTCATCTCCTATATCCCGCGAGGCGATTGTTGTATTTGGTTCCGGATAACCAAATGGCGGACTATAATCCAGACGATATGAGGCACCATCGTCCAGACCAGCATTGTTCGGTATGCTTATGGCTAAATCGGCACAGTCCACGTGCTGAAAATTGAAAGAGAAAAAAAATATAGAAAATCATTTTGTTGATCAAGAATATATATATGCTTTCTTTATCGTTTTGCTAGCCACAAAAGTATATAATCAGTATCATTATCATTTAAAATTGAGAGAGAAAAAAATATAGAAAACTTTTTAAACTGAGCATCTATAAAATCATTTTGTTGATCAAGAATATATATATGCTTTCTTTATCGTTTTGCTAGCCACAAAAGTATATTATCAGCATCATTATCATCATCAAGATATCAGGGAAAATTGTCAGTTGGAAATATGTGCAGAAAAAGTGCAACGACACTAACGAAAATATAAAAATGCAATGCCAACAAAAGTAACCGTCCTGACAATATAAAAATGGTCCACGATGGCACTCAAACACTTACTCCAAGGAGCCACTTGCCAGTCAGTCAGCCAGCCAGTTGGGAAACCAGAAAATTGTGAAAATTCTTATACTCTTTATAAAAAAAAAAACGGCTGAACTTTGAAACTTTGACTAGATAAAAAAAAGAGTATTACAGTTTGTTGTTGATAGTTGTTTGTCTTTTAAGC
>JAWNPY010000001.1:152086-238344 GCA_035078625.1 Scaptodrosophila scaptomyzoidea
GGCTGAACTTTGAAACTTTGACTAGATAAAAAAAAGAGTATTACAGTTTGTTGTTGATAGTTGTTTGTCTTTTAAGCTGCTCTTTTTTTTTTATCCTGGCAGTGAAAACTGTGATGGTGCCAGACGCCAAATATTAACACCGCAAACAATGAGGCCGCACTGGTGAAGCTGTCGCTTTTTCTCTCTCTTTATCCCTCTGTCTCTGTCTCCATTTATTTCTGGCACAATTGCAATGAAAATGATAAAAAATAATGGATTGCAGGCAAAGCTTTGGTCTGGTCTGGTTTGGTTTGGTGGTGTGCCAGGTCCAAAGAGAAACGACAACGACGACAACAATGACGATGACGACCGAGTCAGAGCCAGGACATTGGCGCTGTCTGGTATGGTGCACATTAAAGGATTAAAATGAGTTGTGCAAAATGTGCGGAAATGCAGCGGCAGCAGACCAACCAAAGTTGAAAGAGTTGGCAATATGTTGTCAACTATTGTCGTCTTCTGAAATTCTAATTCCAATTCTAATAGAGCTGCTCCAACACAATTTCAATTTAAATGATTGCTCAATTAAAATGCTTTGAAAATTAAATGTAGTAAAACTCGTACGTGTCCGGAAATGGCCTTAATAAGCCAAATTGACAGATGATCAAACATTTTTCATTAGTTTAAGTACCAAACAAAATGGCAAATATTCATAAAAAAAAAGAACTATTTATATGGAATTTGTGTGTGTGTATAAAGTGTTAAATTGCACACACACAAACAGACAAAGGGATAACAACTAACATGGCTAAAAGCATAAATATTGTGAAAATGGCGTTGGGAAAAATGGCGTACAAAATGGCGCACGTTTTTTACTAGGCATAAAAAAAAACAAAATGAATATGGAGACTATAAAAAAAAAGGGATAGACACCTCGTTGTCCTGGCAAATTTAGCTTGTTGAAGTGATTGATGAAAGTGCAATAAAAAAAATGTTGTTTATTATTTAATATTTTTTTATTGTTTAAAATTGATGAAAATTTGTACATTTTCAAAGCCTTTCAAATTAGCAGCTGTGGCACGCAAACAATTGAATTTTTGTTGTTGGCGTTTGGAAAGTCTCTTTTGTTTATTTTTTGTTTTTGTTTTTTTTTCCAGCCCAGTTTAAGTTGTAATTAAGCCACAAATTGCAGGAATCGTCACTTGATGAATTATTTATTTATTGCAATTTATTTTCTCACATTTCGCATTTCACATTTTTTCTTTAAAACAACAACATTTTTTTTATTTAGTTTTTTTTTTTTTTGGTTAGCCAAGCCAAATTCAAGCCCAGTTGAGTTGGCCAAAGCATCTGCGTAATTTGTAGTTGTTGCTATTTGGTAAGGCAATTTTAATTACAATTTACGCAGTTGTGCGCTTTCGCTTTGAACATTTTATGCTGGCCATGTGCGCGTTGAGGCTATTTTATTTCATTTCATTTTCGCTTGCACCATTTTTGCTTACATTTTTTTTTTAGTTTAGTTTAGTTTAGTTTTTAGTTTTTTTTGCCCTGCTCTCTTACTAACACCATTTGCCGTAAATTGCTGTGAAATGAAAGGCGAGCAGCAGAAAGAGAAAGAGGGAGAGATGAGTCGCCAAATGAAACTAAGCGAAATTTGTTCATTGCATAATTATACATTTTTTTTTTTTATTACAGTTTTACCAACACATTACATGATATATCCAGTTTTTTTATTTCATTTCTTTCTTTTCTTTTTCTCTTTTTTTGACTCACTCACTCACTCACGGCTCATTAGACAGAGACAGAGAAAAGAAATGAAATAAAACAAAATAAAATTATCAATAATCATTATGGGGGATTAATGATAGTTGAAAAATTTCCATCTATCTTTCTCTCTCTCTCAGTTTGGCTCTTATATAATAAATATAAAATATTTGCAGCACATTATTCATTAAGGCAGAATAATTTAACAAAGCGAAAGAAACAAAGAAAGAAAAATGAATAATAAAAACTTTACAAAAAGCTGCAAAAGCAAAAGCAGCTTAAAACTTTGTGGGTTTTTCTCAAAATAAACAATTAATAAATTCATTAAAATTATGAAAATTGTGCATTTTTTAAATGGATTTTTAAATGCTTAAAACTTAATTACATTTTTTGCTTTATATAATAAAAGAAAGAAAGCTAAATTGTCTATATTTAATATTCTCTCTATCTAAAATGATTTTAAATAGTAATTGCAGGTTTCGGAGATATCGGAATTTAAAAATCAAAAATATTTCCGAGCTATTTTCGATATCTGCGGGACAGAAAAAGATATCGACATAATTTAAATGAGATTTCAAAGAGTAAAAATTGTAGTATTAAATAGCAACATTAGAACTTGTAATATCGTTCCGAATATAGCCAAAAACAGTGTTTTTTGAATTAAAATTACTCGAAATTTTAGAGTGGTAGAGCAATTCTTATTTTAGATTTGGAATCAGCGCACCGAAATCTTTTAGAAAAGTTGAGTCGTTTTATTTATATGTCTTTTGCAATTAAATATCCTTGAATTTAACTTGAACAATAGAAATACGACAATAAAATCTACTTAATCCGTCTAGCCAGTCATCCACTTATAGAAATAAGTATGTACCATTTATTCTGTGTGTGTGTGTTTGCGGTTTCATTGAAAGCTCAATTTACAATTACTGCCCCTGGTAATACCAAATCGTAAGTACTTTTATATATGTACAATATATTGTAGGTATATAATAAACTTGCCCTCTGGCTGATCAGTTTTATTTATTTTGTTTATTTATTTTTTTTTTTTTTGAGGTTTCTTATTTCATATTGATAATTTGGCCACGTTTATCAAGCTTCTGTCGGCTTTTTGCCAATTATTGGCTATAATTAAGATTGTTGCTTACTCATAAGCATAAACAATAATTAAAAATATAAATAACCTTCGGCTTGAGGCAGTAAACTACAATAAGTAAGGTCAAATCCAAAAAAACAAAAATGAGATTTAGTTAAAAGAAAATAAACAAAATGCAGTATTTTAGTGAAACACAAATTTCGCTTTTTTAGATAAATATTTTAGACTTGAACTTCAACAAAATAAATAAAGTAAAAAATAAAATCACTTAAATAATTAAAATGCCAACTGCGCCAATGTGACATTTTTTTTTCAACTCTTTGTTTGTATAGACACAGAGCGACATATTTAGACAACCAACGTAGACGACAGGGACAAACATAAACGGACCACAAAAAAATATTTTACGCATTTTCTTTTTCTTCTTTTTTCTTGCTTTTGTGTCTGGGGCACAAAGTTCAACGTCATCTTGGGTGGCTGCAGTCAAACTTCGTTTTAGAAAAATGCCAGTCAACAGGTAAGAAACAAGTAGAAAATGCAGCAATTGGCAGCAAGTAGCAGACAACTTAACCCCTTAAAAACCAACAAAGTAACGGAAAAGTTTAATGAACTAACAAAAAAAAAAAAATAAAAATCGATTCTTTTATAACTCAATTTGATAATAAAAAATGGTTCAAAAGTTCCTAGATCCAGAAAATAATAATCGATTATATAACTAAACTTATATAGGTACAACTTGGGCAATTAGTATGGAATTCTTTTGTTTTTTTTTTTTTTTTGTGCCAAATGAGCAATTAGCTTCAAATGAATAATAACTTCAAACAGAAAGTTGTGCAGGGATTGGAATGGAATGGGAATGGGGAAGAGAAAGAAGGAATGAAGTAAATAAGTAAGTGGAGAGCTTTTTGAGAGAGTATAAAAGTGTGAAAAAGTTTTCATTTTACAGCGAATGCAAATACAAAGCGTGAAACTGAATAACTAAGTGAAGAACGCCGACAAATGGAAATGGTTGAGTGAGAGGGGGGAAAGGGAAAGGGCACAAGTTGTCTGACTGTGACTTGTTTGCCTGACAACCGTCAACGACATTACCCATCACCATTATGCCCAAATCAACTTCTTTTTTGTTTTTTTCTTGTTGCGTGTTTGACTCGTTGTCTGTTTGCCAACCAAGCCCCAATCCATCCATCTATCCATTTATCCACCACCCGCACAAATGCTCTGCTCTTCTGTGTCGTTATGGACGCGTTAATTTATGTTCATTTGTTTGTACACCTTGTTCTCTTTCTTTCTCTCTCTCTCTCCCTATCTCTTTCTTTCTCTGCTTAATTTCTTTCATTGTTATTTCACCTTCTTTCGTGTTTGTTTTTTGTTGTTGTCATGCATTGCACGTTGTTGTTGTTGTTGTTGGCATTTCATTTGCCATCATTCGCAGTCGTTCAACTAAACTGAGCCGCTCTGAGCTCAGCTTAGTTAAGTTGAGCGACTGATGCGTGCTTGTTAGCACTCTATCTTCATCTCTCTCTCTCTTTCTGCTATGTATATGCGTGACTTGAATTGTTGTCTGTTGTCATAACATTATAGTTTATCACAGTTTATCAACATAAATTGATGACAGACATTCTTGGGAAAGCTTGGAATACATATATGTATGTATATATGTATGTATGTATTTAGTGGAGTGGGTTAATGTAATCAACAAGCATTTATAAACTAAAACTACTTTTTGCCCCTTAGGCATGTGTCAAAGTTCTTAAAGAAAATGCAGCAGACATTGACTGAAGTGGGTTAAACTGGGTTCGGCCTCAAACAACATGGATGGGCTGGCAATTTTCTATATACATACAAGTTTCAAACTGTTAACATGTGTGTGTGTGTGTGTGTGTGTGAATTTATTAGTTGCCTTTCATGGCAAATATTGTGACAAATATGTGGATAAAAGAAACGCCTCTGTCAGGTTAAAAGGTTTTTGTATTTGTTTAGCTTCCTCGAACTGTTTGGTTAAAAGTTCGTTCTGACTCAAGTTTCAAGCCTAGACGCTGTCAGGGTGTTAATTGCCAGGGCGTGGCCCAACGCCCAACGTTCCCTATTAACAGAAACAATGGCAGCAGAACAGACAGAAGCGGCAGCGGCGCCACTTCACTTCATTGCCAGACGCCGCAAAATATGCTATGCAAAAATTGCATGCCTGTTATTCCCGTTATTCTTGTTGTTGTTGGACAGCCTTTAACCTTTTGGGGCTTTGGTTATTGGCCACAATTTGTAATGCATTCTTTTAGGCGTTTAAGCAGTCAATTGCAAGCATAAAAAAAAGGCGTGTATGTTTTAATTATTTAATTTAAAGAGGCATTCATAAATTGAATATTTTTCTCAAAAAAAAAAAAAATGTATTTCTTGTTTTGCGAGTTGGTTGGTTTGCCAAACACACGTCAGTGTCACCAGCCTTGCCCTCCCCCCTCCCCCTGCCCCAGCCAACTCATCAATGTCAGTGGAAATTGAAAAGTCATGTGAAAATTGGCAACGAATTTTCAACTGTCTGTCAATATCAGAAGAGTTTGTCTGACACTCTCAACTCTGTGTCTGTTTTTGCGCCCTGTTCAATTCCTGAATTTAAAAATACCATTTTAAATACTTGAACTTTACTCAGATTTCATTTGAAAATTTATTGTCGAGGCAGAAAGAGAAATAAAGCAATTGATTAATTAAATTTAAGCTTCAAATAATATGCTATTCACATGTCTGGGCCATTAAAGATATTCAGCTTAATAGTTGCGTTCCTTGCCTGGTTATAAATTATGCGTTATTTGCAATTGCCAAAGCAGCAAAGTAGGAGAAACTTGGCCAAGGAAAATGGATAAAGTTGCACACTGGGGACTCTAAATGGGAAAATTGCATTATCCAGCAAAAACAGAAGCAGTCAAAAGATTTTTATGCTTCCTGGAAAATTGTATACTCTTTTTTCTCTTTTATGTCGAAATTTAATTCAATTCAATATGATTATGGGGGATCAATGAAAATTCAATAAAACTCAATGAAATCAAATGGAAAGATTTGGGAACTTTTGATAAAAATGAAAAATAAAACAGAGAGTATTTTAAGCCTCTGTTAGTTTCTGGTTTTGGGTTGCTTGCCACTTGGATTGCTTACTTGGCTCGTTGGTTCGTTGGTTACTCTGTGTATGGCAATCATAAATGAATTTGCAACAAAGTTTACATACATGAATGTATGTTTGTATGTATTTATGCCTAGCGAAGCATTACTTTTCTATGGATAAAGGGTAAAAAGGAACCATTTGCATTTGCGGTTCCCAATGCAAATTCCAAATAAAATCAACTTAAACAGTTGAAGCTTTAGTTAAGCACAAAATGCTGTAGATATTCATATACATATCAATATCAGTCTGGGAAATAAATTTCATTGAGAAAACTTGGCTGCTGCTGCTGTTCAAACAGTCAAAGCGACCACAAAAATTGCCCAAATGCAATTTTAAACTGTCTGCATTTTAAAGATTCATGAGGAACAGAACAGAATTGAAGCAGAATTTTCAAAGAATTTAAAACAATATTTCAATAGAGATCAATTGAAACTAGTCGAATTTTTGGTACTGTAAGCTGCTTGCTATGAAACTCTTTGAAAAATAATAAAGTTTTCATGCTAAAAAAGTTTTCATAAACTAAAAGTTTAAGCTTAAAAAAAAAATTTTAAAAACGTTTTATAAAACTGGAATTTATGGTACATACAGCTGCTTGCTATGAAACTCTTTGAAAAATATTAAAGTTGTCATGCTTGAATCAAAGTTAAAGTTTTAAAGTATCAAAAAAAAATTGTTTTATAATAAAGGAATTTGTGGTACATAAAGCTGCTTGCTATGAAACTCTTCAAAAAGTATAAAGTTTAAGATAAATAGAAGCTAAAAAAATCATGAATTAAAGCTTAAGCTTAATAAAATCTTAAGAAACGTTTTAAATGATCAGAAAAATTTGGGAAAAACTTAAAATTGTATTGAGAACATTGAAAACTAATGCATATTTGATTTAATTTGGTTTAGTTTATCCAGATTAATTGCAGATATGAGTTGAATGAATCAACATTATGGCATTTAACATTTAAAAAATTGAAGAAACGAAATTCGCCGTCATACAAATTAAACGGAAGTTTTTTTTTTTTTTCAATGGTAATGGTAAAATGGTGTTGATGGCTCTCAACCGGTTACCGACTTGCCTTGACTGAAAGATTTACTAATGACTCAACATTATGTACCCACATATATGTAAGTATATATATATATATCTATAAATCATTCAAGGCATCATGCAAAACGCAAAATGTGAAAACAAAATGCGATTGACATACAAAACTAAAAGAAAAAAAAAACCAAATAAACAAAAACATAACATCAAATATTATACTTATATATATTTTTTTTTTTGGTTAATTCAAATTAATAGCATTAACCTTAATCGTTGCTTTCTTTTCTTTGTCATGGACTTTCTGGGTTTTCTTTCTGTCTTTCGTTTTTGGCAGCACTTGAATGTCAGTTAGGATTTTCTATTGCCCCTCCCAAGGTCTCCCTAATCGCCCATTGGTTTGGTTAGTAGAATACTTGTAGTTTTAGTTTGTCCCATTGCTGTTGTTTGTTGTTGCCATCAAACTCATTAAGGTAACGCCAGCTGTTTGTCTTGTTTATGGTTAGGAGCAGGCGGCGCACCCATTTTTATCCCTCAATCCCAAGGAGTACTGGGAAATAGTCTGGCAAACAGGTTTGTCAACAAAGCACAACCGAAGCCCTCCCCCCCCAAAAAAAAAACAACAAGAACAAAAATACAGTAAACACTCTTAATATATCCTGAGAAAAAACTGTACCTTAATATTGGAATAATGAAATGAATAAATATTTGAATTTCTGTTAAAAATCTTTCTTGATTTTCTGCAAATCTACAAATTTAGTACTTAATGGGTTTATTTTTAAAATTTACTGAATATTTTTTGAAACTTTTCTCCGGAGTAATACAAAATATAACGCTGAAAATTCAATTTTCTTGGTTAATTCAAAACTAAAATTTATAGAATTTCTCAAACACAAAATTTGGAAAATTTCAACATTTACCAAAAAAAACTTGCCTTTAAATGTATAAAAATGGAGAAAATATAAAAGTTTTGGGGAGCCCCATTAACTCAAACATTTATAACTTTCATACTGAATGATATTTCAGTTTTCCAAGTCTTCACTGTACTTTTCTATGTAAATGTGTGTGACTCTGTTATTCATGAGTAGTTGGTGGCTGGCAGCCATTGATTAAATGTTGGGCCCTGGGAGGGGGTTGGGGGGATGGTTAGACAGGTTCCACCATTCAATTCATTTGCATAACAATTGCTGGATTCCTGGCTAAAGGAGTCAGTTTTAGGGGCGATGTGTGGCTTGGGGTGCGTTTGACGTGTTTCTGTTTGATGTCGAGCGGGAAATACATAGACGGGGGCTGACATTGAAGTCAGGGGAGCTGATGCCAGTGCTAATCGCTGGGCTGTCTGCAAACTTTGTTGGCGCACACACCTTTGCCATTAAGTATACGACCAGTGGTCGGCTCAAAGCCTACAAATTTGTTAAAAGGCCCAAATGCACTACAAACTGTATTAATCTGAATTAATGCCAAGAACGCCCCAATGGTAATTGGGCCCTTGTAAGTTTGTAGTTGGCGCTTTTTAGGGGGATTTGCAATTGTTTATTTGTTAAGCTGCTTAACTGGCACTGTTCAACTGTAAAATGGATAACAATTCTTTAAGCCGTTTAAGCTTAAATTTCCCCAAAGCAAATGAGGCAAACGGCAAGCTCAAGTTTGGCAACAATTTACACATGATTTGGCTTACAAACAACCCATGAATTTGCCATCCTTCAAAAGTCAAAGGCAATTCACATTCTCCATCTCTCTCTCTCTCTCTCTTTCGTTGGCAAAAAAAAAAAAGCTTATGTTAAGCCAGGGGAAAGCCCATCTTAGCCTAGATTTTGAGCAGAGTGGGGCAGGCAAATTTTTGTATATATTATTAAGTATTATTTTACAGCGGTTGACACTCTGAGGCGACGACCCAAATTCACTCAGTCAGCCGTGTCTTTTAGGCCTTTCAGCAGCAGCAGCAGTTTCCCTTCTCTTTTGGTCCATTCAACCATTGAGCAGGTAAACAAACAAAATTGTCACAATTTTGAACTAACCGTTTACGTTTACCTTAAGCAAACGAACGAACCTAAAATCAACGTTGCTTGGCCCCAATAACTGAATGAAAAGAAAAATGTTTTAGGCCCTTTTTGAGAGTTGATATATCTCATTTTTTTAAATGAAACCTATATTTAAATTTCAAAAATATAGAAAAAAAAGTTTATCAAGTCAACGGAAGCTCATAAAAATCAAATAGAATCAATTAAAAAACCAACACGCAAAAATCTACAAAATTCAACTTCCGTTGCAACCTAAAAATACCAGCAACAACAGCAACAACAAAAATTCAGACACCCACAAAAAAATGCCTAACAAATTGCACAAAATGTTTGTGAAATAGACGCACCCAAAACGAACTGCAATGGCATAAAGCGCAACATTTTAACTAAAATAAACATTTACCCAAATAAAAAAAAAAGCAAAAAAGACTAAAAAAAAAGAAGAGGCTACAAAATGGCAAAATGGAAGTGAAAATAAACAAAGGCCCAGACAAAAAAATAAATATAAAAAAAAGGCTGTTTGCCACGCCTACACACAGAGTTGATTTTTATGAATGAATGAATGAATGAAAGGAATACTTGAAAGTGTCACAAAATGTTGCAGTTTCTTTCTTTTTTTTCGAGTTTGTTGAACTGGGGAAATTGAGAGCAACTGCGAATCTCATCGTACCAATTTCCTCATGCAACAATTTCCCAACAATAATAATTATTGTAAATGAATTTAGTTTCTTTAGTTTGTTGCTTGGGAAATTGTCATTGTTGTTGTTGTTCTTCTTCATCTTTTTCAGTTTGTTACATTTTCATTAATGATGTAATTTTGTGTCAACAACAACAACAAGTGAGCATTTCCCACTTGATAACAAAAAAAAAAGAAGAAGTAAAACGTCAGTCTGTCACTTAGTTAGAGGGTCATTTAGTCAGTTTGTCATTCCATCAGACGTTGACTTGACTCGACCTAAAAGTGCTTTTGACTTTGTTTGCTGGGTAATAACAACAACAACAACAACAATGATAGTAACTAAAGATGCTGTTGTTATTGTTTACTTCACTTGAAATTAATTAAAAATTTTCCACTCATTTTCACTTGACTAAAAAACAAGTAAAAAAAAAATAAATAAATATCACCTTTAATTCTGAGCTTTAATTGCAGCCTTTTAATGTCTTCATTTACAGTGTTACTGAAAAGTCAGGACTAACAGCACCAAATTAGAGCACTCCTTGCAGGCCAAGATAAGAAGAAGAAGAAATTGCAGTTGTTGCACACTTAAGGACTTAAAAGTCAAAAACAAAAAAAAAACCAGCGCATAGAAAACTTTTACACCCCAGCTAACAAGTTCAATGTGCTCAAGTTTAATGCAAAGTTGCGCCAACTAAGCCGTTGCCACGTCAAGTGCAGCCTCAGGAGTCGACGTCGGAGTTGGAGCCACATCCTCAGCCTCATCCCAACCTCAAACTATGGAAATGGAGATATGGCGGCAACTGCATCCATTCTTATGGTTAAGGGAGTCAAAGGAGCATTGAAAAGAGCATTAAAGTTTACTACAACCAAGGTGAGACACACACACACAATTTTTTCTAGCTATTCTTTAAATATTTTTGCGCTTTTCTTATTCTAAAAAAATGAATACTCCTTTAGAAAATATTATCAATATTTTTACTATAAGAATTAAAAATAAGCGTTCAATAAATTAGCTGGCTATTATAAAAATTAAAAAAATATAAAAAAAACCTTTAAAAAAAATTCGACTAATTTAGAAAATAATATCAAAATTTTTAGTATAAGAATTAAAAAAAAATCGTTCAATAAATTAGCTGGCGATAATAAAAATTAAAAAGATATAAAAAAAAACCTTAAAAAAAATTCGACTAATTTAGAAAATATTATCAATATTTTTACTATAAGAATTAAAAAAAATAGTTCAATAAATAAGCTGGCGATAATGAAAATGAAAAAGAAAATATGTACCATAAAATATTTATGACTTTAATTAAAAAAAAAATGTTTTAAAAAGTCCTTAAGAAAAAAATTCGACTAATTTAGAAAATATTATTAAAATTTTTACTAGAAGAATTAAAAAAAATCGTTCAATAAATTATCTGGCGATAATAAATTTTAAAAAGGAATAAAAAAAAACCTTAAAAAAAAATTCGACTAATTTAGAAAATATTATCAAAATTTTTACTATAAGATTTTTAAAAAAAACCGTTCAATAAATTAGCTGACGATAATAAAAATTAAAAAGAAATTTAAAATTCCTTAAAAAAAATTCGACTAATTTAGAAAATAATATCAAAATTGTTACTATAAGAATTAAAAAAAATGGTTCAATAAATTTGCTGGCGATAATAAAAATTAAAAGAAAAAATTCGACTAAAGGAATTCAAATAAAATTGTTTATTAGAGGAAGAATACTTTGAAGAAAAAGAAGTACAAGTTTTTGACAATGTTTAAGGAAAAGTTGCTGGCTGACAATGTTGCCAACATGTTTCATTTTATGTAATTTCCATAAGCAAATTCTTACAGCAGCATTTCTAAGTATAAAAAGCAATTAAGAAAATGTTTTCTCTCTCTCTGTTATTTCCCATCTAGTTGGATTTGTGTGCCATTTCCATTTTGAATTGAGCTTAAGGGAATCGGAAAATTCCGAACAAAAGAAAATGGAGTTGTGCATTGTGCGTTTTGGCAGCCATCATTTTCTTCTCTTCATTTTTATGGCCTGTGGTTATGGGCCAAGTTCTCAGTTATATTTTATATGTTTTCCCTTTTCTATATTTCTTTTTTTTTACCTGCATTTCCAGATGGCTTAACAAAAGCCAAAGCATAAACACACACGGCGGCACTTGTATATTTCAAGGACATTCTGTGACTTGTCGCTTGGCATGCACATAAATCAACGTTGTTGTCGTCTGGTCTAGGCGCCTTTTGTGGTTCTGCATTGTTCCTTTATTTATTTATGCATAAAAGTTGTTAAACTTTCTTCTTTTTTTTTACCCCTTTTTTTATTTCAAAAAATTTGCATTGCAAATTTATGCTTAGTCCCAAAATTCATGTAAAACCAAAATTGTTGGTCTTCAAATTAATTTTGTTCCATAGAAAATTAAAGTTTATTTCATTCTCATTTTAGTTTCCAGGACTCTGTTGCTCTTTAGCTCAACTAGCACATAAAATCACAATCCTTTTTTATTGCTCTTATCCCGTTTTTTATGGCCGTTATTAAACCATCAATTTCACATTGACTGCCCCTCAGTCGGCAACATCAATTTGGCATTACATAAAATGTTCTGAGAACAGCAAAAAAAAAAAAAAACATCCATTTGCTTGGCCTCGCCTTCTTCTTGCTAAGCTTTCTTTGTTTGTTGTGTCATTTTGGCATATTAAAGGGCAACCCAGCCATTTTTTGAACAAGGGTTGACTTAAAATCCATGGACATTTTAATGGGTTTCTTTTTTTTTTTGGCCAAACTAAGCTCAACAACAAAAACGATAAAGTAAGATTATAATAAAAATAAAGGTAAGGAAAGAGGAAAAAAAATATGGGAAGAAGGAAGGAATTTATTTTTAAATTGAAGATTTATTAGTCTAAAAATTGAATTTTTAGGGAAATATTATGAATATAGTTAAGGAAATTCTTTAATATCAACTAAAAGAAATCTATTGGAACTGGAGCAGATTATCTTCAATTTGAATTATTTAAAAAAAGATATTCAGGGTTGCAATACAAAATAGGACATAATCTTTAGTATCAACTTATAGAAATCTATTGAAACTGGAGCAGATTATCATCAATTTGAAATATTTAAAGAAAAGATATTCAGGGTTGCAATACTAAATTGGACATATTCTTTAATATCAAGTTAAAGAAATCTATTGGAACTGGAGCAGATTATCATCAATTTGAATTATTTAAAGAAAAGATATTCAGGGTTGCAAGCCTTAATTGGCCATATTCTTTAGCAGATTATGAACAAAAATTCCCAAGTGGCTCAAACAAAAAGATTCTTATTCATTTCTTATATTTTTAGATTTGAACTATTCTAAATTTGTTTGATTGATTGATTAATTAATTAATAAACATGTCTAATTGTCAAGTGTTTATTGACTAATTTGACAAATGTCATCAATAATCTAAGCTCCAGGGAAAATTGCTGATGAAAAGTAATTGCCTTCAAATACAACAAAAATTCAACTTTAATAATTTTCATATGAAATATGTATGAAATGCACTTGATAAAGAGAGAAAGAGAGAGCGAAAGGAGAACAATAAACAAAATTCCATGAGCCAGCAAATTCTTGTTAAGATTTGTGCAAAACTTTTTCTCCTTTGGTGTTTACCAAAAGCATCTATACAAATAGATATATATATGTGTGTGTTTCTGTGTGTGTGTTTGTGTGTGTGCCCCAAGGAATGCTTTCTGTTTGCTGCCTTTGACTTGGTTTATCCCCAACGAGCAGACGACAAAAGCCCAAAGCAAAATTCTCTCTCTCTCTCAATGTCTGTGAGTTTTGTTGGGAAACTGAAGACGGATATTGGTAAGGGCTTTTCCATCACTTCTAATTCCATCTTAACTGACAAACACACACACAAACACACACACAAAGAACCGGCTCCAAAACTTGCAGCTTTCAATTCCACAAAAACACAAACGCAAAACGAAGACCCAAAAAAATGTAAAAAAAAAAATATAAGAAAATACAAATTCCATTTTGTACGCAGTGGCAAAGGCGTCTTTAGATACACCCACAAATGTCTGGGTCCTACCCGGAAGCTGTACAACAACAACAACACCAACACCAACAGCAACCCAAATAAAATTTATAAGTATAGGAAAGCAAAAAAATAAAAAAAAAAGAGAAAGAAAAGTAAAACGGAAGCATATAAAAGACCACAAAGCAGTTTCAGCCCAAAAGGAAGAAGACAAATCAGAGTAGAAAAAAAATTGACAACAGCTGCAAAAAGAAAGTAGCAGAAAATCAACAACAGCCGGTAAACTTAAACTATACCTAAAGATAAAACTACACATATACATACATACATAAATATATACTTACAAACAATATACAAAATGTAGAAGAGAATAAAAGTTGGCTAAAAGCACAAGTTTGGGGCAAAAGATTTCATTTACAGTGGAACGAAATTTAGTGGAAAAATCGAAACTGAACCAAGGAATAGAAATAAATAAAATCCCATCCATAACGAAATAAAAATCTAGTCAGAAAAACTGTTAAATAGATTTTTAAGAGCTTTACTAATGGTAATTAATAATATTCCAATATTTTATAATTTATCTAGTCATATTTTTAGACTGAATTAAGCTTTTCTTCAACGGTTTCAGGCCCTTAAAAATTCCTTAAAAAAAGCTAGACTTTTAGCTTTTTTATAGCTAGACAGAAAAAGTGGTAAAAATTCTTTAGCAACGGTAATTAATAATATTCCAATATTTTATAATTTATCTAGTCATATTTTTAGCCTGAATTAAGCTATTTTTTTTTCTTCCGATTCTTTTTTCAACGTAGACTTTCAGCTTTTTTATAGCTAGGAAGAAAAGTGGTAAAAATTCTTTAGCAACGGTAATTAATAATATTCCAATATT
Organism: Scaptodrosophila scaptomyzoidea; assembly: GCA_035078625.1. Classification (NCBI taxonomy): domain Eukaryota; kingdom Metazoa; phylum Arthropoda; class Insecta; order Diptera; family Drosophilidae; genus Scaptodrosophila; species Scaptodrosophila scaptomyzoidea. The sequence continues at coordinate 166,716 of JAWNPY010000001.1, forward strand.
TCATAATTTTTCTAGCCATATTTTTCGCCTGAATTAAGCTTTTTTTCAACGGTTTCAGCCCCTTAAAATTTCCATAAAAAAAACTAGACTTTTAGGGTTTTTTTTAGGTAGGCAGAAAAGTGGTAAAACTCCATTAAATATATAAATATTAAATTTATGCCAAAGCATTGTAAAATTGTGATTTTTTTTTATATTTATTTATATTTATATAAGGCAACTTCATTGATCCACGGTAAACTCACACAATTTTGTGTGTGTGTGTGTGTGTGTGTGTGTGGAAACATTAATGAAAATGTGTTGTTGTCACAACAACAATGAAAATATATAATAAAAAGAAAACGGCAACAAATGAATGTGGGGGAAAAAAGCGGAAAGGTAAAAACCGGCAAAAAGAAAACAGCAACAAAATAAAAATTGCCAGCCTTTGTTATTGTAGTTGTTGTTGCTGCTGTTGATTGTGCCATATCTTTAGGCGACAGCAACAATAACAACAACAACAACAACGATAACTGAACAGGCAAACAAGACAGCCCCAAAAATGTTTGCCAGCCTCCCAAAACACACAAACTGATGCGGGTTGGTTTCAGTTTTCCCAAAGTTAAACGAGGTAAACGAGGATGCCCGAGGACAAGGGGAAGTGACAAGGTGAGAGAGTGAGAGAGAGAGAGACAGAGAGAAAATCGATACATTTTGGTAGATACACACGCATGCTGCACACAGAGAAAGACAAAGCAAATTTGCTGCTGCTGTCTGCGCCTTTTACGTTATGTATACGCGCCGTTGGTCACTCAGGATGAAGATGAGAAGCAAGAGCAAAATTAAATGAGTGTATAACAGAGACAGAGATAGATATGTACAAATACAGAGAGAGATGAAGTGAAATTTGGCCAACGGTTATTGTTGAAAAAGTGCCTGAAAATTAATACAAACAACAAGTGAAATTTTTTTTTGTTTAGCTTTGTTTTCCTTGTTTGAACAACTCTTGTTTTTTTATTTTTTATTTTTGTGTGCTCTTGAATTTATTTATTTATATATATTTTTTTTGTGACCCAATTGGCAAATCAACTTTTATTGATTATCCTGATTTGTTTGTGTTTGCCCTTTTAATTTTTGTTTAATCAACTGTCACTGATTCAATTAAAATGAATCCTTTTCTTCACATCCTTGCCACTGTAACCAACTGTATGTAATTGCATGGAAAATTGCACTTAAAAGTCAAAGTTGATGGCCAATTTGAGTTTAAATAGATTAAGAATTCTGTTTAAATGGCTAATAAAAAAAAATAAAGAAAGAAAGAAAAAAGTTAAGTACTAATTTAAAATTCCATTTAAAAAAAGAGAAAGAAAGAAGAAGACTTTTTAAAGCTGAATCAATCAATGATGCAAAATTGAAGCTCTTGAGTACAAAAGTCAGGAAAGCAGCAACAATTTAAAACAGACTGCAAATGCCTTTGGCAACTCTGGCTGTGCTAAATATGCAATTGTTCTAATGGCGCAATTGTTCAACTGCAGGCGGATCCAAAGACCTAAACAGGTGCAGAGAAAATGGAGGAGGACGCCCGTTTTGTCTGTAGCGGAAATGTAGGCGATCCAAGAACAATAACAATGATTATAATGATGATGATGATGATGATGATGGAACAAACGGCAGGATACTAGACAAATGCAATTTGTGGCATACAAAAGGTGCAAAGCGCCACCTGACGTTGGGAAATTGCTCAAATTGTTATTGAGAGGGCGAGAAAGAAAAGAAATCCAACTTGTTACTTTAGTTGTATCGAGTTGAAATTCAGGCATTATTAAATGATTGAGCGCACATTGAAATTCCTTCTACTGACAGCTGTCAAAGCAACTGATAATATCAGACTCCCCCTTCCGCCCCCTCAAGTGGTTGAAGATAAATTGTTGGCTACATGCTCGAGTCGAAGCTATTTCGCCCAAGGCCAAAAACAAAACCAAAGCCAATGCGGCGGTTAAGAAAACAACAATCACACTTCATCAGTACAAAATACAATAAGGCAGATATATATATATATATATAAGTTGGGGTTAAAAACTTCCCCAAAAAAAAAAGAGAGCGAGAGAGAGAGAAAGAGAGAGCGCCCTGCTGCCATAACGACAATTCTGATGATGATGGCAATGATGATTTGCTTTAAGGATAGAAAGAGAGAACGATTTTCTTTTTTTAAATGGATTTCAACACTGAGCAAAATTCAATTCAATTTATCAAACGCGCAAAGTAAAAGCCTCGGGCTATGAAAACAACCCTCGATAAGCCCAGTCTAAGGAGTCAAAGGAGACTACCAAGACGACGACAACAGCTCTCCATTAATACCTTTTCACATTTCCTTCTTTCCTTCTTGCTTTCTTTGCCTGCACAAATGCAATTAATCATTTTCCTTTTTGGCGCTCACTAATTTTTGGTCTTGGATAGAAAATAAAAAAAAGAAATTCCCTCTTATTTTTTATTGCCAAAGTTTTATGGTTGGCATATGCCAAAATTAACTGTGACCAACGATTAACCCTTTTGTTGCAATTGGACTCGAATTGACCCCAAGAAGAAGTTCAAAGGTTTTGCATTGCTTAACCACCCTAAAAATTTTGTAATTAACTCAATTTGCAGGCATGTTTCATTCTCGTTAAATTGATATCATTTCACCTCAAAAAAAATTCAATTTAAGGTACTAGTACCATGTGAATAACAGGGCAGGTAGAAGTTTTTTCAAATAAATTTTAAAAATAGAAAACAAAATTGAATCATTTTGAATTTTTTATATGTTATTGTTAACATCTCAAACTATACAAAATAAAATATTTGGGCTTTCATATTAGTCCCGTTAGTTTTTGAATTATGTAGTCAAAGTTGAAATTAAGGAAATCCGATTGAACTGAAATTTTCACACAATATTTTTAACACCTGCCGCTATTACCCGAACTAGGATCTTTTAAAAATTTCAACAATTACTATTTTTTAGTAGCAATAACATATAAAAAATCCAAAACAATTGCATTTCATTTTCTATTTTTAAAATGGATTTTGAAAAACCTCTACAAAAATATAATAAATATTGATTTTCTATAAAAGACTTTCTAAATTATTAAGGGAAGCAGTAAATGGCTTTTTAAAAGCCAAGGCCTAAAAGAAAATCGATAAGATCAGTTCCAAAAAATTTATTTTCGTCCTTTTTTCCCCCCCTTCGTTCAATTGCATTGATTGCATTAAAATTGAATTGCAAGTTCGTGTTGTGCATTTAACACCTGTGTCTGTGTGTGTGTGTGTTTCCAAGGGCAATGAAGGGGAATGGAAAAACATTGCCCAGTCAATAATAATAAATGGAGCGAATAAACGAGTGAACCAGTCGAGAGCAAGGCAAAAATTAACTGCAGCAAAATAAACTATGGGGACATAAATCTGTTTTAGGGGACGTGGTCGGTCAGACGATATATATACATATATATAGATGGGGCTGTGGCCTGAGCCAAAGGGAAAGGCATTTAAAAAAGCGGAAATCAGGCAGACTGCATAAATAAACCACAAATTTATACATATACGGAGACACTGCAGAGCAGACAACGTTGACAGGCGACAAGTGCGACATTCATAGAGAGAAAGAGAGAGAGAGAGAGAGAATGGCCAGTTAAGTTGGCATTTAAGCTTTCATCTCATTGCTCTCTGCTGGTTGCCAGAGGCTGACTGAATCTGGTCGTGAACCACCCAGCCCTTTTGGACATTTTAGGTAGACACAGTTAGGGGGTTAAGGTCGCTTTGTTTTAATATCCTTACGCTCGACTCAGTCCATCTCCCCCTCTCTCTTTATAAATAATTGCATGCAAAGTGTTTCAAGTTGGCACTGCGGTTCTCGAGTGCTTGTGGTTGTGGGCACAAATTGTCTCAATTTAAAGCTCAGCCGTACATGAAACAGAACACTTGAAATAAAAAGCTTTATCTCAGTAGAGAACAACTCTAAGCCATATTCTTTTATATGTAATGTGCACTTAACAACAAAACAGAGAAATGTGTGTGTGTGTTTTTGTTTCTTTTAAATGTTGTACAAGAAAATAATGACATGGATAGATCAAGAATATATAAGGGTAATAAACTCTTGCTTACCATTTTCAAATAACATTTTTACATACCTGTAAAAAAAAGAAAGAAATTAAAGTTTAATTTTATAATAAAAGAATATTTTTATAAGGAAATTTCTTCTTGAGAAAAGAAAGTAAGTTAGTAGTTAATATGCCTTTAATTCTTTGGCATTGAAACGGCTTAATTTAATGTGATGACCGAGTGCAACACAATTGTTATTGCCTAATTATAAATAATCCCGGGGCAATGCCAGTTGGCTGGTCTCTTTTGCTTGTTGTAATTGTTCTAAATGTTATTAATGGCCTGACTCGATTGCTGTTGTTGTTGTTGTTGTTGTAGCTGATTATGCATTTAACCCCCAAGCAAGAAAATTAGAGCAACAACAGGCAGCCACCGACCGCAATATATTTTACCAGTTGATAACTGCGACTCTTCTATTTAACATCCCTCACCAAAATTGCTGGTGGTGGTTGCCCCGTGCACCGTTTGGCCCATTTCCATAACTGATGACAAATTTTAGGTTTTTTGTTGTTTTTTTTGGAATTAGAACAAGAAGAGAAGGGCGTAGTAGTTGCTATTTCTATTGTTGGTATTTGTTTGTTCAAGTCTTTTACTGTCTGACGCAATTCCATCCACATCCACAGCCATCCACCAATCCATCTCTGAATAAAGTCGCATATGGTTTGGTTACCAAAAATTCTGTTGGCTTTTGTCATTATGTCACTTTTGAACCCCACAGATGTTTGTTTGTTTTTAACTTTGTTTGTCTATTTCAATTTCTTGTATGTTTACTCTATTTGATGTGATTTGTTTGTTTGCTAAAGGTTTTTTTTCGTTCTTTTCTTTTTTTAGACTAGATTTTAGTCTAACCATCAAATATTTATAATTTTTGCTGATTTCTGTTCTTGGGATATTTAATGACTGATACTAAAGTCTGGTAAAAAAAAAATAGATTAAAAATGCCTCAAAATTATTTGGGAAATATCTTACAGGATTTTCCCTAATATGAAAAAGTAAAAAAAATGGAGTCCTCCATGGAAAGCTCCAAAAAATGGCTCCATTGATCACGACGGGATCCGAAAATTGGAGGAAATAGGAGAAAAGGCATTAACTTTTAAAAGAAAAAAAAACGGCGGGAGCAAAGTTGTACACCCAATACTATAAAACAAAAAACAGCAAGAGTAGAAAAGGAAACCAAAGTCAACCCCCTGCAATTTCCTGCTGTGCCAATAAACGAGTCCAGATTTCTGACAATAGACCGTGTTATTGTCACAAAATCGAATGCCAATCGATAAATAATCATGGAAAACCCTTAAAGGCAACAGATTGGCCAATCCATCCCCCTCTGTGTTTCCACCCTTGGGAATTTAACGCGTGGCAACAAAACAAAAAATAAAAAAAAAAGTGTTAAAAATTGAAACTTTCATTTCTTATTGCCAGCCATAAAAAATAAAGTCATAATGCAATCAACACTGTGGACACACGTGCCATCTAAAATTTAAAACTTTTCCATATAATGCAAGTTCTGAGAAGCTATAAAAAAAAAATGACGTTCTAACTCAAATTCAATGAGCAAAAAACGACAATAAATTAAGGTCAAAATGTAATTCCCTAACTAATTGAATTGGTTGCACTGCATTTCCGGACCAAATCCAAATTCGAATCGGAATCCGCTGTCCGAGTTTATCATTGCTTCAAGGTCAATGGCAGCAGCGAAACGGCAACTTCAAGTGCAGGGTTGCAATGCAGTCAGTGAGTTAGTCGGTCTGTTGGTCGCTTGTCAACCCCCGTGTCCGTCAATGCCACCCCCGCGCCGTTATAATTACAAGCACGTATTTCCGTATGCCAATGGGCCGTAGAAACTCTTGAGAGGGAGAATGTAGGGTATCATAAAAACGAATTAATTGACACCCCCTACTTCTGACAGAGAAAAAGCAGCGAACCATGCGACAAAAACAATTTTGATATGATTAAATTTAGTAAATATAAAACTACAAATGATTTGAGTAGATAATTTAGACATTCCCAAGCATACACACAGCTGGAACTTTGCCCTATTTTATTATATTCAGGAGAATTAACCAATTTACAAGGAATTCCAATTTTTCAAGTAGGTAGCACTTCAAGAATTTCATTGATTGTTTATGGTATGATCAAATAAATACTAAAACCAAAGGCGTTTAATATTTCCTTCTTCGGAATCAACTCCCACATAAAGTAATCAATTATTTCCTGTTTTTTCTCAATGCAAATTGCAATGCTAGAAACATATTTATAAAGTGTTATGGATAGAATTTGTATGGGGGGGGCATGCAACATTTAAGTGCTCTATTAAAATGAAATTAAACTCAATGGCGCCCACACAAAACAATTGAGAAACTGAAAATTCCAATTTCAAGTTGATGAAAACTAAAGGAGCAGGGGCAGGCATAGGGCAGATTAACTTGGAGATGCTTCCATTGTCTAATATGGTAAATTGTTGTTTGCACTGCATTTTTCTTCCTATAAGCACAAATCAGAAATAATAAAGTCAAGGGGCAATATCCTGTAATCAAAACATTTACAGCATTGTTGAATGCAACACAGCAGCTGCCATAAAAATAATAGCACCACAGATGCAGTCCACCAACAGAAGAGATCGAATGAACCGCATAAACTTACGCCGCCGCCTGCCTAGTCTATAAATTTCAATTAAGCAAACAGAATACAGAACTGAGCAAAGACAAATACTGAATAATTTACTGCAAAATGTTAACAGTAAAAACTAACTAAAATTGACAACAACAACAAAAAATCATTGAAAAGTAGATAAAAAAAATTTAGTACTTTTTAAATAAGATCTTAAAAATGTCTTTATCTCAGGAAAAATATTTAAAAAATTCTGCGTTTATAATAAAAAAGAAAATAAAACCAAATTGTTTCAACATTGCTCTAAAAACACAATTTCTATGGAGCTCTGAAAAATGGATCATTTAAACTGATTTTACTGCTTCTGTTTAAAGATATAAAGCCTTGAAGAAGAAGAAGAAGTAGAATTATTAAAATATTATAATTATTATTATTTAAGTTGATTACTTTTCTTTATTCAGTCTACTTTAAAAAAATCCAACTTTAGTATGTTCCAGAGCTCATTTTATATAAGTTTTCAACTGTTACTATAAGTGCCTCTGTTATATATCAAGATTGAGAGGATTTGTGCTTGGCTTTTATGACAATTCTAATGACTTAAATAATGTACAAGGCAAGCAAGGCAAAGCATGGCAGAAACTAAACTACACATACAATAAACTAAACTCAACTAAACTCATAAAGCATTAAGCATCCCTCCTGCTGCTGTCCCAGGACAAACCATCCCCCACCCAGGGAAGCCACTCCAATCCAATCCAATGCTCTACACTCACAGGAACTGACTGTAGCACCCTCAAAAGTTGGACTTGGGCCCTCTATGTACAAATAATATACAATATGTATGATTCATGCTACACTTACTACATTAAACTAAATATTAAACGCTTCTCTGTACCTCTATATATATTTATATATATATATATAGGTATACATATATATGTATGTGTGTATTGTACACCAAGCTCAATTCCAGTGACATGGGAGTGGATTTTGTGGGTGTGGAAGTCGAGAACATCAAAAGTCACCCTCACAAAAATGACGTGCAATGTGCCGTGTATTTTATTTTTTTTTTATATTTCCAGGCTATCCCAGGGGAATAACAGAAACGGGAACAAACAAACGGCCATAAAAATATCACTTTGGGCCAAAACCTAAAAAAAAAATATATATACCTTCTATAACTATTGATAGAGAATGAGTAGAACTGACTCTCTCTCATTAATTTTTGGCCTGTCAACACATAGAAAATTCTCCAAAGTTGCTAAAAACTCTTTCAAGTCTTCTTGAGTTTTTATTTCTGCACATTTCCGGTTGTGTTCTATTTTAGGGATCATGTGTATGCAAATGAAATTTCCAGCTAAATATATAAATCTAAATTGTTCAAACGTGTGACAGTATTTAATTAAAAGAAGAAATTGCCAAGGTTGGCTAGAAGTTACCAAAGACACGTGCCATGGCAACCGACAGTTCACAATCTCATCATGATATCATCACTCCTTTAAGACGCAAACCCAAACAATTAGGACTCTTTTTTTTTCCTCCAATTTCTGTACCGTTTCCTAAATGATTCGTGTGTCTGTTTAATTGTTTGTTGTCTGCTTTTAAATTTAAATCAATTTGCTACACTTGATTTATGCAGTTTTCTGATGATGTCAACTAAATTAATTTGCTTGCTCAGCTAAAATATTGCAGAAATCTGATAAAAAAAATAAATCAAAATTCAAAATGCGGTCACTGTCAATATTATTGTTGTACAAAATTTTTAACCCATATGAATATATTTTTTTATACTTGCACTTATCTTTAACCAATTTTATGTGCTTTACTCTGTTTTCTAAACGTGACATTTTAGACCTTCAATTTGTCGTCAAGAAATTTGAGGCTTTTTGTATGTGACTTACTGGCAAATAAATAAAAGTAGGTATATATTTCCCCACTATATATATATATATATATTTGATCTCTAGCCAATTAAATAAATTCATTTCAATTCATGGGACGCTTCGATGCGCACCAATTGTAATAAACAATTATAATAATTAGAATGATAAATAGAAAATAGGAAAGTCACTCATTGATTTATTAAAATACCAACTAAATTTCTAAGGAAATAATATCAAATTTATTTTTATTTTAAGAATCAAGTATTGATTAACCAGTATATTATATTTCAGCAACAACAACAAATTCCACACACCCGTTTTTAGCCTCATTTAAAAGTTAGTTAACAAAAACTATTTATTTTTGAAAAAAACAAAAATAAAACCAAGCCTATTTAATTGTTTAAAATGAATGCAACAAAATACAAATGGAAAATACACAAACAATAAAATTGTAAATTATATGTTAAGCTAACTGACCGACCTGGCCTCTCTATTTTTATATTTTGTTGTAGCAAAATTATATGGCATTAGGGACATGTGCGCCCAAAGCTTTACAATTAAAAAGCAACAAATGCCCTGAAAAGACTACGTGCCCAAAAGACCAAAAGTGACAATTCGCAGGTATTTGATGCCCTCTGGGCAAAGATTTTTAAACAAGATACGTACGATATTTTCTAACCTGGAACCTGGAAGGACGGAGAGCATCTATGGTAAATATATTAGCAGCTATGTCATGTTTTCTCCATATAAACTGACTCCAAGTTCATTGTAATTGCCTATACAATTTTTATGTCTTTACGTGAGAATTTATTTAAAATTTTTTATGGCAAAAAAAAAATTACCTAATTACAGTTTTGCATTTACAAATATTTTGTAATATTAGTAGCCATATTTTTTTTAATGGTATAACCAATCTATTTATGAATATTCAATTATTTTTATAGCCTCAATTCACTGGAAATTTAAGACAAGTTCAACATTAATCAGCTGATTGATAAACCGGCTTGAACGTTAAAGTTGGATATTTTTTTTGCAATATCTTTGAATAAAATGTGAAAATAAATGTTTTCTGGGGCTTGGAAATTAATATTGTAGATATTTGCATAAACCAACCATATACAAATTCGCTAGTGATTTCTGTGACATTTTTGAGCGAATAATAATAATGGTTATGATTGTGTGAATGTTTCGGGGGTTTTACGATGCATTTCCTGAATTTTTCTTCAAAAATGTAAGATAAAATTTTTAACATTAAAAAGTATTTGTCATACAATTATTCAAAGTTTAAAAAATATCAAGGCTCATGTCAAAAAAACAAAATAACCTAATCAAATCTCCATTCTTCCTCTGGTTCTCTCCGTAGAGTCAGATCTCTTTCCTGTCTAATTCTCTTCATAACTGATTACCATTATTCACATGACTTTGCAAATGAGTTTGCAAATATGAATGCGGGAATATGCAAAAAGTTTAACTGACTTCAAGGTCTTTTTAACACACAGACACACACAGAGTATTAAGTTCTATAGGAATAATTTCAAATGTATTGCGTGTGTGTGAGTCTTTTAGAATACAAGTTTTTAAACAATATTCATAGGGGGAAGGGGAGCGGCAACCACTAAAAGAGATAGGGAGGAATTACAAAACCAAACACGATACTAAATAATTGAATTTAATTAGCATGGGAAATATGAGGCAACAGTAACAAAATAAGCAAACAAACAAACAATGCAAAATACAAAATCCACAAATGGATAAAAATGTTTGTGGAAAGAGGAAAAAGGAAATATGAAGTAGAAGAAGTAAGAGAAATCACCAGCAGTAATTTTAATAAGGAAGGAAATATATATATATATATATGATATATAGAAACCAGAGACAGAGTTAAAAAAAAAGGGAAGTAGAGAAAATAAATTTCTACGAATCTTTTGAAACTTCAAGTTTAAAATAAATATTCTATAGAAAAAATTTTAATTTTCTTTCTTATTTGAATTTTGAATATTTTAGGTTTTACGGAAAAAATGATTTTAATACCTTTATTTCCACAAAAAAAAATAATTTCTATTGTTTTAATTTTGAGTTTTCGAATATTAAATCAATTAAATCAAATATTATAAATTTAAAATAAATTAGGTTTTAATATATTTTTCTTACCTGTGCACAAATTGTTAATAAAATTGTTAAAAACCAAAAGAGAAAATGTTTTGATTGCTCTCTTCGGTAATTTTGTTGTTGTTGTTGTCGTTTAGGTTGTTCTAATTCTATTCCATTTTGTTCCATGATTTCTTGTTGTTTTTGTTGCTGTCTTTTAAGTCGTATTTTTGTTGTTGCTTTATTTAAATTGGACAACATTTTTGATGGCCGTTTAGATTTATTATTATTATTTATTGTTGTTAGTTTTCGTTTAGTTTATTTATTGAAATTGTATAGCTCTTTTTTCCTTCGATTTTATGCTTTAAAGCATAATTCTTTATATTTGTTTATAAACATTATTAATTTATTAATTTTTTAGTCTTTGTTTTAATTATAAAATGCATTTTGTAAAACTTTAAAATTTGATTGTTTTTGTAGTTGCTGTTGTTGGTTCATTTTGTTATGGCTGCCTAAAAACAGTGAGAGAGAGAGAGACGGTGCGCATGAGCAATGGGCATTGAAACAGTGAGAGAGGCAATCGCTCTCAGTCGATGGTAAAGCCAAGCTTTTTTTGGCTTCGAAGCCAGACTCAGAGAGCGTGAGAGCTTGGCGCTTCCTCTCCCCGTTCTCTTTATAGCTGTAGTTATATTTCTTGTTTTGTTGTGTTGTTGTCTTGTCTTTTGAATTTTTCTTTTGCTGTTGTTTTGCTTCTTTGTTGTTGGCTGTTGTGCGGTTGCGCCAATGCTAAAAAAACACACACACACACACCAACAAAAATTATTATACCTGCCCCGTTAAAGCTTTCGTTTTCTAGACACAACACAAAAAATTGTATTTTGTATTGCATTGAATATACAATAATTTTTCCATCTCTTTTTGGCTTGTATTTCTTGTTTGCATTTTATAGACAATTTACGTTTCCCAGTTTTCTCTGGGCCAATTTAGCTGACCAATGACGTCAGCGATCAACAAAAACAAATAAAAAAACAAAAGCTCAACTAAGATAAAAATATTTTTAAATGTTTTTTGTTTTTTTGTTTCTCTTCTTTTAATTTTTATCATTTTATGCAAAATTCACAAAAAAAAGAAACCTGTTTTTGTTTACCAATTAAATCTTATAATTTTCCCTAAAAAACAAACATAAAAAAGGCCTTCAACTTTATATGGCCAACTTGCAGTTCAAGAGAGCACAGCGAATATCAAGAGATGAATAAAAAAGAGAGAGTTGAACTTTTGAATTAAGCCAAGCTTGGCTCGCTCGCTCTCTGACTCTCATTAACTTTCAAAAGAAACGAAGAAAAAATAACAAAAACAAATACAATAATATCCAAAAAAATTTTTGTTTTTGGCAAAGCTCAACTTTGAGTCTTCTTCTTCTAGGTAAAATTGTTTAACAAAAATGTAAAACGAGTTTTGGTATTTTTTTTTTGCTCATGAATTTAGGACAATAAAAAAAATAAAAAAAATTAGGCATTCATTTATTTTCAATTCTTTAATATTTGTTTCTTATTAATATTCATATTTCTATTGAATTAATTGGCAAGTCAAATAGATGAATAAAGAAAAAAAAAATGCACACAGGAAGTGGAGAAATTTTCATTAACATATTTTTTTTTTTTTGAATATTGTTTGCCACAGACGACAACGACTGTGAAAATAATTCAAATTTAACCAAACAAGAGCAAAAAAGTTGTCTTCTATGCAACGATAATTGTGTACTCTTTATTTTGTTAAAAAATTAGTTCAATAAAATAAATTTTCAATTGCTCAAAATAAATTTACTTTATACAATATTCGAAATTTATCTTACTTTACTAGGATTCGTTCGGATTTGTAAAAATGAACATTTTGTATTATTGAAGAATTAAAAAAAGAGTATAGAAAATAAAATGCAAGCGACAATAGCAAAACCGAACGGGACAAGAGAGACAAACACATACACAATTGCAAAACGGCGCCAGAGCATTCGTTTGTGTGTATGTGTGTGTGTGTTGGGGGCACAGGCACACGCAAAAGAAAGCAACGACAAAAAAAAACGATGCCGGCGCTTCACGCCTGGGGCGGTCAGTGCGGGTGGAGTTGTTGTTGTTATGTGTGCGTGAAACTCGTCGCAAGGCTTAGGAGGTGGAGAAGGAGGGGAGAGGCAAACAAAAAAACCAACTCTCAATTTCAGCTTTTACTGACTGCGTTTTTCATGAACTTGTTTTTTGTTTGTTTATGTCATTTGCTGATTGCTTACATTTTAACACACACACACATAGACAACTCCAAAAAAAACAAAAAAAAAATGTTGCACGTTTTTTTTTATATATTTAGATTTATTTTTTTTAAATTTTATTTTTCAATATATTTGATTCTCACACAAAATAAAACGCACTCAAAAAAATGGCACATAAACTTTTCAATTTTTTTTCATTTAACTAGAAGAGACGCACGCGACATGGTTAAAAAAAAAAACAACAAAAAATAAATAACAACAAAAATAATACATTAATATGCGCGCACACCACACACAAACCAATCACAATCACACACCTGCAAACGGACGAACAAGTGTGAGTGTGTGTGTGTATATATATATTTTTTACCCGCAACCGCAAACACAACCGTCGCCAACGAATGTTTATTAACAAATGGCAATGGCTCTCTCTCTCTCTCTCTCTACTTTTACTCTCTCTTTAAAAACATATCGATGATGTTTGAAATGCAACACAAGCCAAAACTAGCCAAGACACACACCGATCCCTCGAATTTCGCACAAATATGCCACTTCGAATCGGCATATTTATTCGAATTTTAGCCAAGACACAAGCCTACTCCAGGGCTGCCAGAGCTTTATTTTAGCAATCTATCGACAAGTTGGCAGCCCCTTCGACTACTAGGCGGTGCTATTTCAAAAACATATCGGCCTATCGGTTAAACATTCCTAGCTTTGTTTTTATTGTTAGTTTATCCAGAAAAATGTAAGTCTTACCTTTGAAAATAAAAACGAACAACATTAAAGTGCTTGTAATTTTTGGTTGCGTTTGTTTAGGCCCATTTTATTCAAGCGTTGCCATACCAAAGGCGAATCTGATAAGGAGGATGAGCCAGTGATAAAAATTCAATTTAATAGTCCCATTAAAATTGTATACTCCAAAGTGGCTTGTGTACTGCTAGATGGATTAAGTCAATTTCGCAATAATTTAGTATCTTCTCCGCTCGGCAAGACCCAGCCAAAACCGCAATCCACATCCAATGATTTACCAATGATTCCAAAGGAATCCAATAAGAGTGTGGAAAATGATGAACCCAATAAGAGTAAGTAAAAATTGAATATTGCTCAAAAGAATGTTCTATAGCCCTTCGTACATCGAAACGTCTACCGTTTCAATTCCCCTTAGATCAGATCCAAACTAAAGCAAAAAATGCAAGGAAACGACTAGTTACCCAAAATTCGAATGTTCCAGGAGGACAAGGCGAACCGAAGAGGGCAGAGCAGCAACAACATCAAGAACAATCAAATGGATTTTCATTAGCTTCACCAACACAAACCTCAGTTAACAAATTCTAATCAATTGCGAAATTGGCTGCTTGGCACAAACAAAGTTTAGCCTTGTAGTTATTATGTTTATTATTATTAAGTTAATTTATTCACTACACTTGTTGTCCCAAAGACTTTGGTTTACTTTATATTTACCAGTTGTAAATATCTATCGATTACAAATGGCACAAATGTCCGGCAAGTCTGGTCATAAATCCAACTGTCAATTTGGCTTCACTTGCTAAAAACGCAGCAAGTCTTTCATTTTTTTTTTAATTTGGCTTTGTGTGCGATAGAATTAACCTTTTAAGAGTCAATTAACTTTTATAGACATACAAAATTTTTAAGGACTTTAGTGAGTAATTAAAATGCAGCCTCAAATGCAAATGAAGTCAAAAATGCAGCTGCGACTGCGTCAGCGGCAACAATTAATAAAATATAAAATACACCAGCATATGCAACTGCAAAATAAATTAAGAAATAAAAATCATAATAATAAACGTGATCACGATTGTGGTCCTTTGCCAGACCGTTGGCTCAATTGTCCCACCAAAGGTTTTAGCCTAATTAGCAATCTATTCCTGGCCTTTAAAGTGCCACTCAATCCGAGTTTTCAATCCAAAATGCCCAAAAGGTGTAAATTTGTGCCCGAAATGCTCATTGACTACTGCAACTCGATCAATTTGAATTTGGGTCTGTGGATTGATTTGACCAATACGCAACGCTTCTATGATCGAGATGCGGTAAAGAAACGTGGCATTCAGTACATAAAATTAAAATGCCGTGGCCATGCCGAGTCACCAACCAAGGATCAGGCTCAGTGCTTTATTGCCATGTGTGATTATTTTATTGCGAACAATCCGACTGATATTATTGGCGTGCATTGCACACATGGCTATAATCGGACGGGTTTTCTCATCATCTGCTATTTGGTAGAGCGGATGAATGTTGCCCTTGGTCAAGCCTTGCATTTGTTTGCCAAGGCCCGGCCACCGGGCATTTACAAGCAGGATTATATTAATGAGCTATATCGTCGCTACGACAAGGTAATCTATGCCATAGCGGCTCCCCCGCTGCCCAGTTGGGGCCAGGACAGGAGTGTCGTCTATAAAGGAGAACTGCATATGGGTGGAAAAAGGCATATTATGTACCAGGGGCATTTCGATTGCCACCCTAAGAAGCGTCGCCGTGAATTCTATGTGAAGAATGCCAGCTTCATGCAGGGCGTACCCGGAGTGCATCATATTTATGATCAGCCCCGGCTTGGTTATTTACAGCGCAAAGTACAGGATATGTGTCATTGGAATGCCAAAGGCTTTCCAGGCACTCAGCCTGTTTCCATGGATCGCAACAATATAAAGCGTCTCCAGGAGATCCCTTATCGTGTTTCCTGGAAGGCAGATGGCACTCGGTATATGATGTTGATTATCAGGCGAAATGAAATCTATTTTTTTGATCGCAATCATTCTTGCTTTCAAGTCTCCAATTTGACTTTTGTGAAGAGCTCAGATTTCAATGAGCATTTAGAGGAGACTCTGCTAGATGGAGTGAGTAGCTGTTTACCATATGTGATTGAGATCTTATAAATTTGGAACTTCCCCCGTTTCAGGAAATGGTCATAGATTGGGTGGGCAAGCTTTATACTCCTCGCTATCTGGTTTATGATATTGTCTGTCTAAATAATCATGATGTTAGCCAGGAGAAATTTTATCCCAATCGCTTGGCCTACATCAAAAACGAAGTGATCAATGTACGTTATCAGGCCATGAATACGGGCTACATTGATCGCACCAAGGAGCCGTTCAGTGTCCGTAGCAAAGAGTTTTGGCATATTAGCATGGCTTCTGCTCTGCTGGGCGACAGATTTCGACGCTCGTTGGCCCACAGACCAGATGGTCTGGTATTTCAGCCCTCTAATCAGCCCTATGCCCCGGGCGTTTGCTTTGATGTCTTCAAGTGGAAGCCCCAGGAGCTCAATTCGGTGGACTTTCGTCTCAAGGTCCAAACCGAGAGCGGGCAAGGTCTATTGACCAAGAAAGTTGGCTTCTTGTATGTGGGCGGCTATCATGCACCCTTTGGCCGCCTCCAGAAGCTAACTAGAGAGATTAGGGCCTGGGATACCAAAATTGTCGAATGCACCATGAATACAAATTGCTCCTGGACATTTTTAAGGGAGCGCGCTGATAAAAAATTACCCAATAGCTATGATACGGCCGTGGCTACCATGGAGAGTATTAGGAATCCGATTACTAAGGATCTTTTATTGGAATTTATTTCCACCTTCCCCTACCGTGACGAAGACGAACAAATTGATCGGAAATCAATTATATAATTGTTTAGTATATAGTATAAATATAATTTTAACAAGTCTATGGCATCCCATAACTTTGGATCTGATTGGATTTGCTTTCTTTAAAATCAATACCAAAAAATAATATTTAAGATAATAAAATAACAAATAATTTCTAAATAAAGAAATTGCATTAAACAATCGTAAATTATATCTTAATAAAGTATATAATTTTAATTTAATAATTTTAATTTAAGAAAATCTCTTATAATTTATAATTATAGTTTTCATAGATTTCTTATTCCAAAGGAACCAAACAATCTTTAATTTATTCCTTAATAAAATTGATTTAATTTATAATAAATACAGAAACTCTGGTTTATTTAGTTTTATGTCCTCCATTCGTTATAATTGTAGGACTCATTTGGTGAGCACAAATTGGGATAATTGGGATGACGTCCCGTTGCACACTCGGAAGCTGGTGAGCCAAATCTATAAACTGGATTATTGACCACATTGGTAACGGCATAATTACAGGCCAATAAAGTGCCCTGACTGCCATTGGCATCTGTGTAACGTGCAATGGCACAGCCCAGCCGACTATTTCGCTCATTGACCATCACAGTGAAATGTCCAATGGCTCTGGAAATATTTAGGTAAATGGGATACATAGTAGCTGCTCAAATATTTAATACTTACGGTCCACCACGCATTTGATAGTTCTCCACGTCGCCACTGCTGGCCGAACGATTCTCATCAAACCAGGCAGCAACCATGCGGCGAATAAATGTTTGAATATCCACAGTGCGGGTAAAGAGTACGGCCAAATTTTGTCCAGCAAATCGAAAGGGATTCGTATTCCGGCACTGATCATGGGCCATGCGGCACTGCAACAGATTGTAAGCTGCTCCCATGGCAAGTTCTTGGTCCCATTGCATGCTGGCCATACGCAGACCACTGGGAAATCCACTCAGTCCACCGCCAGCTATCAAATTGCGTCGCTCATTGTGCAATTGTAGCAACAAAGCCATATGAGGGGCTATGGACTCAAATTGGCCATTGCAGCCACTGACAAATCGCTGTAAATGTATGAATAAAAGTTATAAAAGGAAATATCCTTCTAAAGTTGCCAACTTACACCAGTGCTGCCACAAGCCACATGCCTTGTACCACGGGGGCACAGCGACGGATCACAGAAATTCTGAGCCCGAACCTCTGAAAGGTAAATGGCCAGGTTAATTAGCCAGACGATCAGATTGCAGCTGGGTCGAGACATTTTCTAAAAATGTTGCCTCGACCTGAGGCTTATTTTATAGGCACATTACATATTTACTTTTAATTCTATAGACTCATTATGACAATTAAACTATAACAAAAGATTTCTTCCATCTGTTGTTGTTTTTAAATGACTCAATGCAAAAAAAAAAAAACTTGCAAATAATTAAAATTGTTTACAATATAAATGGAAATTGTTAAAAAAAAAAAAATGCATACACACACAACTTGAAAACTTGGCAATGAATATAAAATTAAGCAGCACCCAAAAGTATGCAAATTAAATAGTTAATTAACAATTTTATCAATCAAATTAAATTAACATAGATTTTATTTATGGAAATTAAGAGATTTTTTATTAAGAAATTTAACACAAATTATTAAAAAAAAGAGGGTTAAATATCAATAATTTTAAAAATGTTGGGTATTTGATTTGAAAACCTTAACCATAAATATTCGATAAGATTTGAAATGCATGATCTTTTAAATCAATTTAAATAATTTATTATTTCTGCATTCAAGGAGGAAATAAAATAGCAAACTTGTTCCGGTATCAATTCTTGATGAATTGATAACACATGAATATTTAATAATGCTAAAAATAAATAGATGCATTTACTCTTAATAAATAAAAGCCCCAAAATAGGAAAATTATATTTAAATTAATAAAACCTTAGGAAATTTCGAGATGGCATGAAATCATATTTAATATGTAAACTTATGATATTTATTTATTTATATATGTAAATGCCTTATTTTGAAAATGAGTTTTTTATTTTATTGTTATTGAATTTGTTTGTGTGGGGAAATGACCTGGCTCATACAAATGTGCTCATTAATTAAGCAAATACTTAAAATATGCTGACTCTTAATTTCTTTCACTTTCGACGCTTTTATTTGTTTGTTTTGATATTAATTTTTGTTTCTTTTATTTTACATTTTTATACGGATTTTGGTCAATTTTTTTTTTTTTTTTTTTGCATAATTAATTCATTTAATGTGGATTGGTCACTCACGTTGCACAAAAGATACAAAAAACTGAAAATTATATGCAAGATTATGGCTTCCAAATGTTTTATGGGGCATGACAGTAAAATTGTTAAAGCGACAAAAATCAAAGACTTTTATTTAGTTTATTTTTTTGCCATTTCATCTTAGTGACCAAAAAAATCCACTTGATTTTAAATGGATTATGATTTGCTTAAATTGAAGCATTTCCTATAATTTTTATTATTATTTTTAGCTCGAGGCATTATGCAAGGGAACTGGGGGACTCCAATTCCAGTGCACTGGGGCAACTAGTCTAGTCTGGATTGACTATCAATCTTTATGGCTGACTAAACATGGCCAGGAAGGCAAGGTTACCTATGATGATGATTGGGATGTGGTGGAGATTATCAGTGACAGTTGCTGCTGCCGGCATTGTATAAAATGTCCATTTAGCATATGATTCACATGGGGCATTTTGTTTTTTATTTGGGTGCTGGCAGTGAGTGCATTTGGCATCTGTGATTAATTGAGCCGTTGATTAAAACCAAATTATATGCGCCAAAAGGGGTTAAGCCGCATTACGACACCAACGAATGAATGAATATTCGGCCGACAGCATTTGCCCCGGCTGCAGCCAATTAAGTCAGTGGTGCTGATGCTGATGCTGATGCTCTTCACTTTCGAATAGATCGTGACCTCGAATGAACTAGTTTCCATGATAACGCTGAAGGCGGTTGGGGGCGTTGGTCTAAAAGCCTTTTACTTTCCATAGCCGCTTAATATCATTTCTTTTTGGAAATTGCTTCATATGCGTTAACAGCTGGCGGTTCTTATACACTGTGGCCATAAAGAAAAACAACAAGGGCATATTTACTTATCAATATCTTCACTATTAAGATTTATTTGATTTATTTGTTTGATGTAGGAAGAACTAGTTTAAAAATCCGTTTCTGTTAGATCTTTAAGGCTATTTCTTTGTACAACTTTCTTTAGGGTATCTTTAGTTCGGTTTTACTCCAGCTTTCCCCTAATTTTATAAATATATATTTTTCGTTTTTAGTAAAGTTAGTTTAGTGAACTGGTTTTTTTCGTTTGCCATTTGCTTGGCCCTCCCGAACTGAAAATCAAACTTGAATTGGGTATATAAAGGTGGCACTGTCCATCCAAACAGATAAGTAACTCATCTTAGCTTTCAAGCTTAACATCGTCTAACTATAGCCAACAAAACTTAAGCAGAGTGGACAACAAAATGAAGGTAAGTCGAATCTAGGATTTGCCTTCAAAAAAACTAAAAAAAAAAAAGGATTATCAAATTCAACTGCTCTTTTTTTTTCATTTTGTGCCAAAGGTCTTTGTTTGCCTGATTGCCTGTGTGGCCATTGCCCAAGCTGGATTTATTGGAGGAGCTGGTGGAGGTGGCGGCGGTGGCGGTGGTGGCTGGTCATCAGGAGGTGGTGGCGGCGGTGGCTGGTCATCCGGCGGCGGTGGAGGCGGTGGCTGGGCTTCCGGTGGCGGTGGCGGCCAAACCCATAGCATTGTGAAGGTGATCAGCGAAGGTGGACACGGTGGTGGTGGCGGCGGCGGCGGTGGCTGGGCTTCCGGCGGTGGTGGCGGCGGCGGCGGTGGCTGGGCTTCCGGTGGAGGATATTCCGGCGGCGGTGGCTACTCCGGCGGTGGATCTGACTTGAAAATCATTAAGGTAATCAGCGCTGGAGGCGGCGGTGGTCATGGTGGTTACTCCGGCGGTCATGGCGGCTACTCCGGCGGTCACGGCGGTCACGGTGGTCATGGACATGGCGGACATGGCGGTGAAATCAAAATCATTAAAGTTATCCAAGAGGATGCTGGCTTTGGCGGTGGATATTCCGGTGGCTACTCCGGCGGTCACGGTCATGGCCATGGTGGTCATGGCGGTCATGGCGGTCACGGTGGTGCCCAAGAAGTCAAGATTGTCAAAGTTATTAGCTCCGGATCCGACGGTGGCTACTCCGGCGGCGGTGGTGGAGGCGGTGGCTGGGCTGCTCCTTCCTTCGGAGGCGGCGGCGGTGGCTGGTCTGCTGGTGGCAGCGCTGGCTGGGACTAAGCTGAATTTTGTACCACACACACCAAGCAAACTCGACTTCCTCCATAAACCACAATCCACCAACTCCTTCCCGAGTCCTACACACCAATTCCATACCAATTCCATTTGTGATATAAGTCCCCCATATACATAGAGCCCCCCCCCCCACCCACACACCTGAAAATAACCATAAATCGTGGGATCACAGGCCTTTAAGTGCTTTGCATCGATTCATTTGTTTCTGTTGTCCGAATCGGCAAACTGGCATGAGAAGCTTGTTAAGAAGATGTTGTTATTATGTACCATATTTCTTTAGTTTTATATAAACCCTTGTTTTTTTTTTTTTTTTTTGTTATTATGAAATAAACAAATTTTTAATGTTAAACTTTTGCTTTGCATTTATTTGGTTACCTCCTGTGGCTCTCTGATCATCATCATCATCACCAATGATTGCCATTCTTGGCCACACTTTCAACCAACTCTCAAGGTCGGTCTTGTAATTCATTTCCCGCCTATCAGCACTCACAATGGTTTTTAAATGTTTTTTGAAAACCTACAAACAAAAAAACATTTAGGAATCGCTTGTCCAATAAACTCAAACTCCAAAATAAAAGAAAGAAAAAAAACATTCAACAATTTAAGCTTATCTGTAAAATTGTTAACTTTTTTTTCAAGTTTTGTGATAGAAAGTTTGTATCTTTGACAGGGCTGGAGAGATCATTTTTCTAAGAAATAAACTGATTTCAAACGGGTAAATTATTTGTCCTCCACATTTAAACTTATACATCAGATTATAGAGATTTAGTATCGTTAATCTTATAACTCGATGATCAGTTTCATTGAACGAATACCAAAATGTTTAACCATCAAACTTGATTGCTTTTAATTACCTGCTTACACATTTTAATACGAAATAATTAAGAAAATATTGAAGCAACTATTAAAAAAGAACATTTATTATTACCATTATAAATTGTGGGTTTTTGTGATAGTAAAGTTAAGGTAAACTCATTGCATCTAGCAATTTAATTACCGTTTGAATTAGTTTTAATGTTTGTATCAATAAATTAATTAGATTGGATACAATGTTTTGTAACAATTCAACTCTGACATGGAAATTCACTTTTAATTTAACATCTCAAGAATTTCAACAATAAATTAAATCTTTAAAAATCCTTAAATGAATAATGTCTAATCATACATATATTCGTTTAAATTATTCTTAAATTTTTAATTACCAACACTTGATTATTTTCGAATAAATGAATACCCAGCCCTGTTTGTCTTTATTTATTTGGCAAGGTTGAGCATCTTTTGCTGTTTTGTTGTTTCGCTTTGCTAATTTTGTATTTAATTTATTTGCTTAGTGAAAGGGCGTTCATCCACACGAAGACCAAGTCAGATAATTAATGTTTTGGCCATAGAGTTTTTGGCAAATTGTTTTTATGGGCGACCTTATCATTAAATGCATAATCAGTCAGTTTAATTGGCAAATTCAATCAAATTATCAGTTTTTGAAGCTCTGGCTTTATTGAAAAATGATATAACAACATTTGTTGGTGCCATCAAAATCCAATTTAAACTTAATTTAATTACAAATGAAATTATGACACATTAAACAAGAAACCAGATACTTTTCAGCAACTATGTTAGTTGGTCAGTTAAATAGTTGACAGTTGACAGGCAAATCTGTTAACGCCGGTGTAAAAGCAATTACTTATATAAATTATAAAATGAAGAGATCTTTCAGGGGACTCCCAACAGTGCCCGCTGCCACTTACATTTAATTGCAGATGCCGAAAAAAAATGTATTTATTTGGATCTTTATTTATAACAATTAAATTCGTACGAAAAAGTGAAAAGATTTGCCAATCGACTATATTAACCTGTAAATGGATCAGAGGGGTTTTTTCAAGCTAAGCAATTTCGGAAAATATAAAATAAATAACTGATTTAGTTTGTAACAAAGTTTCCATTAAAATATTCTTTGTTTTGTCTGCATAATTTTATTTTTAAATTATGTAAATTGAAGCATACAAAAAATTATACAACTAATATATTATTGATTTGTTTCTTTCTTGTATGGGCCTATGATTTTAGACTCATTATAATAAAAGACTAAAAAATGCATTTCAAGTCGATTAAGCTTCCATTTCCCAACCATTAATTAGTGTTTACATTTGCATTCAAGTTTGAACAAATTTTCCATGTTTTGTTTAGAGGCTTTTCTTATCAGTGGATTACAACCTTGCCATGGACTTAACTTGAAGAACTGAAAGGGCATTTTTGGGACTGGATCAACTGGTTACATGTTGCATTATTTATAAAGAGGGTTAAATTGAGGCAAAAATGTCGTGACTGTGTGTGATATATTTTCTTTGGAAACTTCCGACACGACATGAAATACGTTCGTAATTAACAAAATGCTAAGATTGGAAAATGATGTGCCATTCATCAAGACTACTACTGAAGGTTTTTCATATAAAAATTATTTAAGGGTAGTGGCAAACCACTTTGCAATTGCAAAAATAAAAAAATAAAAAAACTATTACAAAACGGGGGGCCAAAATGTTAATGGACCATGAAATGGTTACTTTTTGTGGTTGTGAAAAATTCATTAACGATAATCCAAACATCAGATGCTCCATAACTCAGCCACTTATTTTAAGGGGCCGCCCATCGCTCTGGATAGTTTTTAACCACTTTTGTGGCTTTCTCGCTGTCGTGGTTAGTTTTTGTTTTTTTACTTTTATTATTATAAATATATATATATATTTTTTTGGATGAATTGCATAACTAGCGAAGATTTGAATTAGGTCTTTGGGCGTTCCAGTGGAGCAGCCTGTTTAAAACCCGCCCGGGCAAAGCCTCCACTGACATCGTAGTAGTTTGGGCTATTTTAAAGCCATAATCTTGTCCAGCCAGTTGGACATAGACAAGCAATTAGTGTGTCATACAAAGACTAGCAGATGCTGTGGTTAAAAACCACAACAATTTCTATAAAAGTGGCAACTTTCGGTTGGCCCAGTCACAGTTGAAGTTCAACTTTTGTGCGCGTCACTTGTGTGAAAAAACATTTAATTCCATGTATTAAAATAATGGTTTTTTTTTTCTTTTTTTTTTTTTTTATAAAACATGTTAAAAATACAGCATGACTAAAATATCCGTGAAAGTGGCACACAGCAAATATTTATGGCCCCTTGCTTGATTTCCTGTTCTTTTTTTCTTAATAAATTAATTATTAATTGTGGTGGTACATTTTTTGTATTTATGCAAATGTTCATTCTTTGATTATTCTTTTCCTGGCTTTATTATCGCTTAAATTGACTAAAGCTTGATCAACGGTGAACGTTTTCACTATCCGGAGGCAGTAAAAATACCAAGAATAGGCTAACTAATGGTACACAGCCATTAACTTGTTAGTAAATCACAAAAAAAAAGGGTTCACTTACAGCCGACATAGAGAACGAAAATATTCATTGTTATAAGGCAGGAAACTTTCAGTAAAAATCCAATCAAAATGCTGCCAAGGACTGAACCACTCCGTGCTACACATCGACATAGGCATATAGCCTTGGCTCTGTGATAGAATCAGAAACAAGATTAGGTATTCAAATATAGAAATAAAAATTTAAATCGACCTGAGAAGCGTTGGTATAACATCCACAATCACGGATGCCACCAGTGAGCTCATTATACCCGGCAGGATTGCCAATCCGGCAAGGGTAATCATAATGGGCCACTGACCGGTTACGAAGTTGAGAAGAATTCCATTAATCAAGGCACCAGTCAAGAAAATGAAAAGGACTCTTTTTCTACCAAGACATTGCAAAAGGGAAGTGGCGAGAACGTAACAGAATAAAACTAGACAGCCATATAGAATGGGATCTGTGTAATTGGTCAACGTTCTTAAACATTGTTTTTCTGACTCAGTCTTAATTGATTTGTTGTGACTTAAACCGCACATTGTAAGTCCTTCCGTAAAATCCTGGTTACGTAAAACTGGCACCCAAGAACCCAAGCCCACAGAACTGCAAATTAAATGATATCAGATGTATTGAATATTGATAAATATTGTACACTCAACTCACCATAAAAACATGCCAAACATGAGCAAACAACAGATCGCAAAATATCTTACATATGGTGGCTTTAATACCCGTACAATGTCTACAAAAAACTTAATGCAAAAATTATGGCTAGTGCTTTCCAAAGTTTCAGCTGGTGTTTCCTTGATAATGTCAATTCCGATTTCATTTAGATTCTTACCCCGATTAAGGCGACACAACCAGCTTAACACCTTAAATGCTTCATCCGGCCGATTTTTGGATAATAAAAATGATGGACTTTCTGGTAAAAATGCAATCATTACCATTCCAATAATACCAGGCAGCGTATAAAGGATCATCAAGAATCGCCATGTGTATATTTCATAGAATTGTGTTACATTTATTGATATATCTGTGGCTAAAATGTATTTCGCTGTAAGTGGACAATAGATAAGACCAATTCCCATACTATAACTGATTATATTGGAAACAATCGGTCGCCAGTGTGTTGGGCAAAACTCATTAACATACGGATGAGCAAGGCTAGCCGGGCCGGCAAGACTGTTGTGAATTATTTCGAAATGCTTTAGTTTGCCGCAATTTTTACTAATTTTATACTTACAAAAGGCCACCTACAAAGCGGCACAAAGACATTGTATAAGGATTCGTCATGAAAGCGGATAGAATGGCGCAAATACTATTACCCAGTAAAGTGTAAAATATCATTTTTTTTCTTCCACTTATATCGGTTTGATAACCAATATATAATGATGCTAATAGCGTTCCCGCCATCCCAACTGTGGTAATTAAAGCCCGTTCTTGTGAATTTATTCCTATATCGCATTCAGCCACCAGCGAAATTATAGACATTCCAAAAATGTCTGTCACGCTGACCATAATTAAAAGAAAGCCACAAATAATTAAAATAATGTGGGCCCTGCCAATGCCTCTAATATGAAAATATAATCGGAAATGTAAAATTTCTAGCTAGGATAAACAAAAACATAATACCAATGGTCAGCAGAGCGTCTTGTAAATCCATTTCAATATATACAATATATATATTTTGTTTTTCTAAATTTGTAACAATTTTTATGACTGAAATAGAAAATCAAACTATTGACGTCTATAAAATCTGCTAAAATAAATCATTTTTGTATTCCAAATAATTTCACAGTTTTTTCTTTCTCTCTCTCTCCAACAAACATCGAAATACTCACTCACCTAGATAAGCAGTCAAACGTCTTGTCTGTCACAGTAACGGTGATCTGTGAGTGCTTTCACTTCTAATTCATATCACTTGTTTCTTTTTCTTTGTCTTTCTCTCACTCTCTCTGATTTGCCTACCAGCATGGTTTTTGCTTAAAACTTTACAAATTTAAGCTCTCTTCATTTGTGTCGTTTGCTTTACCCTGTGTTTACGTATTTAGGGTATTTTATGTTTGTTCTAGAAAATGTAATATGTAAGTATAAAAAAGAAAGCTATATATTTTAATTTTTGTTTTATTTATTCTTATTCAGAGGTCTTGTTAAGGATTGGTATATTTGTTGTGTTTGCTATTTATTATTTGCCCAAAATTCTATTTTTCAGCACAATAACTTTGCCAATCAGATCTGATTTACCAGTTATTTATTTTGTTTAATTTGAACTATAATACGTTTTGTGTAACCACATTTTGGGTTATTATGTAAACACGGTCTGTAAATTCGCATACGGCCGATACTCTGGCGTATTTACGTTTCCGGAAAACATTGATGAATCGCATATTTCTATAAATTTAATACAAATGTTTTTATTGATTATAATTTTATTATCTATAATTATTTATTTAAATTATATTGATTTGTTTTGGTTTTCTTTCACGTCCTGGGAAACGTGACAGTGTGGGGAGATTTATCGATTTATAAAACTTAAAAACGTAAAAAAAAATAATCCAAAATAAATATAAACTTGAAAAAAAAAATAATCCAAAATAAATATAAACTTGAAAAAAAAAATAACGATCGTAAACGTGTCTTTTATTTTTTGGTTTTATTTCAAGACATGTGAGACTCGCGACGCTGCACTGGCAAATGGAGGCAGTGCATCAGTTGTCTGGCCTCTTATAAGCTTCAATTACACAGCGTTAATTATTAAATTATGCAAATTGTGCCCACCGAAAGCCAAAATAGATGAAGACAAAGTGATTTGAAATGGCCCTCAACTTAATTTTTGGTTTTCTAGGTGCCAAAAAATATGGCTAATTATTACTCTTCGATTAATTAAGTTTGGATATTAATTATCAATTAATATTAACAGCCGGAGCAGACTAAAATTAGAAAACACGTCGTAGCTAAATAGAATTTTTATTAGCAAAGAGGAAACTGAAATATTCTTAGCCACAAGCAGGAATATAAGAATAGGAGAAGACTTAATTGAAAATCCAAAAAAAAAAAAAAAACTAATGATGGTAATGGTACATAGTTTTTTTTTTTTTCTTATATTTTGTTTTGATTTGTGTTTGTTGCCAATGTTTATCTAATTGGTCACAAAATACGAAACCAAAACAACAAACTTTAAGTAATTTGGCCTGATCATTAGTAGGTAGGTAAAATTATCAGATCAAAGAAGAATCCATAAAAAATTTATGGGTATAAATTGTGGTAATGCCAATCAGTAAACATCATAACCAAGTGTAGCTTCGCATTGAGAACTACAATCAATAACAATCAACTTATAACATGAAGGTAAGTTGAATCCAAAGGATCCAAGGAGAGTCATTTGTAAATATTTGTATGGATTTTCCAGGTATTTGTGTGCCTATTAGCCACTATGGCTTTGGTTAATGCTGGTGGCAGCCGAGGCGGTGGCTACTTGCCTGGCGGTAGACACGGAGGCGGTGGCTTTGGCGGTGGCCACTCTGGCATTGGCAACGGTCTTATTTCCCATGTTTCGCAATCGCATGGAAATACCAAAGTCCATATTGGAGGAGCTGGTGGCGCTGGGGGCTTTGGAGGAGGTGGCGGCGGCTTTGGTGGCGGCAGCTATGGTGGCGGTGGTGCTACTTCCCATGTGTCTCGTAGTGGTGGCTCAGGAGGCTGGCAAGGCGGAGCTGGTGGCTCTGGGGGCTGGCAGGGTGGAGCTGGTGGCGCTGGTGGCTCTGGAGGCTGGCAAGGTGGAGCTGGATCTGGTGGTTATGGCCATGGTGGCGGCGCCAATGCTTGGGGCCCACCAGCTGAATTCGATTACACTGTCAACCACAATACTGGGGGACAGGGACACGGATCCAGTGGCTGGCAGGGAGCCGGTGCCGGTGGTCGCGGTTCTGGTGGCTGGCAGGGAGCCGGTGCCGGTGGTCGCGGCTCTGGTGGCTGGCAAGGTGGTGCTGGCGGCTTTGGTGGCTCCGGCGGTTGGCAAGGCGGTGCTGGCGCTGGTGGTCGTGGCGGTAACGGTGCTGGAGGCTGGTGGAACGATTAAAACGTCATTCGCCCTGAATATTCATATTGATAGTTTGAAAATGGAATAAAGAAATTTGCCTAAGCACACAAAATGAAAAAGAAGCTATATTTTTAATATCTATTTTTATGTTTGAATAAAGCTTTGATATCATACTAAAAATTATAAGAATACTTATAGAGACACTCCTTTTTAATACAAAAATTTAAAGCCAGCCCTTTTGAAACACACAAAGCTTAGCATTAACCAAAAAACGGCCGATTTGTGTAGTTTTTCTTTTATCATTTTAGATCTTGGCCCATAGATGGCACCATTTAAAAGCCAATTAAAACTTTAGCCAAAAGCTTGAAACATCTTGAAAAAAGCTTAACTGGAAACCAGTTTTCATCTTCACATACTTTTATTTATTTGAACTACAATTTCTTTCACCTTCTGTCGCCCGCGCTTGGGTTAATGAAGTTCAATGTCAGGCGCTGCGAAAAGCGAAAGTGAATTCACTTGCATATGACAAAAATATATATAAATATGAGCCAAAATAAAATTAAATTAATATTAACCGCTTGTCAGGAAGTAAAAGTGTAGGCAGTGAAGGATTTCAACCTGTTGGGCGCCCCAGTCACAGTGACAGCTGGGAATGAAGGCGAAATCAGACACACCCAGATTATTGTATTAAAAACTTCATGGATTTGTCAAAAAAAAAAAAAACAATTTCAAGATTTGGATCCACATCACAGTCAGTTGTTTAATTAATAAAAACATTTGCAAAATAAAATCTTCTGACTGATTGACCAAATGACAAATTGACTGATTGACAGACTTAAGTAGGTATTTTTTTTTTTTTTTTTATGCATTTTTGGTTTTCCTCGATTTAATATTGATTGTTTAGTTCTTTTTAAGCTTCCAGTCACTAGTGCTTCCGCTGACCAGTTTTATTTGATTTGCTTTGTGTATTTTTCTGTATTTTTTTTGATTTCATAATTAAGTTGTTGGTTATTTTTGTGATATTTGACTTGTTGGTCTATTGATTTAGACGGCGTCAATCTGTCTCGGACGTTTACATATCAAAAAAATAAATGCATAAACTTAAAACCTTGGCAAATTTGTAGATTTATTTAGGTTTGTCTGAAGGCAAAACAGCAAACAATTCGTTTCATTTATTGTATTTAAGCAAATTATTATTTGCCCAATTGATTGTATTAAAATTACATAAATAAAAAAAAATATCTTATACAATGTCCATTTAACTTTTTCACACATTAAGTATTTTGCATAAATATGTACAATACACTTTTTTTTTTTTTTTTTTTGATTTTCTTTATTTAAATAACTTGTTTAAGTTGAAAGCAAATTCCAAAAATTCTGGCAAATATTTACTCATCTAAAGTTCTTAAAAGCAACCAGAATATTTTGCTGAAATTTCATTTCAATTTGTTGCCAACGAAACTTTAAGAACTTTCAAATATTTCATAGAGTAATTAAAATTAACCTTTTTCCCTTCCATTGTGATCAGTCTGATTTGTATTATGAATGGTAATTTATATGTTTTGCATGACATCAATTTCCCAGTGGTTTGCCGTACATTTCATAAGCTCAAATTATACATAGATAGTTATATTTATGAGTATGGATAATTGCATTTGAATGGCAAATTTATGTAAATCAATAAACATTAACAAATTCATACATCTATGCAGTTTCTTACTTTTAATGCAAGCTCCAAGGTATAATTAGTTGAACAAGTATACAAAATTTATGGGTGTCATCAATTTTGTTTTAATGGCCAAATAAGAGTATTGGAAAACTAAAAAACAATCACTATTTTGAATATACCTATAATAAAAACCGTATCCCACAATGTAAAAAAGACTATAAACCTCTAAAGAGAACATTAAATATAATTAAGTTAGTTTGAAATAAAATAAACAATTCTTTAAGTGTTTTTTCTAATTAGTAAAAAATTATATAATCGATGAAATTTTTTTTTTTAGAAAAACGGATAAGAATTTAAGAATTTTAGAATTTTGTTTTGATATAAAATATTTCAAATATTATTCACATTTCCTGTTAACCAAGTTATTCAAGTCTATTAAAAAAAATACCTAGGTATGCTGTAAAAATTCTCACCAATATCAACGATAAATAGTAACTATCAAATCTACACATTTTTGGGCCTAAAATAAAAATCACTATGAATTGAAACAGTTTGCATAAATCAGCATAAAGTGCGTTGAACCCAATTTATTTAAGCGGCACATTTTTCAGACATGTTTGCCATTGTTGTTTATTTTTATATATATAAGAATTCTGTCCCACGACTCGAGAAACTTACAATAGAACCTATAACTATGTATACAATGGACTTGGACTATGCAAATATGTGTGCCAAGTATAGAGAACCAGAACTTTTCTATAGACACTAACCGGTTTATTGTTTGGCATTAGCATTATTACTAAGTTAGTTAGTTGGCCATCTAAAAGTCACTGATAAAGCCTGCGGTGTAAGAAACTTCGGAGCGAGGAATCTTTGAATCTTTAGCCAAACTAGATTGTAAATTTTTAACTTCCTGTTCTATTGAAGTGCTTCCTGTTTCTCTAGTCTGTTACAAAGTGTATACTTTTTGAAGGAGACTTGAGTGCCCAATTGTGGACATTTATTCGTGTGGCTATGGCCCTCAATTAACGCTTATTGTTTAAGCCTTGAGTTGAAAATTACCAGAACACATCACAAACACTCATCGCCCAAGTCAAGCGACTGAACGAGCTGCTGTCAAAACGCCATTAATCAGTTTGGTTTGGCTTGGGTTGGCTTGGCTTGGCGAGCATGACTACTAATGGCAACAGCATCGGCAACGGCATCGGTAGCACCTACAATAATATTGTACAATATGTTGTCTACTTTGGAGTGGATTATCGTGCTTCCTCACAATTCAATGCCCTTTCCCCCATGGGGGAAAATCGCTGGGTCTTTAAAGAATTATAAATGTACCGATTGTATTCTAATTAAATTATACCCATTGATAAAATAGCTATAAATTTAAGGAATCAACTGTAATTACAGAGATTTTTCTAAGATTATTTTAAAATAAAGATTTAATTTGAGTTTTGAATAGGGCAATTTTATTTGAATTTCTCTTCAAACTCATAATTAAACGCTATCGAAGAAATACCCCCAATTTAACAATTTAAAGCATTTTAATTTAATTTAAATTTTGCAAATTCTTTTATTAAGTTTATTTTATATAATTTATCGCTATCGAAGCTATAGCCGCAACTGTACTGAATTTAACAATTTAAAGCATTTTAATTTAATTTCAATTTTGCAAATTGTTTTATTAAGTTTATTTTATATAATTAATCGCTATCGAAGCTATAGCCACAACTGTACTGAATTTAATAATTTAAAGCATTTTAATTTAATTTCAATTTTGCAAATTCTTTTATTAAGTTAAAGAACAAATTTAGATTTAAATTCTTTTATTTGATATAATTAATCGCTATCGAAGCTATAGCCGCAACTGTACTCAATTTGACAATTTAAAGCATTTTTATTTAATTTAAATTTAAAGAACAGATTTAGATTTAAATTCTTTTATTTAATATAATTAATCGCTATCGAAGCTATAGCCGCAACTGTACTCAATTTAATAATTTAAAGAGTATCTAAAATTCTTGTTTATTTCCATAAACGATTGCATTTCAATTTCTGGGTTTTTGTTTTTGTTTGTGGTTTCGGCGCATGCGTCGTTTGACAAAAAAAACATTGATCTATTGTCAGTTTCGTTGTCTCTGTGGTTGTACGATTAAAAGCTGTTAATTTGTTTGGCCCACCGGCCGCGTTGCCAACCGTCAAGCGATTCAGAAAACAAAAGCCAAGCCAAAGCCAATCGGGTGCGCATGCGCACCAATTTGCATATGTTAAGACTTTAAACTGCCGCGTGTTCTTCAGGCAGGCAATGGCAAACAAAAAAGGCGGCAGACTTTGGGGCATTTATTGGTAGATTCAAAAAGTGGGTTATTATTAAATCGTATCGATTTTTAGCCAAACATAAACCAGCATCAATGGCTTCTAATTAGGCAAAGCAGCCAGTTGAATTGTATTTCCATCTCTGTCACCGTTTCTATTTCTATTTCTGTCTCAAACACTGCCAAACCACTTGAATGGATGAAGATGATGATGTTGTTTTGAATATTTGATAAAGCTGCCGGTACTTTAAGTATAAAAGTGCGTGGATGGCACTGTTTTGGAATTAGTCTTTCGTTTCCGTTAGCTTTGAGCACCACAGACACGGATAAGTCCCAATTCTCAAAGAACAATGAAGCCATTCGTCTGCATTTTGGTTATTCTGGCTGCCCTTGTGGCTAGCGGCCAGGCCCACACCATCCAGAAGCGTTCCCTGGAAAGTCTCCTTGGTGGAGGTGGCGGCGGCGGTGGCGGTGGTGCCGGAGGAATTGCACAATTGCTCCAAAGTAAATTGGGCGGCCTCGGCGGAGGATTGCTTGGAGGCGGCGGCGGTGGCGGCCGCAGTGGTGGAGCCGGTGGACTCGGAAGTCTTTTCGGTGGCAAGCTGGGCGGAGGCGGCGGTGGCGGCGGCGGTGGTGGTGGCGGCTGGTCATCCGGTGGCGGTCATTCCGGCGGTGGCTGGTCTTCCGGTGGTGGTCATTCCGGTGGCTATTCCGGTGGTCATTCCGGCGGTGGCTGGTCTTCCGGTGGCGGTCATTCCGGTGGCTACTCTGCTCCTGCCGAGAAAATTGTCATTGTCAAAGTCATCAGCGAGGGCTCCCACGGCGGTTACTCCGGCGGCGGCGGTGGCTACTCCGGTGGCAGCTCTGGTGGCTGGTCCAACGGCGGTGGCTACTCCGGCGGTGGTGGTGGTGGCGGCGGCTGGTCCCAAGGATCCCAGGGTGGCTGGTCTAATGGCGGCGGCTGGTAATTTTATTTCACCGCCAGCAACCAAAAATAGTTCAAAATGGGAGCCAAAATTCTTTTAGCCTTTAAGCAAGTTTGTAGTTTCGTAACCGCTTTTTTTGTTTTTTTTTTTTACTAGTTTCTATGCAAATATACAAAAGATAAAATATTTTAATTTTTAATTAATTCTACAATTTTTGAATCTTTATATTTAGAGATTAGAAATCGATTGAACCGGTTAACGGTGATGGTCAGTTTACTTCCTAGACAGAATTGCGTTCCAGAATTTTGTATTTTAGATATAGGTACTAATTAGTACCGCCTTGATAGAAACACTGTGACATTAATTTAAACTGAAGATCGAACCAAAAAAAAAACAAATCACACGTCAAATTAACAAGACAATTTGATGTGGCTTTTTAACCTCGAAGTTTGTTAACAATTTTATTTTACAATGGCATCTGTGGTTGTAAAATTCATTGGGTTTTTGCGCAATTTTGTGCGGAATTTGGTGCAGTTTGGAAATTGATTGATAGCCTAGCAGCCAGTCAGCCAGTCAGTCAGTCAGCCAGCCAGCCAACAAGAGGAGTCAGTGAATTGATCTTCTAGCACAAAGCACTCAAATTTATGCCGCCCATGAAAAAAAAAAAACACTGCAAAAAAATAAAACAAAATTGACCACAAAACGTGCAAAAGTCAAAAGGTTCAAATAGTTTGCTTGACTTTTGGTTTTTGTTATGTAAAATTCGACAACTTGACGATTGGTGTGCAATCAATTTGGCACCTCCCAAAAATGCATAATACAATTTAGATTACAGAATTTTATATACACTGCCAAAACCCATAAACGCGTATTTTAAATATTGTATAATACTTTAAATATTGTGTATATAAATACTGGCACAAAATGAATTTCTCATACAACTCCGAAATCTTGAAATTGAATTTAGAGCTCGTCGACTAATAAAAGTTGGTAAAAAGGATGTTTTAAACGCGTAGGAAGAAATTTGGAATAAAGATAATTTGGTATAATTATTTTCCAAGCTTAAAAAACAATCAGTCAATTTTGAGCAACATTTTTCGGTTATTAAATTAAAACTTTTAATCCAAAATACAACCAACAACTGTTAGATATTCTCAGGCCTATTTCATTGCTATGCACTGAATTGATGATTGATCGTTCGTTCGAATGCATAGTGATCATCAGAATCGCAGTAGCAACGTCGACAACTACACACGTGTGCATAGAAATCGAATTGCATCCAAAAGCATTCTGAATAATAGCAATCATAAAATATCAGACAACCGTTTCCATCATCCACAAGCTACTCAATTAGTTAGCTTCAGATTTAACATAAAAATGGCGCGCCAATAAATCGAACATCATAATGCATTATGGTTTCCGCACAGTGGTTCAATTTCTCAGAGATCTAAAAAATAAAATTCTAGTTTGATACCAAAATCCGCTTAAAATATTTTTTCTCAATTAAATTTAAATCAAGGTTTTTTAAGATTTTTTTTTTTTTTTTGTTAAGTTATCAATTTAATTGAGATTCTTTATTCGAATGCCATAATTTATATAAGTACCTACAAATGTATTTTAATTGATATTTATATGTTTTTATTATTAATCAAAGATTTTAATTCAAAACCAATTAAAATCTGAATAGTTAATTAATGTAAATTGATGAGTAACTTGCGATTGAAGTTTGAACCACTGTTTTCTATTGGTGGAAGGTGTCTGTGCCACTGCGTCAATTTTTATTAAATTTGGAGGCGTAACAATAAGAACAGCTAAAGGCTGCCACCGAACCGCAATTGTATTTTTTTTTTAAACAAAGCGTACGAAATCGAAAGTTAGCATAATATTTCCATCGACCTCAGAGTAAATGTCCGCCCCAGTCAGAACCATCGTCGGAATCGGAGTCGAAGTCGTCATCAGTGGCTCGGCACGTAATCGTTGGCTGGCCGACTCGAATATTGTAAGCCGCTTTGCAGATTTGGCAATTACATCTAATTACACGATTGCTGCTGCTGCTAAAGCTGAGGCTGAGTCTGTGTGTACTTATGTATCTCTCCACGGTTAGAATCTTATGGTAGATGGGCGGTTCGAGTATAAATAGCTGAGAGTGCGCCCAGTCGGAAATTAGTTAGTGCACGGCAGCGAGATGCAATCAACACGTCGACTTATCGGTCTCGGTCTGGGAATTTTGGTATTCTGGTTGGGCATCAGTGCCCATGCCAAGCCTCACGGCGGCGGAGGTGGCTGGAGCAGTGGTGGAGGCCATGGCAGCAGTGGCGGTTGGTCCTCAGGAGGAGGCGGAGGCTGGTCAGGCGGCGGCAGCTCGTCCAGTTGGCCCAGCAAGATCAGCATCAGCCCCTGGCAGTCTAGCAGCGGCGGTGGTGGCGGCTGGTCTTCTGGTGGTGGTCATGGCAGTGGCATTAACTTGTCTAGTGCTCTGTCCAAAGTGGCTGGCTGGAAAACACAGGCCTTGTCCAGCCTGGGAAGCGGCTGGAGTTCTGGTGGAGGCCATGGCAGCAGCGGTTGGTCCTCTGGCGGTGGTGGAGGTGGCTGGAAAAGTGGTCTAAGCAATCTTGGAGGCTGGAAGAGCAGCCTGGGCAGCGGTTGGTCCTCTGGTGGTGGCGGCGGCGGCGGAGGTGGCTGGAAAAGTGGCTTAACCAGCCACAGCAGTGGTTGGGCTCCTGTCTCCACGGGTGGCTGGAAATCAGGCGGTGGTGGTTGGTCCTCTGGCGGTGGCAACAGTGGCTGGAAATCAGGCGGTGGTGGTTGGTCCTCTGGCGGTGGCAACGGTGGCTGGAGCTGGTAATCAGAAAGATGAGGCAACCTTTGATCCCACTGAAATACACTAAATGTATATAACTAAAATGTTCATAATATCATTTTGTAAAAATTTTCTTTACATACAAATAATTTTTTTTTTTTTTTGTTCTTTAATTTGCCAATAAATATATATATATATATATTCACAATAATTTATAAATCAAATTGGGAATCTACTGGGGAACTATAAAATATCAGGTTTATTTATTATTATTGGCGAGATTGCTTGAAATATAATCCAAATTCTATACTTTAGTTCAACAATTAAAGAAGAAGATCTACTGGGGAACTACACAATATCAGGTTTATTTATTAATAAGTCCTTGGCCGAATTGCTTGAAATAAAATCCAAATTCTATTCTTTAGATTCAACCATTAAAGATTTCAACAAGCTTAAAAATATATATATAAATATGTACCTATATATAGAAGATTTCAACAAGCTCAAAAAAATATAGGTATATAAATATGTATGTACCTATACATAGATTTAGGAGCGCTGGTTACATAAAATGTATATATCTATTTAAATATTTCTGGCACGTTTGAACAACACAATTCATTATTTTTTTTTCTACTTCATATAAAAGTTCCTTTTACAATTTACTCCATGAATACATTGAGGCTTCAAATTACCATTTTTTGTAAATTTGTTTATGCTGACAAAGATCAGAAAAAAATCTTAATATTCTAAGATGTTTTATTTCGGAAGTATCAGCTTTGAATATCTTACTAAAAGCTGTTCTTTGAAAATCTAAAAACTTGAAAAAATTTAATCATCTATTATTGAATTGTTTTTTAAATAAATCTATTTTTTAAATTAATTTTTGCATCCCATTCTGACACATTTAAACAACACAATTAATTATTTTTTATATACTTCATAAGATCAGAAAAAAATCTTAATATTCTAAGATGTTTTATTTCGAAAGTATCAGCTTTGAATATCTTACTAAAAGCTCTTGTTTGAAAACCTAAAAACTTGAAAAAATTGAATCATCTATTATTGAATTCTTTTTTAAATAAATCTATTTGAATCCCAGACTAAATAAACAGCTTAAATTAGAATTGCTCTATTAAAATTGATTTGTTTTTAAAGAACCTGCTTATTATAAAAAATAAAATATTTAGCCTCTTGGATTTTTAAATTTGATTCTTTATTAGTAACAGAAAATTAGAATAGATTTAAAAAAAATGAATAGAGTTGTAATTAAATGTTAGACACGTATTTTCGGGAGAACACATTAAAATTGCACGATTATCGGTCGTTGAGGCTTCATTGGGCTGATTTCAGTTACGATTTTTTACATGGGGAAGCTTCACCAGCCACCGCCACGCTGTTTGCCACCACCATGTTTACTACCGCCCAAGGGTGAAGTTCCTTGCCAGGACACAGAGCTGCCACGATTGCCGGCCAGAGACTTGCCACCGCCGTGTCCTCCGCTGCCACCCTGTTGCCAGCCGCCACCCGATCCTCCGTGACCACCACCGCCCTGTTGCCAGCCGCCACCAGATCCTCCGTGACCACCGCCTCCACCGCCGCCCTGCTGCCAGCCGCCACCAGATCCTCCGTGACCACCGCCACCACCGCCGCCCTGCTGCCAGCCTCCCTGTCCTCGTCCGCCGCCTAGCAAGCCAGCTGAGGCCACAGCAAAGAGAAGTCCGCAGACTAATGCCACAAGGATAATTTGACGCATTTTTGTAGAACTTTGATTGACGATTTCGATTTCAATTGAGATTGTTGCGGCTGGCTGATGAACTGGAACTCCACTGATGTTGAATTGGGAGCTGGCAGGTGGCTTATATACCAAATGCTTAGCACGGAACTGCTTGCTCCAGCTGAGTCATGACAGCTACAGATCAGGCATCAATTAAGCATAGAACTGAAGCATCAAGTACTCAATTGGGGGCGGCAATGGGGGCGGTGGCTGCAAAAAAAATAATAACAAAAACAAAACTAATTTGCGCGATTGGAAACGCTGATGATGATGATGACGCTCCCAAAGGCTATGCATGTAAATGGGGGAAGGCTGAGAAAGGCGCTAGCCGCAACAACAATTGCCAGTCAAGTGTGTTCACTGGCAATTTCAAGTGCAATGCATATGCATAGCATCATTTATGTTGTTGGTTAAAACTCAATTGATTTTTCTCTAGGTACAAAAACAAAAACAATATTAAATAAAAATTAAATAAATATTAAATGAAAAATATTTTAAAATAAACAAAAATAAAATCAAACACAAGCAGCACGCAAAATGCTGAGCCATCGCTCGGTCATTAATTACTTGGGCAAATAGTTGACTGAGGCTGCCGCAGCAACTTTGAGATTGTTGCAAATTTTTTAAAACTTTTACAAATTGTTTTACAACTGAAATTTAATAATTTGCTAGTGATATTTTCTTTTAGTGGTGATTAATCTTGGCAACAGCCAACAAATGTTTGTGGCACGACCAAAAACAAAAAACAAGCCAGTTTGGCTAGTTCAATGTCAGGCGCACAAACAAAAATATATTTAAATACACATATATGAGAACCTTCTTCAAATGTTGTGGATTACTTACCATAAATTTCAGCCACGGCTCGGCGCAGTGGCAGACGACGACCTCTAAGCTCAACAGCAAAGCTGCCGCAAATTGGGCGCTAGTGAGTCTTCATGGATTCCACCTTGCCACCTCATTTTACCACAACAACAACAACAAAATTGTGGTCGCAGTTTTCAGTTTGGCACAGTGGAATAAATGGGAAAAAGTTACAAGCAAGATAAACATTAAAATCTCAAAGACTGTGACAAAATTTGAAGTAATTTAGTAATAACAATTTATAAAAAAAATGCTTAGAATATTAATAAACAATAATCTCCTGAGCTCTATATTTTTTGGGTTCGAAAAAAAAACATAAACCGAAAAAGATGATAATAAATATCAACTTCAATAAGAACGAGTAATTAATTCAGTAAGCACACTCATTATTATTTATTGTAAATACTTTAGAGGATATACAATTTAAATTGTACCACAAATTTACCTGTTTTTGTGCCACTGTGCCAAGTGCGAATGCAAACCGCTGATGCGCAGCGGCTCCTCGGCTCATAAACAAACGTTCCACAATCATTTAGAATATGCATAGAATTTGTAATTACATAGTCTCAAGAGTTAGCATTTTAATTGTTTTGGTCATAATTCAACTTCTATGAATGCGTTTATGCACAATTCGAGATCATCGAAACAACAACCACAAAATAAATAACATCAAACTGAAGAGCACACGCAAAATTAAAAAAAAATATATACAATATATAAATGTATATTCCAAGTTCAAATAAAATTGCAGCTGTTGCTTATATGGGTAAAAATAAATGATTTTTAATTCAACTGAAAATTAAATACATTTTAGGGGGAGGAATTTCAAATCAAATAAATAAATTATATACATTTTTTTTTTTAAGTTAAAAACATTTCTTACAAGCCCTTCTTTTTTTTTTTGTTTATTGCCTATTTGGGAACAAAACATAAATCATTTAAACTATTTATTAAAAGGGCTTCGGTCTACATTCTAAAAATCTAACTACAAAAAATTAATTAAGGCTTTTCGCTTGAAAACTCATTGAGTTTTGATGATTTTTAATTACTCGAACGTAAACGTGGCTAGAATGCTCGTCAACACAATAAGTCACAAAAACCAAAAAAAAAAATCCCAAATTATGAATCATGGTAATTTTGTTTCTTTGTTAATTTAACAATATATTTTTTTTTTTTGAATAATTTAAAAAAACAATTCACGTTTGTTTGTTTGTTGTATTTGTTGAGGAAAAACAAAAAAGTAGATAATTATTTAAAAAAAAAAAAAAAAAATGATTCGTATTTATACAGAAAAAAAAAATGCATTATTCTTATGGTAAAACTTGTACACAACATCGTCCAAAGGTCTAGGAAGCCAGGATTGTAAATTTGAGGGGATGCGGTGCGGGGATTTTACCACCAGCCACTGCTGCCAGACCAGCCATTATTCCAGCCAGAGTTGCCATTGGACCAGCCACCATTGGACCAGCCACTTTGGCCACCCCAGCCGCCTCCATTGTTCCAGCCACCGCCCCCGTATCCCCCCCAGCCGCCTCCGCCGCCAACTCTGACCACCTTGATGACTTTGGGCTGGGACCAGCCGCTGCTCCAGCCACTGCTGCTGCCCCAGGGATTAGAGCTCCAGCCTGAGCCGGAGCCATAGCCACCATACCAGCCGCCACCGGTGCGGATTAGGCCAGCCGAGGCACAGGCCACCAAGGCGAATAGAACAATCAAAAATTTCATTCTCGTTCCGTTATCCTTTTTGGAAGTACAATTACGATAAGAGTCGTTGATGTTGATGTTGAGTAGTTGTGAACTTGTTATACTGAAGTGTTGGCACTTGAATGATACCAAATCTTACGCAGCCGGCTGTATTTATCCCAAAGTCGAGTACCGAGTACCGAGTACCGAGCACCGATTTCCTGCCTCGCCGCTCACTTTGCGTAAAAAACGCATCAAAAGTCGAGAATCCACAAAATAAATTGTAAAAGCTGCATAACTACAAATCAGTGGGTGGAATGAGTAGTAGGAGGAGGTGGAGGGAACTGCGATCGGTTTATAATTATATATATACATATATATATGGCTAAGCTTGGTAACAAGTGATAAACAAAAAAAAAACAACAGGCAGCAACTGTGCATAGAAACCGGCATCAACACACGAGGTAATTGCAGTTTATTAAACCACTTTGACCGATTCTTGACCAGGGTCAACTACTTTACATCTTTTTACGATCACTAGCGCTGTGGGCTAAGTAGAAGTAACCGCAGCAGCAGCAGCATCTGCCAAATCCCCCCAAGCGAAACAACAAAATAAATAAATACACAAACTAAAATACTCCAGCCGTTTGGCAATTTTACATAAGTCACAGACATGATGGATCATTTCCTTGCCAAGCATAGACGGAAACTGCACAAGTAAATCCGACAGATTAATTCTTTTTGGCTTTTGACTGATTTAGCCTTTTTTTATGGTTTTTATTTTATGGCTGATTCAGTGATTTTATGGCAACAAATCTTGGCTTTTCATTATAAGAAATATATAGCTAATATTAATTGCAGGTGCCCAAAATTGCCATCACTGCCTAAACTTTAATTTGATGAGTCATTTGACTGAGCCACGCCTTGTTTTAATCGCTCGACAACAACTTAAGCATATTGCAATTCTTCAAGATAGCCTCATTTTCACAAGTCTTGTTTTTTGTTTGTTTTTTATTTTTTTTTAATTAAATTGTCAACATTTAATATGCACAATAATAAAGCGTTTATCAAATAGAATATAACAAATAGAGAATGGTGTGGAACTGGGCATGAAGGACAACGCCATGCTGATGATCAATAATTTATTTAATTTACGCATTTGCCACACTCCAAATTGTGGGCTACGCTTGCCGCTGTGGCCGCTTTGCCAAAGGGCTCCTTGTCATTAACCTCCAGGAAATAGTTTCCCTTGAGCTCATGGGAAACTCCATAGCCCATGAAGGCATCGGGTCCATTACAGCGTGAGCTGCGAAGACGTGTCAAGGAACCGCAGCGCTTCGAGGGGAAATTATGTTCACTTCCCGGATAAACAGTTTCGGCATAATAATACCAGGCACGGGCATGGGCACAGGTAACCGACAAACAGCCTGGAGGCAGTGGATCCAGGCCACCTGGATAGAAGTCCACATCGCCGAGGGGTTCTCGCTTGCCCAAAACACCGGGATTGCTGTGAATGACATCAATAAATTTGGCATCGCCACGCAAAAGACCGGAGAGTATTTCGCCCTCATTAAAGCAGGGCTTGGCCGGATCTAGGCCAGTGATGCGAGGTATTGTTTTGCCCGTCAACTCTTGCAAATGACGACCAGCTGAGCCCACAATATGAGCGCCCAGACTATGGCCAATTAGGTGTATTTGCTCGACTGGCACAGTCTGCACAAGTTTGGCCAGACCCTTGGCAATATTCTCGCCAATTTCCTCAGTATTAAAAGCCGACCAGGTGTACAAGGTGTCCACAAAACTGGCTGCATCCACAGCCTAAATTAAATCAACATTTAAAAGTATAAATCAAATTGTATTTCCAGCTTACCACAAAATTAGAATCACCTCGACAATTGTAAGCTTTGGCAATTGTCTCAATGGCCTCGGTGTCATTGATTGTTGTCGTCCAGCCAGTGGCCAAGATGACAACCTTTTTCTTGGGATCAAAGTCAGGACTATGCCACATTTCCTCAGCCTTGAGCAAAGGAAAGTTGTGCTTTTTACAACTAGTACGCAATTGAAAATTCATTTTACTTATATCCGGTGTAATTTTAGACTTGATGGTCTTGGATGACAGAGCCGTGGCACCTTTCAAAAAAAAAAAAACATTAATTATTCATAATCCATGAGCTTCATTTTAACACTTACATATGGTATTAATAGAGCTGGAGGCAAACTCAAATGGATAGCCGGCAATTAGCTGTTTACTGCCCTCCAGTAAACCCGTAACTGAGGGCAGCACATTCGTATTTGTGGCAATGCCCTTGCCCACACTGCTCAGTGAAGTTAAAACGTCGGGCACCTTTACATCTATGCCCAAACACAAGGGCAATATTAGCATTAAGATTAAACCAAATACTTTCATTGTAGTCCGTAATAAAATTGGCAATGCAGTGGAACGAAATCACTGACACAGCACAAACCGAGCAACTGATTGCCGGAAATAATTGTCAATTCTATTTATATAGCACAGAGGCACAGAGAGGATGGCGGCCACAGGTAGCAATTGAAATCGTCAACGTCGCTCGATCGCTTGATTGCCTTACATATAACTTAACTGCTCCGTATAGGTATTCCTATATAGGTAATATGTACATTTGTCTGAGAATTGCAATCAGATAACGTCAGACTTGTCACTTAATTAGCTTCAATGTGCTTTGATTTCGGAGCCCTGCCCCGTGCCCAGGAAAGTGATAAGTAAGTTTCGCTCTCTTTCAATAACAAATCTATTATAATTCCCAATTGTTTCAAATGCAATCGCATATTCCCAGCTCATCTGCATAAATTTCCATCACAATTGAGATCTCTCAGCCGGTCTATTGATAAGATTGTTCGATCAGTTGCCTCACGAATTTGCGACAATTTGTCATTTCAAATC
Organism: Scaptodrosophila scaptomyzoidea; assembly: GCA_035078625.1. NCBI lineage: Eukaryota > Metazoa > Arthropoda > Insecta > Diptera > Drosophilidae > Scaptodrosophila > Scaptodrosophila scaptomyzoidea. Next base: position 209,998 of record JAWNPY010000001.1, read on the forward strand.
CCAAACACGTAGACCAATTCAGAGAGTGCAAAAATGATTTTGTTTTTATTTTATTCCAAGATATGCAAATCAATTCTATTTGTTTACGGGCAACGCCCACACTCAGAATTTACATCCATTGCGCCTGCAGTACTGGCATTGTTGCCAAACGGACGCCTCGGATTAACTTCTAGCATATAGTCACCCTTTAGATCGAGGGGCGTGGCATAGCCCATGGGATAGGCCTGGCCAGGGCATTTGCCCTCTCGCAGGCTGTTCAAGGAGCGGCAACGGACACCCATAAAATTGTACTCATTGCCTGGATAGATAGTCTCCTCGAAATATTGCCAGGCACGTTCATGAGAACAGTCCAAGTCCCAGGCAGGACAGCCAGGCGCTATGGGGCCCAGACCACCAGGATAAAAGTCAGCATCGCCCACAGGATCACGCAAGCCAACCACACCCGGGCTGGTATGTAGAACATCAATGAACTTGGCATCGCCACGTAATAGGCCCGAAAGTTTTTCACCCTCATTGAAGCAAAGCTTGGCCGGATCCAGCCCGGTGATACGAGTCAGACTCATATTGGTCAACTGCTGGAAATGACGTCCGGCAAAGCCAACAATGTGAGCACCCAGGCTATGACCAATTAGATGTATATTTTCCACTGGTATCAGCTGCATCAAATGGACTATGCCCTGGGCCAAGTACTGGCCAATTGTCTCGGTATTTAGAGCTGACCAAACGTAGAGAGTGTCAATAAATCTTGCAGCATCCAAGGCCTGGGAAAATCAAAATTTAAATAAACTTAAAATACTTACACAAAAAACTATAATATATTTACCACAAAATTAACATTGCCCCGACAATTGTAGGCCTTTTCAAGGGCATCAATTGCCGGAGAACTATTAACATTTGTGGTCCAGCCAGTGACCAAAATAACCACATTCTTATTCACATCAAATAGGGGACTCTGCCACATTTTCTCTGCCGCCAAAAGAGGAAAGCTTTCACGTTGACATCGATTACGCAACTGGAATTTTAAACGGCTAACATCCGGTTCCACCTGAGATTGTATTAAGCCCGTAGCAACTGCATCCGAGCCTAAAATTATTATTATTCTATTTAATTACCCTATATATGTGTTGAGAATATAATCAAACTCACACAACTTGTTCAAAGAGCTCATTGCCACAGCCAAAGGTGCTCCAATTAAATACTGTCCAGCCTGATCCGAATATGTAGAAGCCGTTTCCATACGTTTGAATAAACCATGGACAGCAATGCATATTACCAAAAGGTTAACAAGTATATAATAATAACTTCCAAGCATGATGAAAAGTTGAAAAATGTTTAAGCCTGGCCAAGTTCATTAGAATTTATATGCCAATTCAATGGTAAATATTTATTTTGACCTTAAACCAATTAGTTACCACGCCCCCAACACCCTCATTAATTTTATAAATTTTCTGCTCCATTTCAATAATTTATTTTCATTTTTAATAAGAGAATCTATAGAATCAAGTCTACCAATTCTTATAAATATTATGAACTTCAACTGAAAGTTTGCATTTTATTTCTAGAATTTTCCCATGAAATATTTGCATTTTTTTATTTTTCAAATGCGATTTTGCGTTCACATTTAAATAAACTATTTAATAATAACGGATGCAAAAGTTGCTCCATAAAAATAAAAAAAAAATCAAATGCTACAAATACAAAATTAATCAGGTTAGTTTTAATCACATTAAATTTCAAATGCATAAATATGGGTAATATAATCAATCGTAACCTACATTATTATCCACTTAGAGCATTTAAAATTCATCTACCTGCTGCCTACGGTATCTGTTTAATATATACAAATGCATTTGTATTTAGTAGGTATTTGCAATCTTTCAGATACAAGCAGAGGCTACAACATGCTACACGCTACCCGCATCTGATGGCTGACTTACACTTTTAATTGCTCTATATTTATGATTAGCTATTATTTGTAAATACTCTTTATAAAAAAACAAAAGCAAAAAGAAAGTCTTTTCAGCAAAATTCGTGGAAAAATATATTACATAAATTGAGAATCTGAGAAATTATTAAGCCAGTTTGCTTGGAGTCTTAAGAATATAAATTTTAATAAATCTCTTTCGCTAATAAAATTTAAAAAAAACGTATTAAAACTTCGGCTTTTTTGAAAAACAAACTCTCTTATAATTTCTTTCTTTCTTGGGTTTGTTTATATTATTAAATTGCGTTACTAACAATTTGTATTTATTTTTTGTTTTACTCTCCTAATTTTGTAAGACTTTTTTTTGTATTTTGTTGTGCGTTGTAAATGCATTAAACATTTTTGGTTTACTTGTTATTACTTGTTGCTGTGAGTGTGTATTTCACAATTGAATTATGGTATGTATTCTTTTTTATAATTAATTGCCGATTGGCTTCGTTGCTTGAAAAAAAAAAGAAAAAAATGTTTAAGGATTGTCGATATTTGGCTTCTTTCTTCCGACTATTTTCTTCTTACCAATTTTGATTTGTTTATAAACAAAATTAGCCGGCTAGTTGCCACTGCCAATTGGCATATCTATGCGATTTGTTGCCTATTTGGTTATAAATTTTGCACATGAGAGGCCAAATGTATTTTCAAATATGAGCATGCAATTAACTTCCGCGAACAAAATAGTTTGCCTGCCTCATACCAAAAACTGTAAGATCAATGCAAATTGTGTATAAAATACATAGAAGGTTATTATATTTATTCACTGATGTATAAAGAGTTGGAGGTCGTATTCATACATAGAGCATGAGATTAATGAAGTGGCAAATCTTACGTATACGCACATATCAATTAAATGAAATTCATTTCACCATATTGCAAATTTTGATAGGTACAATATATGTGTATGTATTGGGTTAATGATTGCGGTGGGAGTTTGAAGTATCTGAGTATCTGCGCATATGAAACAAAGTGAAATTAGCTTAATTGTTGGGCTTTATGTACAATAGCCAACCTCAAGTTAAATAGACAGGGAATCGATTATTGGCAACAGCGATAGTTGATTACTCTATTTTGATAATTATTAAAATATTGCAAATAAAAACTCAACGATTTAAATATGAAGCAATTCAAGTTTCTTCATAAATCAAAAATATCAATATAAAATATGAAGAATTGGTTTAAAGCTATTTATTTTTTTTTAATATTAAATTTATTTGTGGCTATTTTAAATTAATTTCCAAAAGAACAATGACATTTTTAAAATTATTATAATTAATAATAAAATGAATATGAATTTTTTTTTTTAATTTTTATCAGCCATTTAATTTTGTTTAAACGATTCACAATTTCAATTTTATGCAGAGTATCGAAAACCAACAAACTCTTTGGCGTATACGTAATCTTTAAAGTTTTGTGTTTTGTTTTTGTTTTGTTTTTTTTTTTATATTTGATTTGTGTGTGTGTCTGTGTGTAGTCATTCACTAAGTGAGCAAAATTATCAGCTTGCTGACTTGAACGGTGGCGTTGATGTAGCTGGCGGTGGTTTTGGCCTAGTCCGGCAGATGTCCATTCCAGTCGGGCCTCTTACAAAACGTGGCCCACAAAGCCAGCCGAAAAGTCAGCGAGCCAAACAGCAAAAGCCGCACAATTTGTGCGCCCACAATTGCCATTGTTGTTGTTTGTTTGTTGTTGCTGTTAGGGGGAAAATGCAGGAAAAATATATGCCAAAACAAAATGTATATAAATGCTGTTTGGTTGGCCAAAAAGAAATTAGTCGACTTGCACCATTTCGCCGCATCGCATTCAAACATCAAGACCAAAAAAAATGTACATCTGGCGTTCGAAATTCTGCCTGAACCTGTGCCTCGTCCTGGCCCAGTTATTTTATAGCCAGGCTGCCTATATCGGCAGTGAAGATGGCATACACGAGAGCGGTCTGCTGGGCAGCTATGCAGCCGGACAGGGAGACTACCATTTGAGCTCGGAGGGAGGCGCTGAGACGCACGATTTTAGCGAGCTAAGTGTGGGCACCCACGAGCATCTGGAAGGATTGGGCGAGCACCTGAGTGGAGACAGTTTTCCCACTGATTATGGCAGCAGTTTGGCTGGCCATGAATATGCCGAGGAGGCCACAGCAGCCAGTGAGCATCACGATGCTCTGCAATCACTGGGCGATGATCATTATGAACATCACGATCATCATGAGGATTTTGGACTCGACAGCTATGACAGCAAGCCTGTGCCAGGCATTGATCATGGCAAGGGAGCCTTCAGCTATAGCACTTTATATGAATTCAAAGATCAGGATCATTTAGATCATGGACTCGAACATAGTTTCGATCACTGATAATTGCCAGAGACACACAGACTAAGTCACTTTTTTTTTTTTTTTATGTTGTATATGTGTATGTATATGTATGGTATTAAATTAATATTAACAAAAAAAAAAAAAAACAAAACATAAATTTAGTGAACTGGGCATATTTTTTTTGTTTAGATTATGTACATTTTCAACGTCCATAGGATTTTCCATAGTGCTTCAAATCTAAATTATCGGTTACCAAAATATGAGGAGGAGTCTCATGGGGCAAAGTCAGCAGACTGTCCAGCGTGATGATGTGGGGCGAAGGAGCTGAAATCACATCATGTGAGTAGACACTATTCGAGCTATGCACAGGCAAAACATGCAACTGTTGGGTGGGCAACTCCAAGGGCCAGGACTCGTGACCCAACTCCAGTTGTAAAACACCCGAGCTGATTTGCAGAGGAGGTCCATAATCTTGGTTAATTAAGGAGTATTAAATAAATATACATTCGGGTAGTGAAATTTGTTGGGACAACTTACCATTACCACCACGTTTGTTGAGAGTTTTTGTGGCCTCTGGCAATGGATGGGCTGCCACCACAGCTAACCACAGAGCCACCAATGGAATGATTAACCCAGCACGTTGCTTTAACATTTTAAGCTTACAAAGCCAGGCAAATATGACAGACATTTTTATATGTAACTAACAGCGGAAATAGAATGTCTTGGCTGAATGCCCAACCAGCGCAATTGAATTGAAAGTGTCACCAACTTGGAGTAGACGACACCTTTCAGGGACATGATGATAATGACGTTTTTTTACAGAGCTTAAAATAAAAATAATAAACAATCAACCGGAATTTGTATTTGTTAGCGCTTCTCTTAAAATTAGTAAGTCAGTGTTAATTTCCAAGGGAACTAAACACAAATCATAGAACACAATGAACTTGTCCAGAAAAACCCAAAAGAAAAAAAGAAAAAAAAACATCTACTAATTGTATATTAAGTTAAACAAGTTCTAGGTTATATAAGACTACCGGAATAAGGTCAAATTAATTTGGTGCTATTGAAATTGCATAATTGAGGGAAGCACATAAAGAAACGATTGTAAAAAAACATTTATCGAAGACAGACTGTACTTTTAAGAACTAGAAAGGAATAGTAATTTTTTTTTTTTTTTAATTCAGACAATTTATTCGTTTAAGCGTTTTAAAACTATACAAAAAAAAAAAAAATAATAATAATATATAGTAATACAAATTATTAAAGAAATGAGTAAATACGGTAATAACAAGTTTCGTATGACACAATTCTCTCGTTAGATGCTTGAAGCTAAAAAACTAGTCGAACACGGGTTGGCAACCTTTTGAGTTTGGTATGTTCACAGATTTCGAAAATGCAAACTGTCTTCTAGCAGCCCAATTTCTCCCAAATGCCGCCACTCTTCCAGCCGTTATTGTTCCAGTTGCCAGTATTCTCGTTGTTCCAGCTGCCGCCATTGCCCCAACCGGCGTTATTCCAGCCGCCGCCATTGCCCCAACCACCGCTCGACACTGCTGAGCCGGAAGTGGCCGTGGAGTAGCTGTTGCTCACGGCAGGAGGACCATAGGCTAAGCTGGGCACATGCTGTTGTTGCGACTCGCCCTCATCCACAATCAATTTAATGGTCTTTACATATTGCTGAGAGGGCACAGGAGCAGGAGCGGCTACGGGCACGGGAACGGGTAGGGGAGCTGGAGCTGGAGCAGGGGCTGGCACAACAATTGGCTGAGGTGCTGGTGCTGGAGCAGGCACAGGCTGCACACGTACAATGGGCTGGGGAGCCGGAGCAGGCACAGAGTAGGTGATGGGCACGGGGGCTGGCAAGGGAGCAGATTGCACACGGATAATTGGTGCTGGCTGCGGTGCTGGCACGGCATAGGTAATGGGAGCAGGAGCTGGCTGGGGTGCGGGCACGGAGTAAGTAACAGCGGGTACGGGAGCAGGCAAAGCCTGAGTGGTAACTACAGCCGAGGTTTGAACAGGTGCGGGTGCAGGAGCTGACCAGCTAGCACTGGCGCCTGAATAACCACTGGAGTAGCCACCGGAGTAGCCACCAGAGTAGCCACCAGAATAGCCATTAGAGTAGCCACCGGAACGGGCATAAACCTGTGGTTGCTGCTCCACAACCTTGATGACTTTGATGACCTGTTCACCGCCGCCATAGCTGCTGCCATAACCGCCGCCGTAAGAGCTGCCATAAGAGCCACTACCGTAACCGTAGGAGCTGCTGCCGTAGCCACTACCGTAGCCACCACCGTAAGAGCCACTACCGTAACCGCCGCCGTAGCCGCCTCCACTGCTGTAAACTCCACGACTGGGCTGGGTATAATATCCCTGGTTGTAACGACCAGAATATCCACCGTTTCCATATCCATAACCACCGCCACCACCGCCACCACTGCCGCCACCGCCGAATCCTCCGCCAAGAGCCTTGAGCAAAGCCAGCTTGGCACCCAGCAGGGCCTGAGCTGGAGCAGTCAATGCCACTAGGGCGACCAGCACACAAACGTAAATCTTCATCTTAAGTTAATTCCAATGTGATTATGCAAGATCAAAGATAATTGTATTTAGTATTATTCCCCTAAACCGTTCAAACACCTAAACTCAACTGATATTCCCAACGTCGATACGCACAAATTTATAGGCCAAACCAAGTGTGAAATCTCCATGATCGGCAGCGCTGTAGACGCAGCAGCTAACCGGCGTTTTTTTTTTACCTTAACATTTCCCTGGCCCCACCCAGGGCATTATCCATTTGTTGTGTTGTTCTAATACATTTAATACTCCATGGTTTCTAGACCCAAAAAAAAAAAAAAAACACACACACACGTTTATCCGTCAAAGGTTTGTCCAGCCGGACAGACTCACTCACTGACTCTTCCCACTGTTTGCTTAATTCATAAATAGTTACTTATGGACCACACCAAAGTGGGGCCCAACCTAACTGGCTGTCGCTGTCTCTTTGTCTGTCCATCTGTCTGTCAACTCAACTACTTAACTATCAAGTGAGATATTTTCTTGCATCTCTGAATAAACAGACTCCAAACGATTCGCAAGAAACTTTTTTCGTTTTTTTTATTTTTTTTTTTATTTTTGGTAGGTAATTCCCAAAATTATCCATATAATGTAGATAGAGATTCAGGTAAGTACATATTGTTATTCATTCAGTCAGTCAGTTTGTCAAGCTTACTGGCACCGGAATCGGCATCGGCACATGGTCACACGTACCAAGCAAAGTTTGGATCAGTTATCGTCGTCTCTGTAGATGTGCTAACTTAGCAAAACGTTTGGTAAATATTAAATTGCTTCCAGCCCAAAAAAAAACTTGTCAACAAAATCTCTGGTATCATTAGAAGCCGCATACAATTTTAGGCCTAAAACAATAATCCCAAAAAAAAAGGGCGGGTAAACTGGTTACTTCATTCTTAGTCTGACCTTATGTAAATTACATCAAACAAAATATTATATTTTCTCATCATTTATAGACTAAAGAAAGCAAAAATATTGCATACATATATTGGTCATAGACCTATCAAAGCATTTTCGGTCTATGAATTTTTAAATACTCTTCATTTCACAAATAAAAATATGCTAAAAATATTTTTAAAAAGCGTTAAAACTAAAAAATCACAGAAACATATTGAATTATATTTCCTTAAGCTCCAAATAATTTTTAAAAGTATTTCTGTAGGTGATTGTACTTAACGCATATAGCGTACTTTATCTTTAAACTATTTACATTTTGATTAACATGGCAAACATGAAATCATAGCCAATTTACACATTTGTAGATATTTTAGTTTGAGTTTCAGTTTCAGCCCACAGCAGCCCCTAAAATTTACCTCAAATCCAAGTCTAACTATACCTTTAGGTATATATTTTATCAGTACCCAAGTCATGTACGTTTGTGTACATTCTTTTAAGACGCGTCGCTGAACTTGAGAGCCAAACAATGCAGTCAACTGAGAGAGATTTTTTTTGATTTTTTTATGGGATTGGCTTTGCCTTTGGCACCTCATTACCATGGCTAGTGAATTTGTTTGTTTCTCGATGGCATAAGATATAACTATTTATTTTTCAGCATCCGACAATAAGTCTATGTGTTTGGTAAGCCTAAGTGAATTTATCAATAGAATTGCAAAAGCAGATCAAGCAAAGAATTTATAGTTTTCATTTCAAATAATAATGCTCTCGATATACTCTCGATTTCCTGAGCTTTGTTTATTACTATATATTGTTGTTATTTATTTTTGAAGGTCAAAATTGTTAGGTTGTTGAAATTTCCCAAAATATTCGAGCTTGTTTTGTAGATTGTTAACTTAAGTAGGTGTGAAAATGCTGGCTGACGATGAAGGGATTACACAAAGTTAAATTTCACAGTTTGTCCAATTGCTTCATCAATTTTAAGGGTTCAAAAAATGTCGAGGTAATTTTTTAATTATACAAATCGTTTATTAAGAAGAAGCAAAAAAAAAAAAAAATACACTTAATAAATTTAGAAGTTTCTAGCACCAACCACCGCCCAGGGCAGCAGGTCCGCCAAAGCCCAGTCCGAGTCTACCGCCAACGCCGTATCCAGCGCCAAAACCGTACGAAGCGGGTAAAGCAGCACCGCCCACATAACCGGCTCCGCCACCAATTACCGGAGCGGCGACAGAAGTCACCACGGGAGCGACCACGGCAGATGTGGACAGGGCCGGAGCAGCACCCACAAAGCCGCCAGTGAAACCACCGCCATAACCACCGCCATAGCCACCGCCATAGCCACCACCATAGCCGCCTCCGGGCAACACTGAGACTTTGATGACTTTCACAACATTCTCTCCACCATAGCCAAATCCTCCGCCGTAACCACCACCGTAACCATAACCTCCGCCATAACCTGCGCCATAGCCACCGCCGTAGCTGGGTGCATAGCCCCCATAGCCCACACCAGCACCGCCAGCGCCTCCAAGTAGCAAACCAAGCTTGCCAAATGTGGCAGCTCCCGGTGAAATTAACACGGACAGCAATACGGCAGTGGCATAAGCGTAGACCTTCATTTTGAGTTTATTCCTTTTGGTATTATTCCTTTCGATTTGGTGCTGCTTTTCGTTTGCTTTGCCTTCCCCTGGTAGACTATTCAAATTTACCAACTGCCCAACTCTTTTTATACTCACATTGTCTTCCAGTTTAGACAATGCATTCGTATTGTTCTATGAGGGTCTGCAATGTGTGAATCATTTAACCAATTACCCAAAACTATGTATGACCTAAGTGTTGTCAACGGACTCACCAACCATTTACAGCTACACCAAAAAGAAGAAAAAAAATATGTCAAAGTCAATTTGTTGAGTTGTGGTTAAGGAAATTTGTTTAGCTGATTTTAGTTGGACCGTTTTATTTACTTTGTTCCTAGAATCCAGAAGTTTAAACACAAAAATTAATTGTTAATGTGGAATTAGCACTTTCGGTTTTCAAGTGCAAGTTAAAATAAATGCAAATTCTTATTCATTGAACGAAGGTCATTTGTTTTTTATTTTTTTCAACATTTTTAGAAACCAAATTTGATTGAATTTAGTGTCAGATAGTTCGTTCTCTAAAAAGTATTTTCATTTGTTAATGTATTCAGACCGGTAGATTATTTATTTTTCATTTATATGTTTACGCTAAATTTGATTTCCACACTTCCAAATTTTGGTAATAAATTCTGAAATCAAATAATTCACAAAGTGCATAAGATTCGATTCAAATTTTCTGTTTCTAAGCAAAATTTTGGATAATGCAGTCGGGCGAAAACGAAAAACTAAACAAAAAGACCAATTCAATTGAATTGAGTAAGTTTCACTAATTTTACAATGATTTTATTGACTTCATTTCTTTTCATATGCAATACAGAAAAATTGAAAAAAGTTAAGAGCAAAAAAAAAGGCAGTAAAACTGGCAATGATGATATCACAAGTGTATATGAAAGTAGAATTATAAGTAAAGTTTATGCTTGGGAAAAATTACGTTTGGGCGGAATTGTAAATAAAAAGGTTGCACCACAAAAAGATCAAAATTTATTATATAGCACAGACTGGGAGAAATCGGCTTTAGTTAACAATTTCCAGAAACGAGGATGGCGTGAAGTGCCCTGCTTTGATGGTGAATGGAATTTTTATTGGGCCTGCATACAAAATTGTCGTTATATTTTTGGCGTAGATAATCCCTATCGCATGCGAGTGGATCAGTAAGTGTAATCAATTAAAAGCAAGTTTAAAAATTATTTATATTACATTCATGTAGAATGATTAATCATTTTCCCAATTCAATTGAGCTATCACGCAAAGATCTGCTTATTAAGAACATAAAACGTTATCGCAAGGATCTGGAACGCAAAGGTGATCCATTGGCTGTAACTTATTCAAATAATACGAAATTAGGCATTGGTGGTACGCGTTATGTTCATCTGGATATTATACCAATGACATTTGTGCTGCCAGCTGATTACAATTTATTTGTTGAAGAATTTCAAAAGAAACCATCGAGTACATGGATTGTCAAGCCCTGCAGTAAGTCTCAGGGTGAGGGCATTTTCTTGGTCAATAAATTATCGAAATTGAAAAAATATGCCTACGATTCCAAGACATTTTATATGCCGCATTTTAATCGAGAGACCTGTGTGATATCCAAATATATTGATAATCCATTGCTGATCGGTGGCAAAAAGTTTGACCTGCGATTATATGTTTTAGTTACCACTTTCAATCCCTTGAAGGCATATCTGTACAATGAGGGATTCTGCCGATTCTGCATTGAAAGATACGACGAGACAGAGCTAAATAATGTTTTTATGCATCTAACCAATGTTAGCATCCAGAAGACCAACGTAAGTAAGGAAATTCTTTAAATTTCATTTTTGATTCATTCGCTATTCGTGTTCCAGGAAGAGTACAATGCCATTCATGGTGGGAAGTGGCCTATGCAGAATCTCTGGCTCTACTTGGACAGCACTCGTGGTCAGGGTGTTTCCGAAATACTTTGGACAAGTATTGCCAATTTGATACGTTTCTCTTTGGATGCCGTAGCTCCGGTCATAGCCAATGATCGTCATTGCTTCGAGTTATATGGCTATGATATAATCATTGATAACAACTTGAAGCCCTGGTTAATTGAGATAAACACTTCACCGGCCATTCACTCGACCACCGCAAATGATCGCATGATGAAGTCGCGCATGATAGACAACGTTTTGGGTGTTATTATTCCTCCCTCTGGGATACCAGAGTGAGTTAGTTAAGCTAAAAGAAAATTATTTCCATTTTAATTATTTGAATTGCAGTGTTCGCTGGGACAAGAACCCCAATCCTGATGTCTTAACTAACTTTACCATTATTAAGCCCACTACAATTGGAAAGAGTGCGACAAGTAAAGGTGCACCGCCACAAAATAAATCAGCCAAAGGTCCTGAAACTGAAGGCAAGAAACGATTTAAAAAGAAACGTTTTAAGAACAAGAATTCAGGGTCAAAACCTAACAAATCCTCATCACCATTGATTCCTATCAAATTGAATAAAACGGAAACACCCCAAACAACATCAGCACCAAAAAAAGTACCATCACTACCAACTCCACCCGTACCGCCAGTAAAACGATTTCAAAATGTAGTCCGATCTCCAGTGACCGCAAAAGCTAATCCAAAACCCAAGCTATTAACTAAACAAATGTTGCCCGTTCGATTGCCGGAAGTGCGGCCAGCCGATACCCAATGGACAACCACAACATATTGGTCAAACAATGAAAAGCCAGTGAATCTAATCAATACTGAAAAAACCTATCGTTCGAAAAATAGGAAAATGCCAACAGCCCAAAAGACGTATACAAAATCCTTTAATTAAATTAAATTAAATAGTGTTATATAGCAAAAAGCATTTTATACAAAAGGCGATTAAAAAACACAAAGAAAATTAAAGTTTTTAAACATTTTTAATTCGTAACGGAAATGTAAAAGTATTTCACGCAACTAAACTAGGTAAATATCCATAAACTACAACTATAAACTAATTCGTATGTTTAAATTGTAAATTTATAATAGATATAATTTTAAAGAGCCGCCTTTCATTATAAGTAAGTATTTATTTTTTTGGCTGACTGCAAAGAAAAAGTTTTTGAAAATATTACACATTATTTATTTATTTTTAAATCAATTAATTAATGATTAATTGTTCTCCACAAAATGGCGTCGGCTCTAGAGCTTTAAAAAAAAATTGTATATATGACTTAAAACTAATTTCGATTTCGATTTCTCTGGTGTCTGTTCTCTTATATGTTTTGTCCCAATTTTTTTGTTTTTTTTTTAAACTAAACAATTATTTACACAGAGGAATATATATATATATTTTTTTTTTGTATCTTAAATATATTACAATATTTATTTTTAATTTAATCATTAATTTGAACAAAGAAAATTAACTTTCTTTGTCTGTTGAAAGAAAAATTGAATGCAATATTTTGCAAAAAAAAAAAATTAAATAATATACAAAAAAAATAAACAGAATAAAATAAATTTTGTATGGCTCCATTGATAATTTCTTCTTTTTTTTCTCAGCCAGTGTTGGAAAATTGATTTTGGCTTTTATTTTCTTACATAGTGAATACTTTTTGTGTTTGTGGGTAAATAATTTAAATATTTAAATATCTAAAGATACATATGCAATTAAATGTATGAATTTGTATGTGTGTGTGTGTGTGTGTGTGATAATGTAAAGTTGGAAATTTTTAAAAAATTCCTTTTTATGAACAAAAAAAAAAGTACATTAAATCGTTTATGGTATTTTATGAATTTATGTATATATATACGTATTTTTAAAGCCAAGTGGTTCATGGCCTAAAATGGAGCTAAACCATATAAATACAACCTCTCAAAAAAAAAAAAACAAAAACACCCACATTTAAGCTCCATTTGCCAAGCCCATCCCCATCCTACTTTTCCTTCCATCAGACGCATGTGCACGCCACACCAACTGGACAGCAGCAATCAACATTCGGTGGCATAATAGAAGACTTCTACTTGATTAGCCACCAAGAGTTCTTCCTCATCGCTGGCCAGCGGCGTACGTCGACTCTCAAGAGCGTCGCGAGTTGCGCGCGCATGCGCCAGCACCTATAGTCACACTTTCGAGGCATGCGGCTGTACACCTGCCGAACTGCCGTACTGGGACTGGCCCACCAAATGGCTGTGCGACTGTGACGACTGCTGCATTCCATGCGGAGGAGCGTGTGACGGCGGAAGCGGTTGCTTTTGCACTGTCTGATAGGTGGGATGTTGCTGCTGCTGCTGCTGATGATGATGATGGGCTGCTGCCGCTGCTGCCTGTTCGCGTATGGTCACTTGGGTAACAAACGGGCCACGACTCCTGGCGCTGCTGTTGAGCGAGGCTGGTGAGTAGCCATTTAAGGCAGCTGCCTTCCAATGCGGCTGGGCCGTGGAGACAATTGAGCCAGGTGAACCATTTACTGTGATGGGCGAACCATTGTGACTGTTGTGACTATGCTTAATGCTGCCCACACGTTGCTGTACCGTCTCATATTCATAATAACTGGAAATGGGACGCAATGGGCCGCCACCATTTTGATTGGTGCCATTAATGCTGCCATTGCCATTGTTGTTGCTGTTGTTGTTGTTGCTCTGCTGGGGCAATTGCTGCTGTCCACTTATATTGATGCTGCCAGAGGCATGGCTATGCAAACTAATATCCTGCGATCGGGCGCTACGTTGAGAATGATAATGCTGATGGCGACGACTGAACAAGCAGACAGAGATGTAAATAGAGAAAAGAACAATATATATGTACAAAATGAGTGTTAATGAGCATATAAAAAATATATATACATAGATTTATATAAAATGTATGAATTATTTAAGTTAGCATGCAACACGAAATAAAAAAAACAAATTTCAATAGCTGAATTTAAACTACAAAATAGAAAAGTTAAATAAGTTCAACTTTTAAACTTGAACGAAAAAATAAATTGTATAATAATGGAATTTTAAAAGCCAAAAAAAAAAAAATAATTCCCTTATATTCCTACCAAATTTAAAGCAGTGTTTTTTTTAGTAATTAGGTGATTTCTTATCTAAATTAATAAATGCTTATCAAATTTAGCTACTGTTTTTATTTGTGTGTGTATATGTGTGTGTATGTGTGTGTGTGTTATTCAAGTGTTACCTTTCCGCTTCGACTTTAATGCGTTGCCTGATCACCTGTTGCCGCATACATTCCAAAGTCGACTCCGAGAGTATATCCGGATTCGAATCGCTAGCCAGGCTAACCGGGCAAGAGAGTCAGTAAGTGAGTGAGTAAGTATGAGTTATGTGTGTTTGTGTGTGTGTGAAAGAGAGAGAGAGTTTTACAAGTCAAAGAAAGAGACAACAAAGTTAGGTAAGTAAGTAAGTAAGTAAGTATTTTTATGATTTAAAATGAAACGAAAAATAAATAAACATCGATATGAATGAAACCAAAACAAATCATGTGTGTGTGTGTGTGTGTAAGTGTGTGAAATGAGATTTGTTCTTTACCTAATCTGATGCTGATGCAGATCCTCATAATTGGCATAATGCTGATAGCGATGATTGAATATATCATTCTGATGTATGCCACCGTTTAGGGAAATGCCACCAACATTGCCACCGCCACCCATTGTAGATCCACTACTGCCATTTGGTGCTGGCAACGGTGGCGGTGGCTGATATGCTGGCGGTTTCGGATTCCTCTCCAAAGCAGCCAAAGCAGCTGCCGGTATTTGTGTGGACGATGAATTTGTTTGATTGGCATTCTGAGATGCTGGCGTGGAGGCTGCTACAGCTGCATAAGTTTCAACAGGAACGACGCCATCCTTGCGATTCTTGCCAAAGCGAAACATGTGACCGATGCCACGTAAAATACTTGGTTTTTTGGCACGAGATTTGCCATTTTTGCCATCATTCAAAGAACTTTGGAACGGTCCATTGCGTTGGGCAGCAAAACCGCCCTCATGGTCGCCATCCTCAAGCAGCCAAGTCTTGCGGGGCTCTAAAATAAAATCGAAATCAAATTGAATTTAAAATTTTGATTGGTAATTTAATAAACATTAAATCAACTTACTATTTGCATCTGGTTCACTGACCACAGCTGCCCGGAGACTATCCTCCCGGCCACGTCCACGTGGCGCTCTTAAAGCCGAATGACCACGCGGTTCATCTGACATTTGCAGCTCCTGCACCATCGTCTGCAAGGATTCCAAAGACGAAGACTTTTTCATCCCCAACGAGGGACCCAAATCGCCCACTTGATCCCTGGCCTCGGCTGCCAGCTGATGTGTCTCAATGCTGGAAGCTGTTTTGGCATGTTTATAGCCAGGTATTTGTATATTACCCTTATGGCCCGTCAGCGATTCAATGGAACCGCCATAAATGGCCGATTTGGTCAATTGTATGCGACGCTCGCGTTCCCGCTCTTCACGCAATTTCTTATTCCGCTGATAGGTGTCTGTGCCGCGAGCATCCAAGGCAGCATGATGCTTCTCCGATATGGAACGTCTACCCAGGGCATCGCGTGAGAAATGCTCCACACCCGAATTATTCGTTTCCAAACTTAGCTGTGACGAATAAGTGGCATCAAAATTGGCAATTGTGCCCGCTGTTGCCGCACCAGCTACTCCCCCCACCGCCACAGAGCCTCCGCTTCCGCCTCCGCCTCCACCCACCGTATGATGAGATGAGTTGGCGCTGCTTACAGTGCAGTGCGAATTATCCAAATTACGTGCTGGTGGCGTACTAAAATAAATCAAAAACATTATTCACTTGTAATTGCATTGCAATCTACTCATTGTCAGCTTAGACTTACGGTGACAAAGGCTCTGCATCATCTTCAATTAATACAGCCGTATTGCCATGTCCATTTATGAGCTGTGCTGCTGCCGGTGACCAATTATCATTGGTGGCCATATGATAACTTTCATTGCGTAGACCAACATTAATTAATGGTGGCGGAGGACGACGTTGCGATGTTGTTTGTGGCACTCCCTGTTGCTGTTGCTGTTGTTGCTGCTGCTGCTGTGCATTTGAATTTGTAGAGCAAATTCCACCGGTTAGACGATCCAAAACGGGATTGCTCCATCTAAAAAAGAATAATAAATAACGCTTAATAAAAACCTAATTTAAATTGTTCAATTGTTCCAACTCACCTATTCATTTCAGCATTTGAGCGCGCATCTCTTTTCTCGGGACTCAAATAGATGACAGTTGCACCAGAATTATCGCTGGCATTTGAGCTGCTATTATTGTTGCTGCCACCGCCACTGCCACTGTTGCCACAAGTATTTGTCTGCTCTAAAATATCATTTGAGCTGGCCGAACGTAGAATTTTACGGCCCACCAATAATGTAATTGTGCCTGGATGTTTGCCCGGATTGTTGACCATGGCGCGACGTAAGGTTTCCATAGCCTCGGCATTATTCTGTCCCCTCAACGATACACCATTCACGCTCAGCAATTGATCATTCATACGCAGACGACCGTCCCTAGAAGCAGCCCCGCCGTGTATAACATTTTTCACAAAAATACCCAAGTCGCCATCGTGTTTCATTAGGGCATTGCTGGACAGACTGCTAGAGCTGGAAGCATTGAGATTGGAACTGGTTTTCCCCTTAACACTAACGCCCAGGCCAGCCTTTTCGGTATCATGGACGGGTATATGCAAAGTGAGCTCCTCACGGGATTGCCAAGTGATGCCATTCGGTGGCAGGCTATCCTATAAATTCATACAAAGAAAATGGTGTTAGGGTAAAAGATAAAAACGTAGTGTTAATTTAATTAACTTACATTTGAGGCGGCCGATTCGCTGCCCGCATCAATAAAATGTTGAGATTCATTGAGCTGCTGCTGCTGATGATGCTGGAAAAGCGAACGTGCACTGCTGGACTTTTGTACCTGTATTGGCTGTGGCTGCGACTGTTGCGACTGTTGCTGTGGCTGTGATTTTGAGGGTGTTGTGCCTTGTACCGAAGCCACTGCTTCCATTTGCTCCTGGGTGGGCTAAAAACAAAACAAACACAAGATAAATTAATCCTCAATTCTTATATAATATATAATAAATCTTACCGGACCACGCACTTCCACCTCGGCCAGCTCCTGTTGCCGTGAGACCACAATTCGAACTGTGGCACCAGCTGGCATGCCCCTCAATATGGCCACGACATCGGTTTGAGTTTTGCCCGTCATGGGCGTCCCATCGACTTCAAGCAGACGATCGCCGGGCTTTAGACGCCCATCCTCAATGGCCGCGCCACGTGGCAATATATTCTTAATGTAGATGGGGCAATGGCCGCCCGCTGGATTGTCTCGGGTAGTGACGGAAAAGCCCAAGCCATTGGGACCCTTCTTCAGTAGAATCTCAATTTTGCGACCCAATTTACGGGTATTTGCCACCTGCAACGAAGTGCCCACCGGGGCAGCTTGCGGTTTACGGGTGGGCGAAACAGTGGCCACCTTCGATTCCAGGCCGGAGACAAGCTTCTCTTCGGCCTCGATCATTTCGGCCACCTTGGAATCGCGACGTCGCTGATTCTTATGATGATCGGCACGTAAGACACGCACTCTCAGCTCCGAAGACTCCAAGGCACGACGCAAATAGTCCTGAACTTGGCTCTCAGTCAGACCAATCAGCTTGGTGCCATTTATTTCCAAAATACGATCATCTCGACGCAGGCGACCGCGCTCAGCTCGACTGCCGGGCTCTACGTGCTGGACGAGCAGGCCGCCGCCGTGCTCGCTATCCGGTATGGCAGTCAGACCCAATGGGCTGCCGTATTCATTGATAATCAAGAGCATTTCGCCATCTTTCTCGCGGATCGACTCGTACGCCTGTCCCAAGGGCTCCTTGCGCTTGCTCTCTCTGGGCAGGGATTTGCTGGAGTAAATTGGTGTTGCCGCTGCATTCGATCCAACTGGCACGGCCTGGACAAGTTGTGTGGCCTGCGATTGCGCTCGATTGTAATGCTGTTGTTGCTGTTGCTGTTGTTGCAACTTCTCGGCTGCCTCCATCCATTTGTAGCCATTGCCATCACCCAAAAATTGCATAGACAGGCGACCCGAACGGGCAAAAGGTTGATGAGCTGCTGCGGCTGCTGCTGGCTGATGTTGATGCTGGGAATGTTGTTGCTGTTGCTGCTGTTCCTGCTGCTGTTGTTGGTGATGCTGCTGCTGCTGCTGTAGCATCAATTCTTTTTGCAACTGCTGGGCCTCATCTTCCTCCTCCCATTGTGGCGATAAATGACCACCAGCTTTCTCCAATATTATACGTTCGGGAGAATCGCCCACATAATGGGGAGCAGCTGCCGACCAACGTTTATTGCTGCCCTCGGCCTTGAGGGAGGCCAACAAATTGGGATCACTGCTGCGTCGCACTTGTAGCCCCAAACCGGTCATCATGGGCCCCGAAGTGGTGCTAGTCACCTCAATGTGCGGCGTGGAAAGATCTCGCGCAATCGGGGCCTCTGTGTTTGTGGGATCCCGAAAGATATCGGGCGAACCAGTGCCAACCGAAGAGCTGCCCGAGGCGCCATCGCCACCGCCTTGTGGCACACCCGGATCCGGGCCAGAGTCCTCAAAGTGGGCCAGTATTTGTTCGCGATCATCGGCCACATCTCTCACACAATCGTCGGGATCCAAAATGCCCGATTGTGTCTGTAAATGATGGACAGCTACCCAAGAGTCGGGCTCCTAAAAAAAACAGAAACAAAGTTAATTTTAACTTGATTTATTGCATTTTACTATTGTACAACTAACTACTAAATGACCTCAAGCTAAAATATGTGCCAACCAAAAAAACTCTTGCCGGGTATTCCAAAAATTCCAAATGCCAAAAGCCAAAAGCAACAACAACAACTGAGAGAGAGAGAAAAAGAGAGGCCAACACAATTGCATCATGAATGTGAAACCAGTCATGGAACTAGTCATAGTCAGGCAGCCAACCAAAAAAACAAAAAAATATATATATATATATAACTCCCTGAACTGGAGAACTGGAACTTAATTCACGCAATCGTCAAAATCTAAACAATTTGGCAAGGGGCAAGGCGAGGGGTAATCAAACTAACAAACTTCAAAAATATAAGCAATTGTAAGCTATTATTA
Source organism: Scaptodrosophila scaptomyzoidea (assembly GCA_035078625.1). Taxonomy (NCBI): domain Eukaryota; kingdom Metazoa; phylum Arthropoda; class Insecta; order Diptera; family Drosophilidae; genus Scaptodrosophila; species Scaptodrosophila scaptomyzoidea. The sequence continues at coordinate 229,456 of JAWNPY010000001.1, forward strand.
TTATTATTATTGTTGTTGTTGTTGTTGCTTTAGTATGGAATTTTTTGTGGGTCAAAGCTTGGCTAGCTTAGTGTATTGTTTATATTGCATTCTATCTGTGCAATCGTGTGAGAAGCTACGAGAAGAACGCCAGGGGAGCAGGCGGAACGGAACGGATCGGATTGCTTCGGCTATGGTTTTGCCATTTATTTCATTTAACAAGATTTTGGGCAAATGAAATTGCAGGCATTTTTCAAGCCAGATAAACCATAAAAAAAAAAAAGGAATTTGAATAAATCAAGAAAAATCTTATTGAAAAATATTAAAAAAAACAAAAAAAAATCCATAGAAAATATAAGTAATTTCTTCATCATCATTTCTTTTTTCTTTGATTGTGATTTTATTTAAAAATTATTATACTTTTATGGTCATTTGTCATAAATGATTTTTAGGTGTGGGTTTTATTAAAATTTTCCATCTCTTTCGATTGGAAATTGGAAATGAAGTTTAGGGTTCCAAAAGTTACCTTTACAAATGCATATGAGGGCGAAGGCGGACGCTTGGGCAACGTCAGTGAGTAGGATTTGTGGAGGGTGCCATGTGGGATGCCCTCATGCTTGGCGGCCACCTTGTAGGTGTGACGCCAGCCAAAGAGGCCGCTTAGTTTATTGGCCAGCGCCGGGCATTTTGGGGGAACATCAAACATATTTTTTACTCTCACTCTCTTTTTTTTTGTATATTTTGTCTTTTGTCTCTCTGATTTTTAGTTTCTTTGGTTTGTTTGCTGTTTTTATTTTTTAGCACTTTTGTGCAGTTTTTTTTAATATCATTTAGTATTTTTTATTATTGTTGCCATTTTTACACTTGAGCAAAAGTCATAATTGATTTTTTCGTTGTTGTAATACTTTTTTTTTGTTTTCTTGTTATTTTGAGGAACATAATTTAAAACACATCTGCCAGTTTACAAATTTCATGGTCATTAACAAAAAAAAAAAATACAAATTGTTTAAATAGCCATATAATTGTTGTTGTTATCAATGACGCAATATGTAAGTAAATAAACCATTAATTCCCTTTATAAGTCATTTAAGCCATACAATGGAATCTTATCAAATCGATTTGACACGTTTTCTTTTCTTTCCATTTAAATCTTATCAAAAAAAAATTGAGTAATTTGAAGCCCCCTAAGGTATTTTTATTATTCATTATCAATTTAATAAATTCCTTTCTTAAGAAAAAATAGTCAACAGAAAATTCATAATCATTTTTCCTTTTGTCTGAGAATATTATTTTATCAGACTTTGTTGCTTGTTGTTTATGTAAGTGCAATTTCGTGCTTAGAGTAAAATTAAATTAAATTAAATTAAATATGCGAAATATAAATCAACTGTCAACAACAACAACAACAATAAGCAACAATTTGAACTCGTTTCTCACACAAATCTATTTGATTATGCACTTGAATGAGGCGACTCTGCCTCTCTCTCTCTCCCTCTCTCTCTCCCTCTCTCTCTCCCTCTCTCTCTCCCTCTCTCTCTCCCTGTCTCTTTCCACCCATCAATCTAGCCATGAGACACACCTGTAATAAATGTAAAGTTGGCTGACGCACCAGCTACAAAAGCAACTAACTAAAACAACAACAGCAGCCACCCATTTTGAGCGCCATCAAAGCACTGAGCCATGACAACCCAGGCCAACCCAAGCCAAGCCAAGCCAAGCCAAGCCAAGCCAACCAGACCATACCAGACTCCATACTACTCCACTCTAGTTCAGTTCAGTTGAGCTTTGCCACTTGCGATTTATTTGTTTGCCAGATATTTTAGACAGCCGACAAAAAAAAAAGAAAAAAAAAAACCGTGTCAATTAAAGTTTTCGCATAAACATAAACATACACATATATATAAATATGACACAAGACGATTAGGAAACGCACAAAATGGCAAAATCATTTTTGCTGGCCAAGGTCGAGAAGAAGAAGAGCAACAGATTAAAGGGCCCAAATTAAGATTATCTATTTTATAATTTACTCTGGCAAATAACTTGAAATTATAAAGAACAACACAAAAAATCAACTCAAATACTTAAACTTTGTTTAAAACAATTTCCCTCGAATTCTAATAAATGATTCAATAAATTATATAAAAGAGACCAATTCAAATTTTTAAATTTCCCTCAAATAAATTTAATAGAAAAAATGTTATCATATATAGAAATAACAAATAAAAATCCTTCATTGTTCAATGCGCGTGTCTAGCATATTAAATATGAAATTACAAAAGCATCACAGATACTTTTTATGACAATGGAATACCCTTTTGGGCTGGCCAAGCGTGTCAGCAACAGAAAAAAATAATAAAAACAAAATTAATTAAAAATTGCATGCCCAAGTGTCAAATTAGCATAAAATATGCCAAATAAACAATATAAATTTGTATTAAGCGACAGGCAGAGAGACCCAAACAACAACTCATAAACCATGCATTAAAAAAAACCTGAGCCGAGGCAGGCAGGCACATAATTTTCCTTGGCTCTGTCTACATTTCCCCCGCCTCTCCTTGATTTGCCCTGCCTTTTGAACATAATTTGCAATCAACTTTAACAACCCACGCCAAAGACATGCCTAGACGGTTATTGTTGTTGTTGTTGTTGCTGTTGTTGTCTGTTGTTGCAATCTCCCAAGAAAATATGCATAGGAAAAGAAAGGCCAAATTATATGTTGTCATTATATGCAAAAAAAAAAAAAAAGTATAAAAGAAAAAGCCAAGAATGAAAGATAAAAAAAAAAATAAACAGCAGAGAGAGAGTGAGAAAGAAATTCATAATGAAGTGCAGCAAAATGGAAATTATTCATCCAAATGGCACATGCAACACAAAGGCAACAGGCAACAACTTCAATTGCTTTGTGGGCGTAAAATATTGTTAATTTTCAAAAAAAAATAAACCTTAACAACCTCATCATTATTTTTATTAGTCTTGAGAATCGCAGAGAGCGGCTTATCAATTTTTTAAATCTTAAGAAAAACATTTAGCAAAGAATTTTAAACAAATTTGAAAATTTATTTAATTAATTTGTGTTATTGTTTTTTCAAGCAATTTATTAGTGAAAATATAAATATATATGATGACTTCAACTTTAAATAGTTGACTAATTTATCAAGTAGCTTTCTGATTAAAACTTTTTCTTTCTCTTTTATCAAAGCTTTTTCTGTCTTGTCTTTTCCTTTTCTTTTTCTTTAGATGCACAATTGTTGTTGTTGTTGTTGTTGAATGCATTTTATATCAAAAAGGTGAAAACAACAAAACACAAAATGAAATGAAATGAACAAAAGCGTAGGCAATGTTGGCAAGTGGCACTTGGCACTGACAGTGGCACTTGGCAATCAAAGCTGATGACCAATCAGCCAGCCAGCCAAACAAACAAACAACCAACCAACCAACCAACATGGCCAACATTTTCCCATTTAAGGCTATTAATGTCATTGCAACGCTTTCTAGCAACTTGGCCGCTTTCGCATCATTATTAAATGGGCTCATCTATATTTTTTCTCTCTCTCTCTCTTTTTTTTTTTTATTTTCAAATTAATTATCAGTTAAGTGGGTGGAAAAAACAAAACAAAAAAAAAAAAAAAAAACCTTTGCTTAGTCAGTCAAGTTGTCTTATCAAAATAGTATTACCAATAGTCATTATTATCAAACGCCCTTGTAAAAAAGAAAAAAAAAAAAAAACAATGACACATTTTACTCTTTTACCAATTCAACGCCTTCACTTTTACTCTTTTTAATGCATTTCACAATCAGTGAAAATCCATCTTTGTCAGTCAGTCAGTCAGTCAGTCACATTACTCACATTCCCAGACAACAATGACATGGATCGTCTTGGGATGGCTTACAAATTTTAAGAGTATTGTTAAAAAACAAAACAAAAGAGAGTGAATTTTACAAGCCCTTTTACCAGCTGGGCCCAGAAAGATAAAGATTTATGTATTCATATGACAATAATCTTTGGGGAATATCTCAAGTACAAGATCGGCTTTTATTTCTTTTTTTCTATATATTTTTCATTGAGAGACTTTGTCTAAGCGCATCTAAAAGACAAAGTTTTTATAGCTAAAATTTGAGTTTATTTAAAAAGCTTTTGATCAAATTTCAATTTCAATTTTCTTTCTTTTTTTTTTAAATAATTGTTGACATTTTGTAATGACATTTAATTCTATTATAAACTATAAAATTTAATGAAATTAAATATCAAAATTTGTCAACACAAATTACTAATAAAAAAAGAGCAAAAGCAAAATAGTAAAAAGTAGAGAAATAGAAATAATGTGAAGCATAAATTTAATGAGCTTATTTTTTATTTTTTTTTTTTGGGGGAGTTGTTGTTGTTGTTGTGCATTACGTATTAAAATAAATTGTTAATGCTTTTATATTTTTTTTGTAATGCTTTTTCATTTAATGAGTGAACACACAAAAGCAATAAATAAATATCTCTCAAACAACAACAACAACAACAAAAAATACAACTTTCCTTGGTTACTTATTTTTGTGGCGTCATTTAAATGACGCGTCATAAACTGCACTTAGAGTTGCCCCAACAACAGCAACAACAACAACAGCAATAAAATCCGATTTACCAAACTTTAATTACATGACGAACGAGGAGATTTAATGAGGGAATGAACGACAACTCTGGCAAGTTGATTGAACCTAAAGACGATTGAGTAATATTTAACATTTTAATTGATTTAAACGACTTTAACATCAATTATCATTATTATCGGAAGTAAAAGAAAGTATTGTAAGATGCCCTTTAAAGCCGGCAAAGAAAAAAATAAAAAATAACAAAAAGTCAGTTAGTTTGGGTCAATTGAGTTCACTGTCACTTTCACTTGGCCAAGCAGCCAGTAGCCACCTGGCCGGGTTAACAAGTTTCTCGCTTTTGAATGACGAAATTGGGCGCCAAAAAGCAGCAACATCCAAAACATTACAAACTTGACTGGTATTTAAATGTTGGTATTTTTTTTTTATTACTTGTTTTATTGCCGTTTTGTCTCTTGTCATTTAACTGTTTAAAGAGAATTAAATAAAGAGAACAAAACTAAAAAGAAAGAGAGAGAGAAAAACAGAGTGTTAAGTTCCCTACACAATCAGTTAGCATTTAACTGTTTATTGTGACTTTTTTTTTTTTTTTTCTTTATTTGTTTATTTGCCATTTCTTTCTAGTTGCCAACTTGGTAACTGGTTTCATTTTGGACAAACATTATTTTTTTTTTTTGCTTTTTCACAGGCTTCTTAATAATAGAATAGAAAATAAGTAAGACAAAAAAAAAAACAGTTGGTGATTTTACTTGGTTTCTTTGCTTGGCAAAAGAATTTCTGACATAAGCCACAAAATACGTGTAGATATTTTATCAAGCAACTAACCAAACCGAAAGTCATTTTATCTACAAAAGGACCCAGGCGATAAGATTAAACCACACCCAGCCAACCAGTCAACCAGTCAACAAGCCAACAAGAACAACAATCAACTAGTCGGAGCCTAACAGGTTAAGCTCTCTCGCCTTGCCAGTGGGTCAAATTCTAAGACAAACAACAACCAAGGAATTATTAAAGCCAGAACAACTGAAACTGCCGAACATTGGGGCCAAAGCACAACAAAAATCCCATAAAAAAATAAATAGATTTTTCTTATTTTAAAAGTCTCTAATTTTTTTTTCATTGATTTTTTCTTGAGAACTCACAATCAGTAATTTAATTCTGGTTAAAATTCAATTCAAAGGAAAACAATTGTTTTTAAAAAAAAACCTTAAACTTTCAAAACAAAAATTTGCCATTTCTTTAAAACTTTGTGAACTTAAGAAATTGAATTCGATTGCCTAATATCAAATTTCTATTCAGTTTATGTTTTCACTGCATTTAGTTGCAGTGTGCAATCCGAGTTAACTTGTAACACAAGAACCACAAATATCTAAAATTCCTGACAAGTGAAAGTCGCTGGAATCAACTCAAGGCTAATCGCACAAACTGTTGGTAATTTGAAACCTAAATAGATTTATTAGCTGTCATGGTTAATTGAGAGTCTCTTGGCGGCGGTGTCGCCAAGCTGCTTATGCTTATGCTTATGACTTTCCCCTAATGAATTCCTGGGAAAAGACGAGACGAGACGAGCCTAGCGACAGGTTCACAGGATGCCATCCACGATTTAATTCAGGTAGTAGATGTATTTATTATTATGTCTTCTTCTTCTTTTACTCTATTGTTGTTGTTGTATTTTGTGTCTGGGAACGCAATGCGGCAGCAAAACACTTCAAGTGTCTAAGAAATAATTTCTGTGTGTGTGTGCGTGTCAGTCAAGTCGCCTTAGTGTGAGTTTCCTGTTGCACTGTTTCGTCATGGGAATATAAACACCAAAATACAAAAAAAAAAAAAAAGCGTCAGTTGACGGAAGACACACAAAAACAAAGAAGCATAACAAATGCATCAAAAAAACAAAAAAAAAACCGGCTAATGCAAATTGTGTAACATCTCAAAGAATAACAACAAAAACAAAAGCACAAAATTAAATTGCAATAAAGTAATTTTGTAGTCAGCTTTAATTTAGCGAAAATTGTACACTTTTATCAGTAAAAATAATCTGAATAAATATAAAAATAATTGTCTATATATTATAGAAAGAGATAAACCAAATTTGGTTAAGATAAAAAACAACTCAGTTAAATGCTTAACCAATTTGGCTATCAATGCGAAAAACCAAATGAAATAGGAAAGGGAAAAATACCAAAAAAAAAAAATAAATTCCCTGAATTTGTTTTAACCATTTAATCTATTTAATTTTAATTTATATTTTATTCAAACAACAATTAAGACATATTTAAACAATTTCTTTTGTTTTGGCACTTGTTTTTTTATTTTTGTTTTTAATTTAAATTGAATTTGCTTCAATTTTTTGTTTTTCGATTGTTTAACTCACACATACACACACAAACAAAAAAAATATATGTAATTATACGGTGTTATTTTTTATTTTTCGTTTTTTTTTTTTTGTTATTTGTTATTTTGGCAACTCTCGCACTTGTTGAATTATTTTGCAAACGGCTTCAATTCGGCCCAGTAACAATGCACAAAACAACACGACGACGACGGCGACGACGACGACAACGACGACGAAACAAAAATTAAATAAATAAATAAATAAAGATGAATTAAAACAAAATAAATAAATAAACAAAAGAGCAGCGCGGTCAACAGCGCAGCAGCAGCAGAGACACAAACCACTACCGACACTACTACCGCTGGGCTCGCGTTTCGTTTGGAAACTGAAAAAGCATTAACCAAAGCAAACGATCGGAAGGCAGCCCAAAGCGGACAGAGTTACCAACAGGTGACGAGTAAAAAGAGAGCGCCAGAGAGTGTGTTTTAGTGTGTCTGTGTGTGCGAGAGAGGGCTTAGTGCGATGGTGCACTTGTTTGGTTATAAAACTGTACAGTTTTATGGTAATTGTTGAGAAAATTGCCAAGTGGAAATGATCGTGATCAGAACAACAATGGTCAGCAGCAAAACAACAACAAAGAATGCGCTAAAACATAGAAGAGGTTTGTCAAGCGTAACCAACACAAAAAATAGAGAGAAAGAGGTGAAAAAAAAAAATAAATATATATGTATGCGGATGGCAAGAAGAAGAGAAGAAGAAGAAGCAGGTTGACAGAGGGGCGTGCTGACAACAGGGAATGAATGCAAATCCGCCAAGAGTGCTGAACTGAACTGAGCTGAGCTGACCACCAAGCATTTTTACCACAGGATGGTCCAACTAACTAGACAATTGCCGGGGCATAATAATAATTGCCAAGAACAACCAGCTAGAAACCACAACAACAACAACAGATTGGCAGTTTGTTGTTGTTGTTTTTTTTTGTTTCCTTTTACCCTTTGAGCGCCAAAACAAAGCAAAAATTAAAATGAATTGGCCTTGCCAGGCATTGTTTTTTTTTTTTTTTTTTTTTTTTGCATTCTCAGCAAACTGGCAATAAAATTAAACGAACTGGAAAGTGCTTCCTTTTTCCATGAAAAAAAAAAGAAAAAAAAAAATAAATAACAAACTCCTCCCTCCTGCCAATTTATAATGAGTTGGTTGTGGCAAAGAAAACAAATTAAATCAAGGTTTGAAAAATAAAAGAAAATTTAAACAGAATAAATTATAGAAAAGAGAGTGAAATATAAAAAAAAGAGAGTTGCATTCCTGAGAGCGAAACAGCTAAACAAAAGACAGAGAGACATCTAAACTCTAGAAGAAATTTCCTTGCCTTCCTTCCCAAATCAAGTCAAGGTTTGAAAAATATAAACAGAATACAAAAGAGAGTTAAAATTCAGAGAGTGAAATATAAAAAAGAGAGTTGCATTTCTTAGTGTGAGAGAGAGTAAGAATAAAAGGTCTAAACTCTAGAAGGGATTTCCTTGACCAATAAACAGTAATCAAAAAACTAAATTATTTAATCTAATCAATTCAAATCAAATCAATTTAACTGTAATCAAATCACATTCAAATTATGAAAATTTAAGCTTAGCCTTTTTTAAAGTCAAGACACAATTTCCGTCTTTCATGAGCAAACATAAACAACTTGAAGAATAAACAAATAAATAAACAAAAAAAAAAAAGCCATGTCATCATTGTTTTTTTGTAATGAGAAGGGGGCCCAAAATTTACCGGCCGGCCGGCAAAAGGAAATCAAAGAGAATACTTAAAGACTTGGATTTGGATCTTGATCTGGTTTAACTTGGCGTTGGTTAGCCAATTGATGTTTTGGCTGTTAGACTTCAACGAAGCAGCAAACGCAAACCAAAAAAAAAAAAAAAACAATAATAACAATAACTGAAATGCTTTTCATTTTGGCCATTTCCGTTTGCCTCATTTGCTGG
>JAWNPY010000001.1:238444-268098 GCA_035078625.1 Scaptodrosophila scaptomyzoidea
AAAAAAAAAAAAAAACAATAATAACAATAACTGAAATGCTTTTCATTTTGGCCATTTCCGTTTGCCTCATTTGCTGGGGTGAAGTTTTTAACTGGTCTCGTTTAATTCGCATGTGCGTTTTGCCTGCCTCACTGACGACTGCCCCACAAACCCCACAAGCCCCACAAGTTGGACTGGTCCATTGTTGAGTTTGGCATAAAAGCAAAAGAGATAAAACAAAAGCAACGAAACAGCAGCAGCAGCAGCCACAGTGGCCAATAAGTTCATTCACCATTTCACCTAATTTTTTATTGTTATTGGCTATTTTTGATTTTTGTTTGCTTCTTTTTTTTGGTTATTGTTTTTAATTCTTTTAGTTTTAATTTAATTTTATTTATTTATTGTTTCATTTCAAATGGTATAAGGAATTTTGTTTATAAATTAACTCTATTAAATTAACTCTAAAAATAAAAAATAAATAAAAATATATAAAATTGATTTGATGAAAATCCACCTAGTGTCAGAAATTTCAAGCATTAGGCTTCAACAATTTTTTGATAGATGGCGCTTATTATGGTTGTGGTCTGGGTTTACAAAACAAAGAGCTGGCAACTTTGTATAACTATTAAGTTGGCAGCTCTTTGATTTTCTCATCTAGATGGCGCCAATAAGGCGTTTTTTTTTGTTTGTTTTTGTTTTATCAACGCGTCACACACACACATAAATAATTTATTAGTTTTTGATTATGTGTATTTTGTAATTGTTGTTGACCCATTTACCTGATTTGTTTTTTTTTTGTTTCTAGTATACTTGCAACATTTTTACCAATCAATTTGAGGCATTTTCTAATCAACAAAAACCCAGCAACAGCGATAAGATAAGAAATAAACAAAAATAACATGACCAAACCCAAACCAAGCCAAGCCAAGTCAACAAAAGTGATGCACCGCCATGGCAACAAAATGTTGTGCAAGGCAGCGGCAACGACGACGACGACGCCGCCGCCATCGTCATAAGATACAATCTATGTACATATTCGTTTTGGTTTTTGGTTTTGTGTTTTCAACTTGTTTTTGTTTTGCTCCCCTTACTGCCATCATTTTTATCATCCTGAAGGAAGGAAAAACAACAACAACAACAAAAAAATAAAGATCTATACGACTCACTGCACCCATGGCATGTGTCAGGTTTTGGTATGCATTTCATTTGTCAACCATTTGGCAGCCAGGCACACACACAGACATTGCCAGTTCTTGACCATGTCTACTCCTCCTTTCTACCTTATAAAACCAACTGGGTCATCATCATCATCAGTCAGGTCAAATTAGATTTATAAATTGTATTCAATTTTGCTTACCTGAAAATAGAAAAAAAAAAAACAATATGAATAAGAATGATTTAAATTTATATAAATCAAAATTAAAAATAATTCTTTGTCATAGGGACTTATTTTAAATTAGAACAAATAACAAGATTCCTCTAATAAAAATTATAAAACCAAGAATTCATTTAATTTGATTTGAATAAATAAAAATAAACAATGTCAAAATTGAAAATAATTCTTTTGAAATAAATTAGAAAAAAAAACAAGATTCCTCTAATAAAAATTATAATTATTATTAAATTCATTCAATTTGATTGAATTTATACTTGTAAATTTATAAACAATGTCAAAATTAAAACTAATTCTTTTGAAATAAATTAGAAAAAAAGAAGATTATTAGTAAATTCATTAAATTTGATTTGAATAAATAAAAATATCCTAAAATTGAATTTATACTTGTAAATTTACAAACAATGTCAAAATTAAAAATAATTCTTTTGAAATAAATTAGAAAAAAAAAGATTCCTCCTTAAAAAATTCATTCAAATTAAATAATTAATTCTTGTAAAAATTATTACATTACATTAAAAATTAAAATAAACTAATCCAACATAAAAAGAGAACCTTGAAAATTGAATTGAATTCATTTCTTACAAAAACAAATAATGCATTCTTTTTTTTTTTCCTTACACATATATTTAATTTATTTAGTCTAAACTGACTTCATTTCAGACTTGACACGTTCAAATATAATCAAAATAAATCTCATTTGATTTCAATGATTTTTTTTTGAATTTGATTTCCAGACATTTCAGGCTTATCACGTATCAATTGTAAAATCGTGTGTCAAAATCCCAATTTTTAAAACACGAGACAGCCCAACCAACAAACAGAGCGACAGACTGAGGAGACAGACGGACAAACAAAGCTTGTAATTGATCGTGTCTTTGACATTAGAAAGAAAATTGTATATGCATTTGTGTGGAAAATGTAATGCGAACACGCAGCCTACAAAACAACAATAGAAATAAATAGTAGAAGGAAAAAATTGTAGTAGAGTAGCGGTAACAATAATCACAACAACCGAAAGCAACTGGTGTGCGCAATGGGGGCGAGTCGAGTCGAGTCAGTGACAAATCCACTTAGACTTGCAACACGAGAGCATAAAAAACAGGCAGGCAGGCAGGCAGGCAGGCCGCATTGTTGCCAGGAAGCCAAACAAGGCCAAAACCAACAGCAGCAACAAATCGGCTAATAACCTAGACTCTTCAAATGACTCATCATTATCAAATTTTCTTAGACTCAACTCAACTGACCCAGAGAAAAACAGTCTATACATTTTTTAAGAGGCTTAGGCAAAAAGAGAGAAGCTTCAAAATCAATCGTAAACGCAATTACGCAATATTAAAAGTAAAATGAATGAAAATTGAACGTTGGCCAACAGCTGAAGAGCAAAAAGGTCACTAAAGTTCATTACAAAAAACTCTTTCTTTCTTTCGAGCTTTGGGTTATGCAAAAGGCCGCCACATCAGTGAAAGTATTGCAAAAAAAGCAAATAGCTAAAAGTAATAATAGTAAATAAAAGGCGGAGGCAAGTTTACAACAAAAAAAACAGGTGCTGACGGAAATGTTGTCTCTGTTTCAAGGCAAACATCTAGTCAATCAAGTGATCAATCAATCAGTCAATCAAATAAACATTACTGTCTTGGGCCCTATGAATTGTGCAATTTATGCAAAGTCTTTCGAAAACCAGAAGGAGACAGAAAAAGAGAGAGAGAAGTGAGTTTAAAGGTAACTGAATCCCATCTTCTATTCCCCAGAACAAAGCCATAAAAGAAAAATGAGGAACAAACAACAACAATACACATTTATTGTCATTAGGGTAAAAAGAGTCTTTCCAAACAATATAATTTATTGTTTTGCAGAATTCTATATGGAAGAGAGAAAATAAAGAAATACAAAAGGTAAATTACAAAAAGAAATACAAAGACAACCAAGTAAGACGAGTAGATTTGAAAGCCAGAAACAAAAAGTTCCCTGAATTGTTATCAATTTAAGATCTAATATTCCATAATTTTAAACCCTAAAACTTTAAGTTTGTTTAGTAAGGATCAAAATGGGTACTTGGATTCCACTTGAATTTCAATAACAAGAAAAAAAAACTAGGCACCTTTTTTAAAAGGTTTCCGAGAAAAGAACTAAAAAAAAAATGACAGTTTATGAGGAACCATTAAAGGAACCAAGCCCACGAAATTGTATTCAGTTGGATCTCCTCGGCACCGGAAGCATTCTGTTTTATCAAATTTCCCGGTAAATTCATATAAAATTTTATATGGTTTTTTAATTTAAAATTAGTTGTTTTATTTGGATATTTTAGATTTGGTAAAGTTGCATTTTAATTTCAAATCAAAGGAAAAATTCCGCATATTATCCTATATGATATATAGTATATCCTATTTTCTATTTTTGAGCCGAAGACCCATGATGCTAGTGCTCTTTTCTTTTGTAATTAGTTTTAATATTATTATTTTTTGTAATGTTTTGAAATTAATAATAAATAATAATAAAAATATTTTCTATTTAATTACTTGCTGAATTGTTAAAGTATTTTCTTTAAAATATTTCTTTTAATAAACCAATAATGTTTTTTTTTTTTTAAATAGTAAGTAATTTATTATGTTTTATGGTTTAATTCAAAATTGCCTAGGCTTTGTTTTTTTCTTATTTTTAATTATCTACTGCTATTTAAACAACATATCATCTTCTCTCAAGTTTTAATGATATATCAAAAAAAAAACGTTTATTTATTTATTTATTTTTTTTTTTTTTGGCAAGTTTTTTTGTTTTTTTCTATAATTATTATTATTTGAAAGACAATTTATAATCAGGCATGCGCAACCCTGAACCGCACACACACACACACACACACACACACACACACATGTTTAATAAAGTTCAAAATTATTTTGGTTTGGTTTGGCGTGCTTTGACCCGACGCGACAACCAAGCAGCAAAACGACTTGAACAAAAACAAAAAAAAAATAACAATAATCATAAAAAATTATAATAAGTTGCACCTCAACGTTTACGCATGCGCAACAACATCAAAAACAACAACAACAATAACTAATTGTGGCCAACAAATGTCGTGGAAAAAGTTGGTTTTATTTTTTTTATATTTTTTTCTTCTATATAGAAATTAATTTCAGTTGTTTTTTTTTAACATGGAAGTAAAGTGAAATTATATGTTTAAACATTAAAAAAAAAAAAAATAACAATAATAATAAAAAAAAACAAGCCTCTTGGTTAGAGAAGAGTTTGCCCCACCATTTCAAATTCCCATGACATTTGTCAAACACTTTTATGCCGCTTTGAAAAGAGTCCGAGAGAGTAAACTTAAGAAAAGCATATATAAATGAAAGTTGCAAGTTTTTGTGTTTTATTGTTGGCAAAAATTTAATAAAAAAAATGAAGAAATATAATAATAATAATAACAAAACGATGTAACAAAAGTTTATAAGAATTGTTGACATAGTTTGAAATTTGACAAGCTTGAAAAAAACTTGGAAAAAAATTAAAGAAAATAAAACAGAATATGAATTTAAAGGAATTATATAAACAAATTCAAATATCTAAATTCGAATTTTAATTTTCATATTTTTCTAGATTATTTTGAGTTTATTCTACATGTTGGTTAAAGCCTATAATTTTAAATCTTAATATTATTTGTACAATTTTTAAATATTTATTTACGAATAATAAATAAATAATTTTCCTTATTTTTGCCTCATTTAATTAATTTTCCGATTTTTTCCTGTAAATAATATTTATTTCCCCGTATAAATAAATTAATATGCTCCCTAAAATTTGTCTAGATTTTATTAAAATTGTTTTTCTTTATTTTAAGCCACATTAAATATTTTAGAACTCAGAACAATCAAGCAAACATTTTAAATAATTTGGCCAAGGAATTTTAAGCCGCCTTCTGTGTTTGTTTAACAAAATATTATAGCCATGATCTATAAAACAACTACATACATATATATACACATATATATATATATAAGTATTTATTAAAGCTGTACCAAGCCGAGAGCAGAGCAACCAAAGCACAAAATCAAAATGCGCAAAAAGAAAAAAAAAGTTGCCAATCCAAGCAGTTTCAAGGCCAACTGGCGGCAGAAACATGGACTGCTTTGCACCACAGAGCAACTCGCCACTCTTTGCCAACTTTGCAGCAGCAGCAGCAGCGGCAGAGTCAGTGGAAACGACAACATTGTGGGAGTTTTGTGCCCAAAAAAAAAAAAAAAACAAATTAAATAAATGTATATAAATGTATATATTTATGCAGCGATTGTCGCCCTCAGTGGACCAGCAGCAGTTGTTGTCAAGTTTGTCGCTTAAGTCTTTCGTTTAAAACTGAATGAAAATTACATTCCAGGCTCACACACCACAACATGCCAACTTAATTATTTAATTAATAAGGAGAAGATTGACAGACAAAGTAATTAACCATAATAATTTGATGAGCTTGTTAGTTGCCTAGCCGTGACTGATAAATCTAAAAAGTGAAGAAAGAAGGTGTCATACAAATTCCATTAATTCTTCGTTGTCTTTGTCATCATCTTCTTCTTTGGCTTTCACCTGTTGCCATTTTGGCATTTCCATCCTGCAACTCTCTTCTTCTTCTTCTTCTTGGTTTGTTTGTGAAATTCTTAAGAAGCCAAATGCAGTTGGCATCAAAAGCCAAAAGCCGTGCAAAAAAAAAAAAAAAGGCGGTCAACAGCCACAAATGTAAAGCAAAGTAAGTCAACAAAAACAACAAGAAAAAAAAAAAAAAAAAAAAGTCATCAATGTTGCTTGCTGCACAAAATCAAACAATTTACGACCTTTTGTGGCCTTCACAGAGAAGAGAGAAAAAGAGAGCAAGAATCACAAGTAAAGTTTTTTTTTTGTGCCTTGCAATTAACACTTTCAGCTCAAAAAAAAAAAAAAATACTAATAAAAGACCAACCATTGTTAGTGTTGTTATTGTTGTTGTTGTTGTTGTTGTCGATGAATCATGCTTAAAATTTCACGTTTAGAGGAAACACCTGGATAAATAAACAAACAAAAAAATAAGCAACAAAAACCAAACTTATATATATTTTTTTTTTATAACAACAAACCAGCATACCAACATAGTTTTTTTTTTTTTAATTACATATGATTTAACAGTAAACTATTTGAATAAACTGATGAAATAAATGCAAATAGTTTAATATGATAAATAAATAAATTTTTATAGATAGATAAATATTTCCAAATTTCGTTGACTTTCTTTAGGAAAGTAATTATTGAACCATTATTTAATTATACCTATTTAAATAAAATATTTAATTTTGAAGCCAAAAGCAAAATTTTAAAAGCAAATCAATTAATTGCAGCCTGAAGGCCTTCGTTCCAATTAATTGAATAAATATGTAAATAAATCAATTAATTAGTTTTTATTTTATTTATTTTTAACTAGAAATTTTCAATTCTTGAATTCATCTTTCTTATAGAGTGTCTACTGTATTTATTATAGGTAAATTTTTGTAAGCACATTTTTGTTTTTTGAGGATGGCAACAAAAGAAAAAAGACCTAACCAAATTGTTTTTTTTTGTTTTAGCTGGAAATTTGTGAGTCAACTTGAAATCAGAGTGGGTTGAAATTCACAGAAATTCAACAGAAAACTCTCAATTGAATTAAATGGACAAAATAACAATGCATAATAACAAATTAATTGAAAGAGTACAAAAAATGCATTAGAGTCCAGCGACCATTTAAATTGCGCAGTCAACGAGGCATCAGAAGCAGCAATCTTTTCCCTTGGTTTAAAAAAAATTATTATTACCTATGAATTGTATATTTTTTTCCAGAGAATTCAAAATAAAAAGCTACTGGTTTCAAAGGGGGTTAAATGTTGTTATGTGACACGTACGCGTCGTCTAGAATATGTAAACAAAATTGTACAATAATTTTCTTTTTTTTTTTTTTGTTCTTGTTGCTGTGCCTGTTGGCTTTGAGGCATGAGTAAGCGCGAAATTGGAATGGTTATGGTACAGAACAGGGCAAAATTTAAGCCAACAACGATCGCATATAACCGATATGCATATGGATAAATTGTTGTTGGCTGGGTCAGTCAGCATGCCAACCAATCTTGTTGTCTCGTCGTCATCTCTCGTCATCGTCAACTGGCCACAGGGCAATGTCATAAACTCTCAGCAGCAGCAGCAGCAAACCGTTTCAATTCGTCCCGCCCTGATCCGCTTTGACCTGAACTCAACCAGACCAGACGAGGCGGCCTATAATTTTTGCAATATGCAACCAAGTCAACCAAACCAAGCGCAGCGTTGCGCACGTTCCCGTGATAAATAATAATAATAATAATAAAAAAAACACAAATGCCGTTGACATCCATCAGCCATGAAGAACTTAAGGACAAAGAAATAAACTTACTCACAAAAAAAAAACAATAATCAATAAACAAAAAAAAATCATTTCAAGTTTTACAGTGTTTCCAAGAATCAAGTACAGTAGATCCCTAAATGAGTAGTTGAAAAGGAAATTCTAAATTTCTAGGAATCAAAAACGAATTAGAGAAAATTTTTATTGCAAATCTTTCAATTCGAAAAATTACAGTAAACGTTAAAAAGTCTAAAGAAATAAATATTAAAACTGGAAAATGTCTTTAAAGATTTAAGCAAAGATTTTTTAATATGGATTTGCTGGATACGAACTTTAAATATTAGATAAGATTAATTCATCTCCAGTAGTTTTAAAAAAAAATTTAAATAGAGCCTGAAAAGTACAATTTTACATTTTAGGTGCACCTGTGTAAAAAATATACGGTCACATTAAAATTGTAAATATTGCAAAGAACTCACGTTTTTTTAATTAATCTTTAAAAATATAAAGCTATTTAAAAACTAATTTCTTTTTAAATAAAAACCATTAAAATATTCCTTAACTTTTGTCTATCAATTAAACCTTCAACTGTTTTTTTTTTCATTTTTATTATTATTCAAATTATTGTTCAATCAAGCCAAACAAATCTGTAAACTTGACACAGAGAAGAGAAATAGAATAATAATAATAAAAACGCCCTCTGCTCTTTTTTTTTTTTTTTTTTGACTATTTCATTTTTAGATAACTCCAAAGTCAAAGCCAACAATGCATGACCTCCCAAAAAAAAGAAACCATAGAAATAATAATAATAAATTATAATTTCATGTGCATTTCACCTTGAACTTTTCAAAGAGCATTAAATTTGTGTTTTTTTGAATGCATTTGTAATTGGTTGATTTAATTAATTAGAATGAAATTTCAACTTTAACTGGGATGCGTTAATAATATTTATATTATTTATGGAAATTACTCACCAAAAACGGAAACCAAATAAAATAGTTTGGGCTTGGTTTTTTTTTTTAAGGGGTTGCTGGTTGGTTTGGTTGATATTTGTCATGGCAACCGCACAAAAAGTAAATAATAAATTTTGTTTAGTTTTAATTTACAATAAAGAATGCATAATCATTGGGGGGCGGGGGCGGAAGGGAAAGGATGACCAATCTGCAGTGCAATGGGCGCCAGGCACGCAGCATTTTAAGGGTGAAGGGAACAACAACAAAAAAAAACAAAACACACACAGGAAGTTGCCACAACCAAATGCAACCGTTTAATTAACGTGTCAAGAGAACAGAACAAAGAGAACAAGGATCCTGCGGCAGGCACGACACGCACATCTGCAAATGGCTTTTCCCCCCCTGTGGCATGTGACGACCGCCTTTGAATTTCATTGGAAAATCGAACAAGGCCCAGGGAAATGCACCAAACCAAACCAAACAAAGGTATATAAACAGCGAAAGAGATAGAAAGACAGACGGCCACGTGCGTGACAAAAATAGATACTCAATTAGTGCAACAATAAAAATGTTACTCGAAAGGAAAACAACAACAACAACAAAAGCCGCAGGAATGTATATAAAGTTGGTTTGGCTTTGCCTTCTCTCTGTGTGTGTCTGTGTGTGTGTAAAATGATCGTGCTGGCAGCCACACAATCATCATTATCATCATTGTCGTCATTATCATGAGTTTTGTTGTTTTTTTTTCTTTTTTCTTTTTTTTTTTGGGGGCGGATTGGTGGGGCATGTGGTTTGAGGTAGGAAATCGTGCTGGCATGCAAATGCCAACTCAAATCAAAAGCCAGGCCCAAGGAACTCAACTTTTGAGTCAGACTTTGGATTTAGAATTAAGTTTGCTTGAGTAAAAAAATGCAACTAATCAAAATATTTAAAGAAATATTACAAGAACTATTATAAATATTTAAAAAAAAAATGTTTCAAAAATTTATATTGTAATTCAACTGAAACTTTAATAAAAGTATGGAAAAATTTCATGTTTTTAATAGTAAATATTTTTATAAATTTTGTAAATTAATTGAAAAAATGTTTTCAAGCTTTTAAATATTTTTTAAACTCAATAAAATTAGAAGAAGTTTTACGCAAAATATTTTTAAAACTTTATAAAATTTTCCATTTATTTCAATTTTTGTTAAGGTAACAAATGTTTTTGATTTTTTATTGCAGTTATTAAGTTTTTTTTTTTTTGAAAATTTTATAAAATATAGCTTAAATGCTCCCAATTAATATGGCTAAAAATTTATATAAAAAATTTAAATTTTTATATGAAAAAAACATTTTTTAAACTGTCTGTCTTAAAAAAAATTTTTAAATAATAAAATAAGTTTTTTCTTAAACAAGTTATATATCAATTAAATTTATATAGGTATACGTATATAAAATTTAATTGATTTTGTCTGAATTATTGCCAGTCCGCCCATTTATCAATTGTATTGCAAGATTATTTATTTCCCAATCGAATGAAAACTGACTAAATGACATTTTATATTGGGTGTGTGTGCTGTGTGTTGTGTGTGTGTGTGGGTTGACGTTTCAAATTTAATTTCATTTACAACAATAAACAGTTGGGAAAAACAGGCAGGAAAACTAAGTTCAATTGAATTTCTTGCCTAATTTGGTCAAGACATATGAATCAACAAAAGTCAATTTTCCCCAGGAAAAAAAAAAAAAAAAAAAAAAACTCAGTTGCAATTGCAATGCCAATAAAATGATTAAATTTAGACAAACCAATATCGGTCAAGAATTTGCCTCTGGTAATCATGGTACTACTTTGAGCCACAATGACGTCTTTTTTTTTTTTTTCCTTTTTGTTATTTATTTTTTATTGTGCTTGGGTTTTATTATTACAAGTTTGCCATATGCATTGCGCTTTGTATGCCCAACATGGTCTGGTAGCTATGACAACAATCGGCCCAAACACACAACAATATCAACACCCTAATGCTACCAACAAAAGCAAGTCAAGTAAAAAAAAATCAAGCAGCGAACTAACCAAACAGTCAGTCAGTCAGTCAAGTCATTCATTCAGTTGCCTACAAATACCAAACACTAACCAGCAAAAATAGTCATTGTCATTCAACAATAACTCGGAGATGAAAAATGTTATGGCTAAAATTTAAATCAAGATTTCCAGGAGCAATTCTGTCTTCAGATTTGGAAAAAGCTTTATTTTTTTTCTAATAAATTCTTTAAAACAGAACCTAAAATTGATGAAAAATCATTTATTAAACCTTTTTCTTACACAGAGAGAAAAACGGAACCAAGTAGCAACTTAATCAAACTGAGAAATTGTAATTTAAAATAAGCATACATTACTTTATTTGAGCACAAAAATACTTGAAAGAAGTCAAAAAAAAACTCAAAACAAGTAAAAAAAAATCTTGAGTTAAGTAATATTACCTACTCAAAATTAGGATGTTTCATACCTGATCGATAATCAAGTACGGGATTACTACATTCAAATACGCTGTTACTTGGTTCAAATAATTCTCTCTGGGTAGCAAATAAAATCAAGAAATCATCCAATATAAAACTCGACTTTTTGCTGGTTAGTGTACATTTTTTTTTTCTATTTTCTATATAGTCAAGGTGGCCCCCAGAACTATTACAACAACAACAACAACAACAAAAATTAAAACGCAATTGATTTTTTTTTTTTTTTGTCTCAGGTAGGCGTCGTTTCTGAGGGTCTCTGGGGGTCTTGAGGTGTAATCGTATTAAATTCTTGGCTTATATATTTGTAGCACAGTTCATAATTGGCTTGCAAATTATTAAACAAATATGCAATTTGAGGTCAAAAAAAAACAAAGAGGTGAGAGAGATAAAAAAAATGTTCAAGGAAGTTAAATTAAAATTTTGCAAAACCAAATGTTTTTTTTTTCAACTGCAAAAATATTTAGAAGCCGCCATCGTCAACGCCGCCGACGCCAGTTGGTAATTTGAAGTTGGCAGTTTGTGACAACTTCTCTCTCTCTCTCTTGCTCTCTCTCTCCCTCTCTGGTTATGGTTATAATCGTTATATATCTTTATATATCCGTGTATATGTTAGAGTTGGCTTGAATACGAATCTGTGTGTCTGTGTGTGTTTGTGTCTTTTTATGACTAAATAATTTACAAATTGCGCAAAACAGGTTTTTATATTTCTCTCGCTCGCTCTCTCTGGTGGCAGCGGCAGCAGCAGCAGGCAGCAGCAGCAGTGGCAGCTTATGAATGCGAATGTGAATTTAAATTCACAACGGCTGCTCAATGAATTTCAGCTATGCGAACTTTGGGCGGGCACAGGGCGACTACAGGGGCCGTGGCAGTGGCTGCGCCCACTTGGCAACGCTTTGGCCAAGTAACAAAAAAAAAGATAACCGATAAAAAAAGCTAGAAACATTTTTTCACATGCCCAAAATTGAAACCGTCAAATTCTAGGTATTTTTTAAAGACAACCCTAAACAAATATTTTTCTGCCAGACTTTAATGTTTTTTGAATATATCAGGCCTGGATCACTTTCAGATCCGAGCAATATTTGTGTGCGTATTATTTTTTCAAAGAATATATCCCAAATTTCTTTAAATAAAAATTATTTATTTTTGAAACCGTCAAATTCTAGGTATTTTTTAAAGACAACCCTAAACAAATATTTTTCAGCTAAACTTTAATATTTTTTGAATATATCATGCCTGGATCACTTTCAGATCCGAGCAATATTTGTGTGCGTATTATTTTTTTAAAGAATATGTCCCAAATTTCTTTAAATAAAAATTATTTATTTTTAAAACCGTAAAATTCTAGGTATTTTTTAAAGACAACCCTAAACAAATATTTTTCTGCTAAACTTTAATGATTTTTGAATATATCAGGGCTGCAACACTTTCAGATCCGAGCAATATTTGTGTGTGTATTATTTTTTCAAAGAATTTATCCCAAAAAATTACCTATTTATTTTTGAAACCGGTTTAATTAGACAAATGTGGCCAAGTGTGATTCATTTGATTAGTCACAGGAAATGACAAGATTACAATGAAATTATAGTAAAAGCAGTTAAACTATTTTCTTCAGACCATATTTTATTTATTTATACCTAAATGCTTCAAATTGCCAAGTATTTGTTCCCATCACGATAAGAAAAAAAATAAAAAATAATAAAAACGCCCACAGTATAATTATAAATATAAATTGTACTCTGTGTGCAATGGATTACAATTTATGTTTATTTACACATTGAATCATTTTCAAAAAAGAAAAAAAGCCAGCAAGCAAAATAAAATAAAGATAAATGCAATGATGATGATGATGATGACCCCTTTCCCCTTCTTCTTCTTCTTCTTCTTCTTATTCGTCAACTTGCCCAGATAGCTGATAATTTTCTTGTCCAAAAGAATTTGAAATGCAAAACGTCAACTTTATTTTTTGTTGTTTTTGTTCTTTTTTGGATTTTTAGCTGAATCTGCTGAATTTGCTGCTGCTTGACCGAAATGGCTTGAAACATGATAAGAACATTAAATTTAAAACGTCTTTTTTTTGTTTTTTTTTTTTATCAAATCAACTAAATGTGAATTAAAGCTTGATTAGGCAGGGAATATGCGATTGGTAAGAGATACAAAATAAAAATTTGACATGAGGAAATGCAATAATTTAAAATCCGAGTACTTGGTCCTATGAAAAATAGACTTTAGATTTCAAATAAAATGCATATTAAATGCCAAAATTTTATTTAGCTAAAACTAAAATGAAAACAAATTTAAATAATTTTTTAATAATTCTTTTAAAATCTTTTCAATATCATAAAAGTTTTCTGTATTTTTTTCGACCTTTTTCTAATTAATCCTAGCCAGATTTTTTTTTTATATTTGAGGCGCCGGAAATACCTTTGTTTTTTCAAACAAATAAAATGATCAAAAAATCTACATAATTACTTAATCAAACCCCAAAAAAAGAAAGAAAAAAAGGTAAGAAAGAAGTGAAGCAATAGCTTGAAAAATAAATGATTTAAAGCTGAGATTAACAAGTGTAAAAGCTCACAATCATCATTATCAATGGTCAGAGGGGAATTGAAAAAAAAGGCGGCGCCCACCCTAAAACCAAAATTGATTTAACATGGAAAATTTGATTGGATTGAAGTTTTATCTTTTTTCTACCTGCTACAAATTACAATTTTCCTGTTTTTTTTTTTTTGTTATTTTGATTAATTACAAAAAGATGGCGGCAAACAGAAAATGTGTGTGAGTTTACCTGTCGCCTTGAACCTTCAACTTTGGGCTCTGGGGATCTCAAGACCCTACAGAGTCCGAGTCCCTCCCCCACCTCCTCATCCACGAGTTCAAATGAGTTCAAATTTCTCACTCTCTCTCTCCCGCTTTAATTCTTCTTCTTGTCTTTGTATTGCTTTTTGATCTCTTCTTCTTTTTGTGTTGTTTGTTGTTGTTATCAATTCAGAGAGCGCTGTGTGGCCCTTGTGGTTGTTTTTTTATGACTTTCGGTTATCATTATTCAAATAATTTACCTAAACCGAATGAACGAACAGAAACAGGGAAAGAGTAAGAGACAGAGAGAGCAAGCAAGAAGAGAGTAACATTCTTGAGCTCTGCATCAGCCACCTTTTTTTTTTTATTTTATTGTATGTTATCTGATTTCTTCTGCTTCTTCTTCTTCTTCTGTTTCTTCTGGTTTTTACCCTAACATAATTTTTGTTTTTTATTTAGTTTATTTGTAATTAACCAAACTCTCAAGTGCATTTCCGCTCAAATAAACACAGAGAGTAAGGTGAGGTTAGGTGAGGTGAGGTGGGTAAAAAATGAATGAAAGTTACTCACCTTGCCGGCTGCCTTTTTATAGCGTCGTGTGGCCTCGCTAATCAAATCCCGTACAAATAATTCACCAGAGCCACAAGGCACCAAAATGCGTACATCGCCAAAGCAAACGGTAACCTTCATTTTGATTTAGTTTGATTTGGATTTTTCGTTTTTAATAGTTTATAAAATTTATATATATATATTTATGCACTTTAAGTTAATTCTTTGTATTAAAAATAAAATAAAAATGGAATGCGCACGCGTTTCGTTGTTTTTGTTTGTTTGTTTTTTTATGCTTGTCTGGCTTCACTGATGGAGCCGGTGGCAGCTTCTTGGCTGCTGTTGCTGTCATTTGGCTTTGGCAACATCATTTTTCCTGCTTCTTTTGTTTTTCCTTTCCACCAACAACAACAACAACTAAAACTTGGCAGCTGCAATTGCTGCATGCTCTCCTTCTCCCTCGCTCTCTTTTGCTCTCTTCTAGCACACGTTGTCTATTTGCCTAGCTGCGCATCGCACTTGACAGCTGTACACTGTTGAAAGAGAGTAATTTTGATCTCCCTCTCTCGCTCTCTCTCTTTTTGTATCAGGACGACGCACGCGTAACGTTTTTTTCGGTTTTCGTTTCTCTTTGAATTTTTTGTTTTATGCTTTTATTTATTTAGCATATTTCACTATATTTTTACTGGCTTTGTTGTTGTTTATTGTGTTTGGCATGAATCACACAACAAGCATTCGTTATGGCCGTTACTGTTGTTGTTGTTGTTTTTGTCTCATCGACGACGACGACGCGCGTATCAAAACTTGTTACAACAAAAAAGGCAACAACAACAACAAGAAGAAGAAGAGAGAAGAGGAGACCAAACCAAGATCACCAAAACGTCGTAACAAAACGCGAAAAAAAGTAAATATAAAAAAAAAATAACAGCACTCGAACCGATTTATAGACGAAAACAAAAACACAGAAAAAAACAAAAAAAAAACTGCAATGCAGGTGTGTTTGCTTCGTTGTTGTTGTTGTTTTTATTTTATATTTTAAACCTAGTCTCTTTCTTCTTCTTCTTCGTTTTTATTTTAACTTTAACTTCTTTTAACTGGCATACATTTTCGTTCGATGATCGTTGTCGTTTTTGCTTTTTTTTTGGCGTCGTTTTATTTTCGATTTATATATTTTGCATTTAACACTTTTCGAGTTTAACTTTTATTTAAGTTATTGGTATTTTATATTACAACAACAAAAAAAAGAAAAAAAATAGTAACACATATATATGTATATGTACAGAAATACCGCAAACACAACCGTCGCCAACGAATGTTTATTAACAAATGGCTCTCTCTCTTACTCTCTTTGCGTCTTTTATACTCCCTCTCTCTCTCTCTTTTAACTCTTATTTCCAGTATAATGTGTGTACACACTGACGATAAATAAAGGTGAGTTCAAAAAGGGGAATCCGTCAAAACTAGGTGAATTGACGAAATTAGGTGAGTTCAAAAAAGGAGAATCGACAAAATCGACGCTCTTAGAGATGGGGAAATGTGCCGCGTGTGCACGCATGAGCACGCGTGTTCGTGGTGTGTTAAAAATTAATATTAAATATAAATAATTGATTAATAAATCCAGCATAAATAAAAAAGATATTTTAATTGTTGTGCTTAAAACAGTAATGTATTTAAAAAATCCACAGTTTCTCTAATTATTAGCTTATGAAATAAATCATATTAATAATAAATAGAGATAATACTACGCCCTCGCCCTTCCTGGGTTTTTTTTAGTAATTATGCTGTATAATTATAATAATTATTATTTATTTATTTAATTTTACATACAACAATTTTTTGAGCTATTTGTCGTGCTAACTTTTACCATCTTTATTTTTTCTCATTCTCTCTCTCTTTAAAAACGCATCAATGATGTTTCAAATGCAACACTGCGCATCGAGAAATTTGAATCTCGCACTAAAACCCAAGAGCGCCATCTATTTTTTTTAGTGAGCCTGACAGCGCTGCCACTTGTTCAAACTGTACAGCCAGGTGGCAACACCTTTGCCACTTTTTCCTTTAGTTTTTCATTTATTATTATTTTTTGAATAAATATAACTCAAACATATAACACAAGTTGTAATTAACGTATTTAAATTCAATAACTAATGGCAGAGCAGCGGCAAAACAATCTCAACTATAAAACTTTACTGTAAGTCTGTGTGTGTGTTTGTAAATCAACAGTTTTTAATCTAGCATTTTCTTCTGGCAGATGCACAAATATACCGGAACTGTTCCTAGATAAATTTATAGCGCGTTCTCACTTTGGGCGCTTTGGTCAATTGGTGAACTTTGTGCTGCGTCCTCGTCGCATGACCTGTACAGTTAGCTATGCGACCGAAGCGGAAGCAGCGCAGGCTTTGCGCGAAGGCGACACATTCAATGGGCAAAAATTTAATATTACCTATGCGGAAATTGAAAAGGCCCCGGCCCAAAAGACCGAGGAATGGGTGGATCCCGATGTGCAGGCCGAGTTGAGTGTGCTCAGTGGCAATTGGCGAAACGAAACGCCACCAATACAAGCAACTACACAAACAACACACAATGCCAATAATAATAATAACAGCAATTCTAACAAATCGGCCTCATCCAATCTGGTCAAGGCAGCAGGAGCTGCAGCCGCTTCTTGTGGCGGAGGCGCAGCTGGTGGTGGAGGTGGCTCGATCAAGGCTCAAAGAGAACGTACGGCAGCCCAACAAGAGCTGGAAACTGTAATGCGCAAACCGGCAAATACCACAGAGGAAAGATATCGCGTCCTGGATGCCCGGGATAAGCTATTAAGACTGAACAAACGTCCGTCGAAGAATATACAAAATGTATCGGCCACAAATGGCCATTGTCCGGACATGTGCCCCGAAAAGGAGCGTTTACTGCGTGAATTTCAACGTCAGGTGGCTGTACTCGAGCTGGCTGCCCATACGGACGATGTGATTGATCATAAATTGGCCCTGAAGCAATATTCACGCAGCAGTGCCGACCAGGAGGCTCCTCTGCCCCATGAACTGCGCTCCGAGGAAGTTTTGCACATGACCATGGCCTATTTGATGCATGAAATTATGGATATATGTGAGAGATCCACAAGTTCTTTACACATTGGCGATTGGTTTCACTTTGTTTGGGATCGTACACGCTCCATCCGGAAGGATATTACCCAGCAGGAGCTTTGTTCCTTGGGCGCTGTCAAATTGGTCGAACAATGCGCACGCTTTCATATACATTGCGCTGCTCGCCTGGTGGCCGAAGATCCCAGTGTCTTTGATACGAAAATTAATGCCGAGAATTTAACCAAATGTTTGCAAACCTTAAAGTATATGTATCATGATTTGCGTCTGAAGGGCGTGCAATGTCCCCGAGAGGCTGAATTTCGGGGTTACATTGTTCTGCTCAATCTGGCGGATGCCAATTTTCTCTGGGACATTGGTCAGTTGCCCGTGGAGCTGCAATCGTGCAAGGAAATACGCCAGGCCATCCAATTCTATTTGGCCCTGCAGGATACGAATATTGTGCGCTTCTTCCAACTGCTTAGAGATCCGGAGACAAGTTATTTGAGTGCCTGCATATTGGTTACTTATTTCACCAACCTGCGCTCCTTGGCCCTGCGCCGTTTGCTCAAGGCCTACAAATCGCCACGCATACGAGAAGTTTACACATTGCCCCTAAGTTATATGTCACAAATGTTGGGCTTTGGTGATGTGGAAGAGGCCAGGGATTTTCTAAATGCCTTTGGCTTGCCCATCACCGATAATCAACGCGTTAATTTGAATAGCATAGGTGAAAATAAATTGGTTGAATTCAAGCTCAAAAGGCAAATTCAGGTGAGTGCAAAATGACAATGCTTTTTAATGGCTATTCATGTTGATGTCTTTTTCCAGTTGGTGGAATCCAAACGTCAACAGTCTGTGGGCGAATGTATTTGCGGCGAGGCCTTGCCACCTCAATCGGTCTATAAAAATCATCGTCCTCATAACAGTTTCAATGATTTGGGCTATTTGAAGAGCTCGGCTTGGACAGCCAAAGATCAAATGGTGAATGAGACAATGGAGTGTGAAATGGAAGAGAAACCGGCCAGCCAACCTGTCCAAGCTTTAAACGAACTCAAGGCCCCGCCAGCCCCCATAGACAATAATAATATATTCAAAATGCCCTTCCGTTCGGCGCCTGTCTCGCCCAAGGCCTTGAAAGCCCCGCCACAAATCTCACAAATCCCAGTGATGGAAATGAAAGCAATGGCAGAGCAAAAACCTGCCCAGAATAATAATAATCGAGGCAGCAGCACTAAAGTCTTGGATTTGGCTAAGGAAAGACAACTGAAGGAGCAACAGGAACAGCTGCGTAAAAAGGAAGAAACTTTAAAGGCCCTGGAAATAGCCTTGGCCGAGGCCAAGGAGCGTGAGGCCAAATTGGTGGCCAAACGCAAAGAACAAGAAGCCCAAAGGCAACGTGAACGTCAGCAGGCCGAGGAATTGAAACGTCAACGTTTAATGGAGGAAGCGCGGCTCAAGGAGAAATTATTAAATGAACGCTGCCAGCAACTGCTGACCAAATTGCTGGATGAGGAAATTCTGGGCAGTCTCAGCAAGGAAGTGGAACTATATGAGTCCAGTTTATTTATGTTTGACACTGTGCTGGCCACCATAATTGTTGACATTGGCACCGAAGAGTTTTGCCGCAATCATTACAAATTGGTTTTAATGCGTCGCTATTGGAATAAATGGCGCAATTATCGACGCATGCAGCAATTGAAAGAGCAGCTCTTATTACAAACGCCAGTCACATTTGGCGCTGTGCCCGTCGATCAGCTCGTCTCGAATGAAATCATGTATGCCCCGGTTAGCCTAATCAGTCGTTATAGACAAGGTGAGCCCTGTGATTTTCGTTCCGTCTTGGAGGGCATAAACGGTGAAGCCCATTTAAAGTTGAACCTTTGGAGTGTTCTATCCAAGGCCTTGAATAACGTACAGCCCACACCCGGAGCCATTAAATACTTTAAGATCCTGTGTTCATTGCCGGATGGAGCAAAGGGCTTGAAATTTGAATATGTTTTAGATCGCAGCCTGCTGCACAAGCCCCTGGAAGAGCAACCACCAATTAGTGGCAAAGCTAAATCGGATAAAACAAGTCCCGCCTATATCCAGGCCCTTGGTCAGGGCGTGGCTCTGTGCATACGCAAGGTGACGGGCCAATCATTGTGGAATGAGCAGAAGAAAATAGCCAGCGATTGTGAACTAGCCAATTCAGATGGCCTTTTATTCTGCTGCAGTACAATGAATCTAGACAAAGCCAGGGAAAGACTTGACTTACTTTGTCGCCATAATGTCTCGTATTTGGCCCTGCTGATCGACGACGATTCGTGGTCACGCCAGGATAGATTAGCCATAATTCAGGCCCTTCGATTGGAGCAGCGTAATTTGAAAGCCTACAGGATTTTTGATGCCAAAAGGATCGATCGTATAACTGCGCCGCATTTTACCAGCCTACTGCTGCAGGCCACGGAATTTCTAGCCCAGCAGCCTCATCAGAGTCGTCGCGCCCTGGTCCAGGCAGATCTGAGGGAATGGCTGGTGTGCAATTTGGGCACAGAGCTATTCAATCGCTTTCGCTATGCCATGCAGCAGGATGAGACCATAGCTGCTAAATGCCAGAGTCATCCCAGATATTGTGTGCGTCTGTACAATGAGGCTGTGCGCCATATTAAACTGGTGGCCACCGAAGATCTTAGCGGATTTACAGGACTGGCCAGTGAGCTGCGTCGCTATGTGGAACATTTGCCGCCGTCAGTTGCTTTACCCAACAGATTGGAATATTTTATAGAAAACTGGCAATCAATGGAATATCGGAATCAATTAAAGAATCTAATGGATAATATTGCCCTGCCGGATATGCCTGAAATGCCTGTGGATGGCGATGAAAAGAGGCTCTGCGAATGGTTATTAAATTATGCTATAGCCACACAAGACGAACCTTTGGTGGAATCGGTGGCAATGCATGCTACTTTGCAATTGGCTGCTATACAAGGGAATTGTGAGACCTCAGATTATTTGGGTATAATCGAAATATTTGCCAAAGAACGTTTACAATTTATATTGCGCAAAACAGAGCAATTACCCGCGGCCATAGTCTATAATAAGGAGACCATGCGGAAGGAGTTCGAATCCCAATGGTATTATCAATGGCAAGAGCCTGAAATAATTGAAATTGAGGAAGAAGAAGAAGATGAGGCGGAATCGTTAGCAGATACAGAATCGGAGATATCTGAGAACTTGGATCTCACGGATCCCAACTGTTTTGATGAGATTATTGGCCAGTCCCAAGCTGTGCTAAAAAATTTTCATACTCGAAGAGATCGTGAGTCTTTAACCGATTTAACCGATACGATGCACAATATCGAACGTTCCTTTCATAATTCGGATCTATTGAGAAAATCAAGAAAATCACCGCTGCCATTGTCGCCATCGTCGTCATCGTCAAACGAAAATCTTGTACCACCTGAGGCCAAAAGACTGTGCTTAAACCAGCTATTGTCGTCGTCATTGTCACCGGAGAGATTTGCTTTTAATGCCAACAGTGAATTGAATCGTACACAAAGTCTATTGAGCAGCACACAAGCCACGGAGCGAAGACGCCGCCAATTACTTGAACGTTCCCGAAAATTTCTTTAGTAATTAGAAAAATTTTTTAAAATAGTAATCTTAACAAATTTTCTTTTTTTTAGGACTATTCAATTGTATTTACATTAATTTTTTCTAAATTAAATTGTACACTTTTAATATTGTAAAATTTATTGGCCGAAAATTTAATTTAAATTAGAATACTGAATTATAAAAATAAAAATAAAAAACTTAATAAATAGTTAAAAAAAGAATAAAAAGAGTGGGTTTCTTTAAAAAAAAATAAATAAAAATAAAACTTCAATTGCCCCAAAAAGGAATTAATTAGACTAGGTATAATTAAATTTTTAAAAATTATGGCATTTCTATTCTCTACAACAAATCAAAGTTAATTGATTCATTGAAGCTCTTAAAATTCTTTTTTAAGCAAATGACATTAAAGTAAATGACTACTAGATTGGGCGATTGCGCCAGAGTTGCCAGCCTATCGTTTTTCAGCAATAATATTAATTTAAAATAATAATGAATTTATTATTTTATTGGTTTTTTCCTTAAACCTTAAACTCAGTACAGTTTACATGTAGTTCAAAAGTTAAAAAAAAAAAAAAATTGTAAAAATTCAAGTAATCGAAAAAAATATATTTTTCGACAAAACTAAAACTATTCAAAATATCTGTCCTCTGTCAATTCAGTCAGTCTCAGTCTTTTCTCTACTTTTGTACAGTTCGAATATATTTCAGTTTTTCGTTTTTAGCTAGTAGTTTTTTTTCATGCTATTTTAAAGGTAAGCAATTAATATTTAATACACGCTTAATGCTGACTTTATTTCTGTTTCCAGATATTGTTCCTTTTTTTTTTCTTCTACATTTTAGTTTTACATTTGTCTAAAGTTTAAGTGCATAAAAATTTTCAGTCTACACAAAATTAAAATATCAATTTCTATTGATAAAACTTAAAATTACTTCTTCACATCAATTTGGTTGCCCACGGAACCAAACTCTCACATAACCTCAATTCTCTGAACATTTTTGCAACCTCATCGTCAAGTAAAAGTAAAAAATATGGCAAGGAGATTAGCTGAAACTGGTAAACTTGGTCTATTTGCACGTCAAATTGGCGGTAAGTGAAATATGTGTGTGGGAGGGGGGATCTAAAATAACCTAAAATGATTTTCAAATATTTCAGCAATAGCACTTAAAAATGAATTTCAATGCAGACCCTTCAGTTTCCATAAGCCAATGCATTTAATCACATTTGGCGGGGACATAGTATTTAAACCGTCTTATACTAATTTTCGGGCACGTTGCCTCAGGAAACTTTCGATAGCCATTCGTAAACGTAAATCGAAATTGAATTTTCTGTCCAAGAATATAAATCCAAGAAAGGCAGGCTTGCCGGTTTATTCGCGTCACTATCCCAAAACGACAGGCCTCTGGAATCGGGAATTAGTGCGAGGCAAGGGGAGTCGTTTACTGTTAACCCCAAGTACAAACATTTTGTGCAGTTTTATTGCCTCGCGACCATTTAGTCGGGGCCGGGAATATTCGCAAAAACGTTTGTCCCCACGTCGTTTGACCGAGCCACCACGACCGAGTGCGCCAAAACGTCAGCCGACACCAGAAATGGGCGATGTGAGTGAAACCGAACGATTCTATGATCCAATATCGACACATCACTTTGAGCATCCACGGCGAAATTTGGCGGCCTTGCGGTCCCTAAGTGAGAATGCAGTAGACCGTAGACTAACCAGACTTTTAAGCGAGCTTGCAATGTCTAAAATACCATTAATTTTACCCAAGGCCCCCTATAATGATGGGGCCATGACCAAAGTTTGGTCCTCCAAATCGGTGCAGTTTCATGATTGGAAACCCGAGCCGGAAGACGTCGAAAGTCCCGTTGACGAGACAAAGAAGGCAGAAGTGTTGGAATTGGAACCCTTCTACGAGCAGAATATGAAGATGCCAAGTAGCGAGAACGCTTACAAATCCGAGCTGGAATCCTGGAAGGCCACATTCCGTAAAACCAAGTTCCCGACCAAGCGTAAGCCCGTACATATTCAAGTTCCATTGGTGCCCTACGAGACGCGTTTGAAAGAGGAGCGTGTGTCCAAGCATGTCAGGGAAATTAATTTAAAAAAGAGGCACACCTATGTGGCAGGTGCTTCTTCAACAATATTTGAGGATCAACTGTTGGAACAAGTGCCCCTCATGATGGCCGAGCTTAAAAAACCAAGGAACGCGCCGCGTAAGAAACCAGCACCATATTTAAAGAAACTGGCCAAATTGGCCAGATCGGGGCCAACAATAACAACAACAAAAACAAAGCCGAGCAATCGTGCAGCAGCCATTAGGGGGCCCATAGCCGAGGCTCTGGTCCAGATCAAAAACCCCAGGAAAATAACACATCATCGATCTTGGCCCAGTATTGCCGCCAAAAAGAAGGAAAAGCCCAAGACCTTGCCCCCCTCTGCTAGTCCAAAGCCATCTAAGGTGAAAAATGCGGTGAGGTCTTCGGAACAGCAGGAGCAGGAGCCTCAAAAACCCATTGCCAGGCGAGAGAAACACGAACAAAAGGAATCCGTGGTGGCCCAAGAAAGGTTGATGGATCCAAAGGCGGCCGTGCGAAAGACTGCGGCGGACCTTAGACGTCTGGAAGAAAAGTTGGCCAGTTTCAAACGTAGAGAAAGTATGGACAGTCAGCGCCAGGCTGAAAGATTAAGGTTACTTCAAAAAGAGACAAAAGAAATCACTGTGCAAGCGACAAGTCCAACTGTGGTTAAAACATTGCCAAAGGTTATGCCTTTTGTGCGGTCTGACTTTGAGAACATTAACAGCAGTCAGAAGTTCCGAGCCAAACCCAAGGACAACCCTAAGGGCAGCTCTAAGTTCAGCATGAAAGCCAGCTTCAAGAAATCCTCGGCCCTGGGTCCACCACCATCTCCAGCTCCACCCTTAAAAACCCCTGTGCCTTCACCACCACAATACATTACCATACCTAAAGGCATCAGCATCAGCAGCAGCAGCAGCGGCAACAATAACAACAGCAACAACAACAATAAAACTAACGATGCTAATGTTAAAGTTTGTAGCAAAGTACTTAAAACAATTGAGGAGAAAGAGTTTATACGCAATCAAATTGGAGATTTGCTGGGAAAAATCAAACCAAAACAGCCAAATACCAAAATGGATATATGCATACATAAGGACTCTCCCGTCAATCAGGTGATTGCCAGTGATCCCTTGCGGCGCGGCTGGTTCAATTCCAGGGAATATCCCGATCAATCACGCCGATCTTCACAAGTATTGGATAAAAATCAAGTACAATCGGAAATGTCGTTCGCAGAGGATGATGATCCACCAGCAAATGTCCTACGACGCAGCCAATCGGCGAATGCCGCATCCATGTATTTTTGTCAGGATTTCATGGGAAAGCAGACCGCTGCTCAGCGTCTAAAGGATATCACTTTGAAAAGAGGCAGCCTGGGCATTTTACAACCCAAAGAAACTTTGGCCCAGAAATTGGAACGCTTAAATGAAAATAACCTGTTTAATGATGACATCGATGAAGATGATGAGGAAGAGGTGGACTGAGTCTAATTGTATATATCCAGCAACTACAACATTACACATTCAATTAGGCGTTTCTTTACTGTCGTCTTACAAATTTTATATTTTATATAAATCATAAGTTAAACAAATTGACACACCACAGAGATTCAACCTAACCTAAACAGATTTATATAAACCCAAAGAGGCGACACAGCTTTACCAAAAATTAAACACACATACACACACAGTCACCTACAACGGAAATATATAAATTCAGAATTGCAAAATTAATACAAAATTATTTTAATAGCCCAGGAATACATATTTAATTGTGCATAATTTTCGAATAAAAACAAATATTTTTGGTTAAGCGAATATGCAAAGTGTTTTTGTTTTGTTTGTTATTGAAATGAATCAAAGGATCTTTGCCCATTTTACATAAGAGCAAAAGAGAAGGCTATAGTTACCGGCAAACTCATTGATTTGATTTATTTGATGCGATAGAGAGAGAGAGAGAGAGAATATTAGTTTTAACGGAATTGGCATAAACAAGTGTAGCGCAGCGCGTAATTTGTTGTTGTTGCTGTTATTTGTTTATTTACCACGAATTTCATCAAAACAATTTGTTATTACGACAAATGAATCAAGGGTTTTATTTATAAATGCAACCAAAAAAGAAATATGTAAAACGCAAATTCATTCTGGCCACTCACGTGATGCAATTGGACCACCAAATGCAATTAGGCCTAAGCAAAACAAAAAAAAAAACAAGTTAGTCATTTTTGCCAGCGATTTTCTAGAATTTTCCTCAAATCAATACAATTATGAAATTGTCTTTTCTTTCACCCATTCTTCCCATTCTCCTTAATGAAAAATACAATGGGAAATTTTCTTTTTGCGCAGCCATTCCAGCTGCTTGATTATTTTATAATTTACAACAGATTTTTTTTTTGTTTTCTTTTCACTAAATTAAACAGTTTAATATTTGATTAACACTAAACAAAAAAAAAAAGGTATATAGTAAACTGCAAAAAAAAAAACAACTTTAGCTCAATAATATAGTGATTATTTTTGTTGTTATTCCATCGTCGTCGTTTTTCTCTTTTCAGCTGAGGAAGTTTGTTTGTATGTGTTTGGTTTTTTGTTTGTTTATCTTTGTTGACTATTTAATTTATTTATTGCAAATGATGTTGCTGCTTGCACTGTCGCAGCGCCTCATTGAAGCCCTCGCAGAGTGACAAATCGGATTGACCCTGGGCGCATTGCAGGAACTGTTTGATTTCCCAGGCACAGGCGCCTTGTGGCTCATTCTGCTGGGCATAGTAGGGCTGCTGTTGCTGTTGGACTGGGGCAGGGGCAGCGGGTTGGGCAGCTGCAGCCTCCTTGTCGCCAGAGCCGCTGAAAAGCGATGTCAGGCCATGGCCCACAGTGTGTCCAATGGCTGACCCCACAGCCACACCGCCAGCAGTGGCGGCCATTTGCTGGAACATCGATGGCTGCTGTGGCATGCCCACAGCACTGGGTGGTGCGGCCACTGGAGCCGGTGGCGGTGGTGGTGCAGCCGCACGTGCCGGTACATGGGAAGTTGGGCCAGGCGCTGGAGCGCTGCTGTAAAATTTGAAGAAAATAGAAGAAAAGGGTAAAAAGGTTAATTATGGAATTGAACTTTGGTACACAACATCGGAAACATCCGAGTTTCGCTTACGTAGTTTAATTTTAAGGTTACGTAAGTTAATGTATCGAATTGCGCTGTTGTTGTTGTTGCTGATGGCAAATGATTTTTCTGGAAATTTCTATAATACATTCAATTTCACTTACCGTCTGGTTGATGGTGGGGGGCTAGCAGAACGTCCTCGTCGTACCATTTTGTTTAATTATATTTCTTTGTATTTGTTTATTTAAATAGAAATTAATTGTTTTTTTTTGATTATTTTTTTTTTTGCTTCCGTTATGTCTGATAGACTTTTATAGAATGGCTATCAAAATTGAAAAACAATCGGTGATACTTCGATATGCTGAGGTCTATCGAAAAACGAATAAGTAATCGAATTAAAATCTAGAAAATACTAGACTCATCGAAAAGTAATCGATAATATTTCGCTTTCGAAAATACTAAATGGGTATTTTTTTTTAACTCATTGTTAGTTTTTTCTACAGATATTTTGAGAACGGAGTCAGATACTGATATATAAAATGTATTTTCTGACTCATCTGAATTTTACCTTTCGTTTGATATGCCATTTGTCCAAATTGGTGAAATTTTTAAGAGTGATGAAATTTGCTAAAATTTTTCAAAGTTAGTTTTGGGGTACAACAGTTTTTAACATATATTTCAAGAACCGCTTTAGATACTGAAATTTTTATTGCATATCCTGATTCGCCTGAAAATTCCCTTTCGTTTGATATACCGTTCGTCCTTGTAGGTCCTTTGCTTCCTGGTAAAAATAGCTAATTTTCTGCCTTTTTCCTGAATTTGTTTTTCATTGTTTTCCATTAGGAAAAATGGTTGGATATGGACAAATGGCATATCAAACAAAAGGATATGTGCAGACGATTTAGAATATGTAATTTGTATTCCAGTATCTCAAGCGGTTCTCAGAATATATGCAGAAATCTGTTGCATCCTAAAAAAATTCTTACAACTGACTGCAAAATTTGATGATTGTGCAAAACTTCACCAATTTGGACAAATGGCATATCAAACGAAAGAGGACATTGAGTAGATTTAAAAAATGCAGTTTGTATTTCTCTATTGCTGCCAGTTCTTTAAATAATTGCAGAAAACCAAACTCTAAAGTATAAGAGTTTGCACATTTAAGTAGCATACTTTTAGGCGCCATTTACAACAAAAATAAGTATAAAACTCTTTAGCTTTCAGTTTTTCAAAACTTTCAATTCACTTTAATAGTTATTACAAAAATAAACAAAACTAAATAACTGTACCGATTGTACTTGATTTACAGAAAGAAAAAAAATATAAATGGAGCTTTAAACCTGATTTACAGAAAAATAAAAATTATATATGTAATTGAGCTTTAAACTTTATCTTCTCTCAATTTTTACTTAGAGTCCAATACGTGCCGGTGTACGTCGTGGCGTGGCATTGCCAGGTGTAACAATTTCCTGTTTAGATGCCAGCAATTCCTCTCGCTGGGCTGCCTGCAATTTGCGCTCTTCCATTTCATGTTGGGCCTGTTCCATTTGCTCTTCCATTTCCTTGCGATGCTCGGCTGCCTGTTTCTTCTTCTCCCTGCCACTGCGTCCCGATTCCTTCACCGAAAAGAACATGGGACCCAATTCGGCCAGCCAATAGCCATCGACAGCTGTGGCACATTGCATATACTCTTTGGCGGTCATAATCAGCTCGTGGTAGACGA
Organism: Scaptodrosophila scaptomyzoidea; assembly: GCA_035078625.1. Lineage (NCBI taxonomy): Eukaryota > Metazoa > Arthropoda > Insecta > Diptera > Drosophilidae > Scaptodrosophila > Scaptodrosophila scaptomyzoidea. Next base: position 266,541 of record JAWNPY010000001.1, read on the forward strand.
CATAGTCCGGTGTGGTGCCCAGGCCATACAGGGCGGATGTGGGATGCAAATGACAGGGCATTCCAGTACGCAAATTGACATATTCACCAATGCCTTTCAGTCGGGCGGCCTGATAGAAATAAGCCGAGCAAATGCATTTGCGTACAATGTCCCAGTCGGTGCCACAGGATTTAACATTCATCTTTTGCTGTATCATAATGTCCTTGAGCTGTTGCCTAACTTCACGCACTTTACGCATGGCCTTGACATGGATAAAGTGCTCATTGCACCACTGGGAGCCATAACTATAAAAAAAAAGGAATATTATTGAAAATCATTTGGCATAAATTGAATCTTTACTTACTTATTCTGTTTCCATTGCTGATAGACATTCAAATAAGTTAAATGATCCGATTCTGGAACTTGAAATTTCTCCCTGACGCCATCGGCCTCCTCTTCGCGTCCCTTGGGCCTATAGAAAATCGATGGCACCGACAACATGGAGACAATAATTAAGACCTCAGCACTGCAGCCCATTTGACAGGCGACAATTAGCATTTGACATTGCGGCGGATCCAAGGGAAACTCGGCCATTTGTCTGCCCAGAGTGGTCAGTCCACCAGTGTGATCCAAGGCGCCCAATATCCACAGCTGATACAACGAATTGAGTATATTGTCTTGTGGCGGTGGATCCATAAAATGAAATTGCAGTAAATCCACCACACCCAAGGATTTCAATAGCAAAACTGTATTGGCCAGATTGGTCCGTTGAATTTCGGGCACAGTCAGCGGGAGCAATTCGTCCTTGTACTGCCGATGCGTGTAGAGGCGAAAGGCTTGTCCGGGCCCCGTACGACCAGCACGACCGGAACGCTGATTGGCATTGGCCTGACTAATCGGATAGATTTGCAGGGCATCCATGCCAATGCGCGGATTGTAGACTTTCAATTTACAATAGCCCGAGTCTATTACATAGATAATACCATCGACAGTTAACGAAGTTTCTGCTATATTTGTGGCCACCACACATTTACGTACGCCATCTGGGGACTTTTGAAAGATCTTGGCCTGTAAATCCGATGGCAATTGCGAGTAAATGGGTAAAATGCTCAATTCCGGGGCATTCTCGATTTCGGCTAAACGCTCTTCCAAAACCTCACAGGTCACTTCGATATCCTCTTGGCCGGGCATAAATATTAACATGTCGCCCTCATTGGGCGTTAAATGGACTTGGAGCGCCTGTTTTACGGCCGATTCCACATAATCTTCGCAAGTATTTTTACTATACATAACATCAACGGGAAATGTGCGTCCTGGTATGGTAAATGTTGGCACATTACCAAAGAATGTCGCAAATTTCGATGAATCCATTGTGGCTGAGGTGACTATCAATTTCAGATCATGGCGTCGGGCTATAATCTAAAATCAGAGATGATACAGAGAGAGAGAGAGAATAATTTGCTGGGTTGACCTCAATTTCAATTTAGTTTTTGGCCCGCCCGCTGCAACAGTCGTTGACCGGCAGTGGGTCAAGGCGTTGCCCATAAAAATTGTCCTGGCCCCCAAAAAAAAAAAAAAA
>JAWNPY010000001.1:268198-325896 GCA_035078625.1 Scaptodrosophila scaptomyzoidea
CTGCAACAGTCGTTGACCGGCAGTGGGTCAAGGCGTTGCCCATAAAAATTGTCCTGGCCCCCAAAAAAAAAAAAAAACCTCATCCATCCCTTTCCACCCAATTACAATTACAACTTGTTAACGTCACTCAGTTTGATACTGGTGTATTCAAAACTCACCACACACACAACACAAGAGAGAGAGCGAGCGAGTGCAGAGTGAGCTTTGGTGGTGGTTTTTCACCCTTCGAACTTTTTTCGTGACATGCCTGGCTACACGTACGCATCTTGTTGTCCCCAATGTGTGTGTGTGCGTGTTTTGTGGTCGTTGCCATTTCCATCCTTTTGCGCAGTTCTAATTCCAAAGCCTTTGTCCCCCCCGCCCCTTCTGTCCAGCTTGACTTATTATTTATTGGCTTATCTAACATATTATTTACTATTTTACATTATATATCTGGCATAAAGCAATATTAATATGTATAATCCACATTGGGGGCATTCAGATAACGAAAGTTACAAATTAAACCCACAGACTAAGTAGATAAAGCACAGAGAAAGAGAGAGAGAAAGAGAATAACAATAACAATAAAAAAAAAACAATTGCAATTTACAAATAACAATTTTATATATAAATCAAAGCTCCATTGATTTTTTTTTCGTATCAATTAAAACTAATCAAGAAGGAATTAAAAAAAAGTATATATATATATTTTCAAAAATGAAATTTTCAATTTATCAAACTTTTTAGTCAAGCTTTAGATATCTGAACTTTGGGATTATAATTAAAATTAAAAAAAATATATATGAAAGACTAGAAAAAGTATTTACAATTACCGTAACCAATTATAATTATTTTTATGGCCTATTAATAAAATGGTCTTTTATTTTTCATAATTGTTTTTATCTTAATTGGTTGATAATAAGTTTGCTGTTTTTTAGCAATTCATGAAAAATCATTTGAAATCGGGATTTTTCAAGGTCATCAATAAATTGGTTAATAATCTAATTTCAGATTAAACCCTTTCAATAATCAATGACTAAGACGCAAAAAAAATGGGCCAAGCAAAAGTTATTAAAAGTCACAAGTATTTTATTTTTTATACAATGTTTTTGCACCCACAATAAGAAGCCACTTTTGAATTAATCTTTAAACTGATAACCAACAAACCACTTACGTATTTTGAATGCAAGCCCAGTTAATATTATTAGTAGGTACTTAATTTTGGAGGTGTGGAACGTCATGTGGTCGCCCCAAAAAAAAAAACAACAGGAACCCAGAGATTGTCGAGTTGTATTATCTGATATTTTTTTATTTTGGTTTATGGCATTTATAAAATTTGTAGGAAATTTGTGAAATTACATTTCTGCCTTCTGATCTATTTCAGCAATTTGAATAATTTGTTTTTAAACAATTGAACAGGAAATTATTGGAGGATTGTTTTGCTTTTTGTTGCTTTGTTTTTTTTTTTTTTTTTGGCTCTAGGCCAATAAAAATGAAAAAACTTTTTACATACTAAAAACCAAAAAAAAAAAAAAAAGAAATGAAAATTGAATTGCCAAGGCAAATCGCCTACACAAATAAACCGAATAGGAAAACATTCAGAGAAAACAGTGAAAAATTCATTTTGTTTTCATTTTTCGACCATGCAAAATAAAATTTCAATTAAAAATGTAAATATTTGTGGGTATTTTTGCATTTTGTTTTTGTTTTTTTCTTTTTATGATCTCAGAGAAATGCAATAAATATTTGTAAATTGTGAAATAAAATCAAGGCATTCCAATAAAATACTTTGAAGTTCCGCAGTGGAGCAAAGAATTGATTCAAACTCTTGAAAGTTCCGCAGTGGAGCCAGAAATTAGTGAACTTTTATAATTATGGCGTTAGCATTTCCTGATTTATATTCCAAAGAAATCATTGATTGCCTAACAATTTTTTAGTATTTATAAATGGTTTTCTATATTTTTTGTTTGCTTCAGGAAAGTCTCAGAATTAATATGCAATGACCATTAAGATGAGACGAGACGACATTCTGTTGTTTCCTGGCGCCAGTCAATGAATATTTTGAATACATTTCTATGTATGCTTCTATACTAAAAATATAAAAAAAAAAATAAAAATAAAGGAGGAATAAATTAAAAGATAATTTGAGCCGCATGTGGCTGCTAATGGGGCGTATACATTTTATATACGGAACGTAAGAGAGTCTGATGAACTGACGATGACTTTTGAGTGCAAGTGCATTTAATAATCATAAAACGGGGCAAAAAGGACAAGCCCGAGTTGCAATTGAGGTTAGGGTGCAGTTGAGCCTTGGCTTTTCACCTCAACTCGAGTGGTGAATTTTAAATTAAGAGGTGTGTCACACACACACAGAGAGAGAGAAAGCACAGAATATTTATAGCCATTAAACAAAAACAACAAATTTGGCAAAAATAAACTAAAACAAAACACGATACGAAGCAAAAGATGTAAACACAGAAAGCGGCAAAAAACAAATAACAAGAAAATATAAAAATAGAACTAAAAAAAAACAATAACAACTAATGAAATAAACTTAAAAAAAAAAACCGGGTATTTGTGTTATTTTTTGAAATCAAAGGCAACAAAATACAGCGAAGACACAAAACAAAATAAAATTTAAAAATACTCTTTTTTACTTTTAGTACAAATAAAAGTCCAATTTAGATTTTTAGTTTAAGTTTGAATCATTTTAAAAAATAATTTTAGCTTAGTTTAATTAGTATTTGTACTGGTTTTTTTTATTAATTTCTTACTCTTTTTTCCTTGAAAAATATCAATTTATTTTATAGAGTATTTAAATTTCGGTAAGCCCAAAAATTAGCACTTTTTTTTAAAAACAGAGGGAAAAATATATATCACTTTTTAAGGCATTGTCAGCTTGCTTTTTTTTATATCATTTTTGTTTTTGCATATTCTGTTTTTATCCGCTTATTTGCAGTACAGGGAGCAGAATAACAACAAGAGTAAAATATACATAAATATACATATTTATGCATACATATACACACATTGAGTATAAATAAACAAAAAATGAAATAAATAAATAGCAAACAATGAGCCCCAAAACGAGTTATGAGCCTCGAAGGTGAATACACTGCAATGAGTAAAAGTAAATGAGACTGAGTCTCAACAAAAAAAGAAAATAAAAATAAAGACAGACAAAAATATAAAAAAAAATGTGCGTAAATTACAAGAAAATGAAAAAAAACCAAAGCAATTTCTCAGATACGTCAGAGAGAAAAAAAAAATTCCACTTGTCTAAAACAGTTTTAAAATTAATTTCACAGACTTGTGTGAAAAAAAACCACCTATAATAATTTAAAATTATATACCTCTGAGTAAAAAGATTTATTCTTTACAACTTTTCCATTTCTATTTTTTTTTTTTAATTTCTTCATTTGTTTCTTTATTTTTATTGTTTATAATGACGATGATTATATTTGCCATTTTTTTTTTTTTATTTTTCTTGAATTTATTTGCACATATTTTGCGAGAGTTTTTTTTTAATGATTATCTAAAAATATATTTGTATTTTTTTTTTTTTTAAAGCACATGATGCGAATATTTCAATGCCTGATGATGTCGTTTAGAATTACATTTTGTGGGGAATAAAAAACTTGAGAAATAAATTAGGGAAATGGGGGATTTTAATAATTCAGAGTCAAAGTTCTACGAATCTCGGCTTTTTTAAATTTAATAATTTTAATTTTTAATTTGGGGATTTCTCAGTTTGTTTAATATAATTTAGGAATTTCTCAGTTTTTTAAATATAATTTAGGGATTTCTCGTTTTTTTTTAAATATAATTTAGGGGTCTCTCAGTTTTTTTAATATAATTTTGGGGTTTCTCAATAAAGATAGGATCATTTAAAGGTAATTGTTTAGGGATGCGTTAAAATTATCATTAGTTTTTCAACAATTTCGTCAAGAACTCTCTTAGATTTTAAGCTTTTTCAATTCCAATACAATAAACGAGGTAAAAACCCAAATATACTTGATTGTACTAAATATGCTAACAAGAAGTATAAAAAGAAATCAGAGAACTTTGAGATCAACAAAGACTTTTTAAGTAAAATCAACAAGAATCCGAGTTATTCTTTATGAATTCCTTTCAATTCAATGACTTTAATCCATTTATTCTTATGATAAAAGAGTTTTTCTATAACTCGATCTTTATATAAATCGTAATCATTATGATCTATTAACAATAGAGTTGACTAGTCAATTCAATTTCAATTTTCTCATTTTTCAGGTTCTTTTGCACTGAGTTGTAACGGAAATCAACTTTAACTGTCAACATTGTTGTTGTTGTTGTTGTTATTATCAGAAGATATTAAAATTCTGGCTGCTTAAGCTGTCACTTTTTAAATTTTATTTTTGGCCTATCATTTGTCAACACAAAAAGGAAAGAAGCTTAATTTTAAATATATTTAAATTAATTTAAATTAATGCTGGCAGTAAAATTCTTTTTGTTTAGAATAGGGAAAATCCACGTGCAATAAAAACCAGAAACAGAAATGTTTTATTTTATAGATATATGTAAATTTGTATATAAACAAATACAGGTGGTTTTAAAAAGGGCAACAAAGCACACACACACACAGAGAAATAAAAAGAGGGAGAGAGAGCAAGTGAGTGAGAGCGTAAAAAATAGAGAGACAGAGAGAGAGAATTTTGCATTTTTTTGTTTTTGCTAATGTTTTTGTTTATTTATTTATGCTGCGAGGGGCACGATAAAAAGCCGCCTTTGCCGATTTGGACACTGACCTACACTTCGTTTGTTGTTTGTTTTTGTTTGCCTGCCTGCCTGGCTGCCTGCAATTTGATTGCGCAATATAATAAAAACAAAAAAAGCACAGCACACACACAGAGAGAGAGAGAGAGAGAAAGAAAGAGAGCAAGAAACCAACTACTGTGTGTACATTCTTCTTCTTCTATGTCTTCTGCTTCTATCCTTTTTTTTTTTGGTTGTTTTGGACGTTGACAGCGCTGCTGCTGCTTAAGCAAAAAATGCAAGGTCAAAAACTACTGTACATAAATAGATATGGAGAAATAATTCAATTCAGCAATACAACAATCACAACGCAAATAAACAACAACAACAACAAGTTGGTATCTATTTATAGAACTAAATGGCGACGTTACTAAAAAAACCATAATCGTGTATAACACACACAACACAAATACAAGCACAAAACAGAAAGCAGAATAAAAAAAAAACAAGAATTGTAATACAAAAAGAGAAGTCACAAAACAAAAATTTGAAATGAAGCCACAGTTGAAATACTCTTTTTCAAAGCTAAAACAAATTCCCCTAAATTCCTAAAAGCCTAAATTTAAACAAAACTTGAGAAATCAGTGTATAAATTCTACTAATTAGTAATTATTACCTATATTTTTTTGATATTGCCAGTTTCTGCTGCTTTGGCCCAGTTTGAAAGATTGGATAGCTTAATAGGTCAGCAAATAATTTTAATTATAAGCTCAAGATTCTTTCAACCGGAACTATTAAAAGAATCCAACCAAGACAAAAAAGCAAAAGAAAAAAAACTCTATAAAATCTTTTACGTGCCAGAATTGAACATTTCTGAAGGGCAATAAAACAAACAATAAAATTTAAATGAAAACAAAATATAGAAGAATAATATCAGAAGAAGGTCACAGACAAGACACACACATAAGAGAGAGAAATTTATAAAATACCGGCATATACACACAAACAACAACAACAACTACAACAACAACCCATCAAAAATAAAAATTGACATAAACAATTAAAACAATCAAAATAACAAATACAAATACAACAACATAACAACTTGAATAGCCAACAAGCTTTTTCATATATACACACACACACATGCATGAGCACAATGTATGCACAATATGTAAAATGTAAATGCAAACAAAAATGCAGGCGCTTTGTACACACCAAAGCAAAGAAAGAGCGAGCGCATAGCAAGTTACGCTCTATTTTTGCTGTGGTGAAAACGAATTCTAAAGATAATAAGCTTTACATTGGGAAAATATATATATATATTTCTCTCCGTTTGAATCTCACCATTCAGGCAAACCGGCAAACTGGATTCACCTAAGTTGGCTCATTCCCACCTCTTTTGAACTCACTCAAATCGGTACGATTCACCACACGACTTTCGAGTCTCTGGCAGTGCAGTCCATTTTAACGGAATATTCTCTCAGCAAGCAGAAGGCAAAGCAAAACAGACAAAAAAAAGAAAAACACGAAAAATAAAATACAAACAAAACAAAGTCTAAAAAAACAAAAAACATTAAGAGTTTTTATTCCAAAAATAATTGTTATTACAATTTATTATTTATTTTTTTGTTTTACTTTACTGTTATCAAAAAAAAAAAAACAAAACAGTGATTTTTTTTTTGTTTAAAGCTTTCAAAAACAAACAAACTTTGGAAAAGCTAAGCTTGCTGCACAACCAAGAAGAAGTAAAGAAGTGAGAAACACAACAAAAACAAAAGAAAGAAAAAAGTGAATTTTTTAGTGAAAGTTTTTAAAAGCGCATTTTGCGCGCGCCTCCTTCAATTTCAATTAAAGAAACTAAAAAGACAACAACAATAAACAACAAACCCACCACAATATTACCACAGCCTATTAAATGAACCGTTCAAACAGTTTTGTCAGCTCCTTAAAATGGTGGCCCCTTCAGGGTCACAATAGCCAAACAACGACAAAAAGCAATTCACAATCATCTGCATCATCATCAGCAGCAGGCAGCATAATTTCCCAATCGGCTCCCTCCTCACCCACCTCAAATTGGCCACCGGCTTTGTTATTGAATCAACATAAACTGACCACAGTTAATCATCATAACGGAATTGGTGCCACATTTGGGAGCAGTGTGGCCGTACAAAAGCTACGCGAATCCAAATGGTTCAAAGCAGATGAGCAGAGAATTTTCTGCGCTGTCGTCGAATGCGGTTTTATTGTCGAGGTGAGAAGCAGTGCAGCCGCCGAGGCAGCTGCTGCAGCGGCTGCGGCTGCTGCTGCTGCCGCTGCTTTGGATGACGATTTGGATGTGGACGATGATGATAATGACAACGATTCTTTGGACATTGATTGCCCATTGCCAAGAACAAGAACAACAACAGCCACTTCACTACAATTGCCAACGAAGTTGAAATTGATTATACCAAGGAATGGCAGCAGCAGCATTAGTTTCTTAGATTCCCACCAGCAGCAGAAGCAGAACGATGAGAATGAGACGCCGGTGACGTCTTGGTATGGCATTGTGCTGTGCAAGGTGGCCAAAGGTAAGAGAGAAAAAACATTTGAAGAGAGGCGAACAAACAATAATATTTTTATCTAATCAACCAAAAGCAACAGCAGCAGCAGCAACAACAATGCGCAGTTAACTAAAAGCTTGCCCACTCGCTCGCACTCATTTGGCTCCGCAACATATTCATGACCATTCACAATGTTGCGGGGCCACAGCTGCTGCTGCTGCGTTGCTAGAACATTCCAGTGTATATGTGTGTGTGTGTGTTTTGGAGAGGGTTATAATAAAAAAAAAGGTGCGAACAACAACAACTTTGAACTTTTTTTTTTGTTCGCATATCATGTGCCTTGAGTCACGCATGCAACTTTATTGTGTGTAGCTTGTGGTGAACTCTCTGTGTTTTTATCAAACAAACAAAGCTTCTTAATGCTCTCTCTCTCTATCGCTCTCTCTATCTTTCACTCTCTTTGCTTAATACAAAGAAACCAAAGCAGAGCAGAGCAGAGCTAAAAACCAACAACAACGTCTGTTGCATCTCGTGCTGCGGCCAATAACCCACCACACATGTGCATTTTTTTGTAATGAGGTGGCGGAGGCAGTGGGGAAAAGTTGTGGGTGCCTTGTAAATTATATATGCATGAATAAAACAAAAAGAGAGAGAAAATAAAGATAAGCTAAATTCAATTTGAATACAAATGCAATTTCGAAATGAAATTGAACATTGCATATTTGTGTTAGTTTTTATTAATTATGCAAATGATCTCATATCTCATATATTTTCAGCTAGCTAAGTTTTATAGAATCTTAATAATATTGTCTAAATTGATTACGTTAAGCTCTTTTTTCAATTATCACATTAATCCCCCCATGTGATTTAAATCATAAGGTAAACAGAAATGATTCAAATTATTATGGTTTTTTTGAACTGAATTTTTACTCTTTGACAATTAATAAAATGTTTTTAATCATTTTGTACTTGTCCATTTAATGGCCTAACTGATAACTTTGCTTGCTTTGCTTCTTGTCTTATCAATTTACAATAAAACAAAAAAAAAAAAAAAAGAATTGTTATTCATTTAAGGTCATGAATATATTAATTGATGAAAGGTGCTTCATATCCCAATAAACAATGACGTAAACAATGCCATTGAATGCAATAAATTGCATTTAATTCCATATAACAAAACAAAAAAAAAAAATGACCACAATAATAAAAATCTTATCAAACTTATTTAGCAAACTATTATTAATCCAGGCGATTATATGACAAATGTTGATGTAATTGAACACTGATAAGCCATTTAATCCGAATGTGACAGTTCCCACGACCCAAAACGTGTTTATTTGTATTTAATTGCTGGTAAAACAATTTAGAATAAATTAACAAAGCTATTTATTTATGACAACTCTTTTTGTTAGATCTGGCAAGGCTTAAGATTAAAGACAAATATTCAAAATAAATACAAGACAGAATTAAACTTTTCTTTAGATCTGGCAATGCTATTTGGTACAGTTGGGCCTTAAGATTAAAAACAAATATGCAAAATGAAGACAAGACAGAAGAATAGTTTTAATAAGATTCTTAGAGAGTTCATGGTATTTTTCTAAGATCTGGCAAGGTTTAAGACATTTTTCCTTAAGAATAGCTTTAGTAAGCTTCTTTCTGTTAGATCTGGCAATGCTATTTGGTACAGTTGGGTCTTAAGATTAAAGACAAATATTCAAAATGAAGACAAAACAGAAGAATAGCCTTTAAAAGCTTTGTAGAGAGTTCATGCTACTTTTCTTCGATCTGGCAAGGCTATTTGGTACAGTTGGGTCGTAGGATTAAAAACAAATATGCAAAATGAAGACAAGACATTTTTATATATTGTATTTTTGCAGAAGAATAGTTTTAATAAGATTCTTAGAGAGTTCATGGCTTAAAATATTTTTCCACAAGCATAGCTTTAGTAAGCTTCTTTTTGTTAGATCTGGCAAGGCTTTTTAGTACAGTTTAATAGAAATTACTGTTATTTCACCATTTTCTTTTGTTTTAATTTAGTGCTCCAATCTATAATCTTTTTTTTTTTTTTTGTTTTATTACAAAGGAAGTTTGCCATAATCTTATAAATCTTTTGGTATTATTACATGTTGACAAGACTCTGATATAAGATTACGGAAATTAAACATTGTATTTAATAATCCTCGTAGCGTAACAGGGCCATTAAATTGCAGTGTGCACAAAAGTCAACCGCAAATCAACCATCATGCTAACAATTTTTAAATGCGTGCGAATTAGTTGCGCATGGCACAAAAAATAAATAACAGCAACTAAAAAAGTGTGAAATACTAAACAATGTTAATTATAAAGACAAATTAATTACGAAACAACAAATAACAACAACAGAGTCATAAATAGAATGAATAATCAAAGAACCGCAATTGTTGCAATTGAAAGAAAGAAAATTAATAAATTAATTAGGGCATAAAACAAAGAACGTACATAACCTAAAAAGATGCAGAAACGATGAGTTCTGACTAGCTGAAAAGTACAGTCAGATCAAGTGACAAAGAATGGGGAACAGTCAGTTTTCTTTTTTGATTGCCTCAAGTAAATTTGTCTATTTTCTAGTTGAAATTAAACTTTAATTTTGTTTTTTTGATTTCTTTTCAGATAATAAACCAAAACCCGAAACCATTGAAATATTTTCTGTGAAAATACGTGAAAATGGTACATATAAATTAATTAAAATGTCATTGGCAGATATCTGGAGTCATGGCTGGGAATTGCGCATTAATAACTTTGCTGATAAAGAGAAAATACCGCATAATGAAAAGGACATACGCAATCAGGTATGGAATCAATTATCCTTCAAATAAAAAAAAGATCTATTTAAATCTCCTAACTGTTTTTTTTTTAGGTGTCTTTGGCGCGCAAAGCCAAACAGAGTCTGTGGAATAATAATAAACATTTTGTGTATTGGTGCCGTTATGGCAGCCGTCAGCAGGATGTGCGAAAGAGACAGGTAACCACCAGTGCTAATCACGTGTTGCTGCATCTGATCAATTGAATAGAAAAAGACAAAATTAGCAACTGGATAAACAAATACGTGAAAAAGTATTACACACACACACACACATTTATACACACACACACACAAAATATAACACTAGCAGTAGCAATTTAAAGACAAGCAAACTGTTATACTGTTGAACGTTTTTTGACTGACATTTTTGTTTTTTTAACCCAAACCCACCCAACCATCATTTGAATCCTTCCAAAAAAAAAAAAAGAAGAAACCCAAAATACAATTTGCAAAAATCTCAAAGTAATTTATTTACAGATGTCGGAATGCGTGAAATGGAGCGTTGGCATGAATGCGGGCATGTTGCTGGTGCTCAATAATAGGCAAAAAAGCTACTCTTCCTCCCACTCAAAGTAACTAAAAAAAAAAAACTAAAAAAGAAAACGAAAAGAATTTTTTTTTTTGTCCTCTTGTAAATATTATACAATACATTTATATGTATTTGGCAAAGACAACTCTGGCAGCAGAGTTGTTGCTCGATTTTTATTTTGTTTTTGTTATAACGGCGCGTCTGCTCTCTGGAACGGATTGGAATTGGAACAGCAGAGCAGAGCAGCCGCCCAGCGTCTTCGTTAAACCATTTTAAGCCCGCGCTCCAGGCAACGACAATAACGGCATAAATTAATCAAAAGAAAAACTACACACACACACACACACACCTCGCCTGCCCATTGTTTTAATTCTTGAATTCTTTTGGCTTATTGCATTTTACCTATTACAAAAAAAAAAACAAAATTTGATTAAGAAGAAAGCGAGAGAGAGAGAGAGATAGAGAGACAGACACATAATTTACACACACACACACACACACATACTGTGAAATTCGAAAAGACTTATTAACTAATTTGTTTGTTTTATTATGATTTTTTTTTTTTTGATTGTTTGTTCTCTTATGTGTAAAAAAAAAAACAAAAATTTAAATAAAAAAAAAACTGTTATACGTATTTAAAAAAGAAATGCCCAAGTGCTTAAACATTCATACAAATTGGCATACTTTTAGGCGCCACTTTAGGACACACGCATATATGTTTGTTTCTTTTTGTTCGATTTGTTTTGTTTTGTTTGTATGTGTGTGTCTGTTTTGCTTTTGTTTATTAATATTTTACATATATATCCTAATTAATTAAGTAAAAAAACAAAAAAAAAACGCGCGGCAAGTTTAGTCAAGTAAGTTAATATTTTTTTTTTTTTTGCTTAGTTTTTAAGCATTTTATGCAAATATTTATATACTATAAAAACAAAAATAAACATACCTACATATACATACATACAAATATAAGTACATATACATAAATATACAAAAAAAAAAAAAAACGATAAACAAAAAAAAAAAATTCTAAATGTAAAACGTTTGTAAAAAAAAATAAATGCTTTATATTGATATTAAATGTTTACTAATAAATATAAACAAATGTTTTAATTTTTTTTATGGGGAGAGAAGGAAAAAAGAAAAACTGTTGTATATGGCCTACTTTTGGGGGCAGTTGTAATTAATTTTATATTGCCTACTTATAATAGCTAAATTTGCTGCCTTTTTTTATATTTTAAATTCCTAATAAAACCCATGGAAAAACGGAATCGGGAAGCATATATATAATAAAACCCATCAGAAAAGTTATAAAAAATTTTGAATTCCTACTCACCTCACGCAGCAAACCAAACAAGACATCTGTGGACAAAGAACGCTCATGGGCCTCATCCATAATAATGGCCGAATAGCCATCTAAATCCGGATCACGTAAACTTTCACGTAATAGAATGCCATCGGTCATATATTTAATAACCGTGCGATCTGAAGTGCAATCCTCAAAGCGTATGGCATAGCCAACATCTTCGCCTGTAAACAAAAATAAAATATAGGTAATTTAATATTGAATTCAATTCAAGAAATTTCATTGAAATTTACCCAATTGAGTGTCCATTTCATCAGAGACTCGCTTGGCCACAGACATGGCCGCCACACGACGCGGCTGAGTGCAGCCGATCATGCCGAGTTTGCTGTAGCCATCCTCGTGTAAATATTGCGTCAATTGTGTCGTCTTGCCGCTGCCAGTCTCTCCGACAATAATTATGACGGAGTTTTCGCGTATGACATTCAGGAGCTCTTGCCGGGCAGCGAAAACGGGCAGGAATCTACGCTGTTCGCTAATTGTTTTCTTGCGTGAGAATTCCGATTTGCCACTCTTAGTTTGATCCTTCATATGATCGGCAAACTTTTGATCCTTACGATAATCGGCCGTATCACTGTGCTTATCAAATTTCGCATCTTCCTCGTCCTGGGGCCGCTCAATGCCCATAATATTACCGAGCTTGGTGCCGCCCAATTCCCAATGCTTTTTCTGCGCCTTGCGTCGCTCCTTTTGCTCGCGATAGGTGCGAACCAAGGCGCTGCCCTTGCGAGCCAACAGGGCCATATCCGAGGTGGGATCCTTGACGGGGACGACAGGCTCCGGCTGCTTGGTAAACACAATGCGACCATCCAAAAATGGTGGTATTATATGATGAACCAGCAAATGAACTCGTTCCAAAGCCTCCTCATCAAAATCATCATTGACATTAATGGAGGTGACTACGCCCGAGGTTAACATACGATTACGTTCCCACAATTCATTGTCCCGGTTATTTTGACGCTGCTGGGCGCTAATCCGCTTCGTCCGTCGCTGTTCCAATTGTTCTTCGCGCCGCCGAAAGTAATCCGAATTGGTATTGGCAAACGGATTGTTCTCATCGTCATAGCCCTCGTCAATGTTATACCATTCACGGTCCAGGCGACGCTGCTCCTCCTCCCAGAGGTCCCGAGACTCTCCGTCCTCCAACCAGGGCGTGGCGCCACTACGCTTGCGATCATGGGCCCATTGGTTATAACGATGGGCGGGCGTGGGTCTCTGGGTATCCTCCTCGGGGTGACGCCTGCTCCGATGGCGACTGCTGCTGCTGCTGCTACTGCTGCGAGCAGACCATTCGCCAGAGTTGCTGTTGCCTCTTCTGGGCGTGGGAAAATCCCAGTCTGATTTACGTGTTGATCCCGTGCCACTGTCACCGTCATCATCATCCCAGGCTGTATTGGCTATGCCAGCGCCGCTCGGTGTTCCCGGCTCACTGCGCACGGAAACGGAACGCTCGCGATGTCTTCTATCCGATTGTCGATCGCGTGAATTGTGGCCCCGTCTTCTGTCTCTATCCCTGTCCCCCCGGTCCCGATCCCTGTCCCTTCTTCTATCGCGTTCTCTTTCCCTTTCACGTTCCTCGCGTGTCAGCGTCTCATTCCGACTCGTATAACGCACTCCGCCGCCCTTTTTCCGATCTCTTATATGCTCTTTGAGTCGCTCGCGTGCCATTTCCGATACCCCGCCCGTGTACGATGGCGTCTCATCTTTGGACTCACGCAATTGCCGGCTTAATTTCTCAAATGTCTTTGTGTCTGGTTTCTTAAAGGCAAATTCACTTGTCGTCGTTGTTGTTGCAGCTGTTGGTGTACTCGAACCAGCTGCATCATCGTATTCATTGTCTTTAAATGAAATTAAACGTTCGGTTCGCTCTTTTTCAATGCGTTTCTGGGCAGCCAACTTGTCCAGCCCCAGCAACGAAGTCTGTGGCAATTTGAAGCCGCTGCTGTTGCTGCTGTTGGCTTTGTTGTTGTCTTTGGGTTTCTTTAGGATTAGGCCACTGCCACGTGATGGCTCATTGCTGGTGCCCTCCAAACGATGAATGCCCTCCTCATCCTGGGACATTGTTCTTTTACTTTTTAACTTTTTTCCACTCACATATACACACACACACACGCACACACATGTAAACGTTTCGCGTTGTTTTAGGCCAGCTGACCAGGCCACGGTTGTCAATAGCGTATATCGATATGTATATTTATATATATCGATCGGATATATCGACGGGGCTGCAAAACGGAAATGGTCGTGGCGGATACGGAAATGGTCGTGATTTTGATAGTTCTATCGAAATCAACTCTAAAACCGATTTTTATTCTATCGACTTGTTCCGGAAATCAGGACCAGCTGATTGTGTGAACTTATCAAAGGCGCGTATTGTAAAATAAATGATGCCTTCAACAAAAACAAATAAATACTTTAAGCTACAGCAACAATTTCTTTGTTGCGTGCCCATACAGAAAATGGATTGGTCTGTAAGTTATTTAAAATGTTTGTTTAAATTCTCTTAACCCCTCTTCATTTTTTAGTCCCTCCAATTGCCTTTGGATTTGCTGGACCAAGAAGAACTTATAGCTGCCACCTGTGGCCACAAATTGAATCAACTTTATCCCGTACGTCGTCCCTATCAAGAGGCATTTGTCAAGCATTTATTGCAATTACTTAAAAACCAAGAAGAAATTCATGACAATATTTACAATAGTTTGTGTGGTCCATTGGCCAACAACAGCAGCACACAAAAAACCTATGCCTATAAACATTATGTCTTAAATGAGCCCTATGATGCCACAATTACCCTGAGAGAATCCAATTGCTTTGTCAGCGAGGGCACAACGGGTTTGTGTACTTGGGAAGCGGCCTTGGCTTTGTCTGATTATCTGTTGGAAAACAAAGATTTGGTGAAAAACAAAAACATTTTGGAATTGGGCGCTGGCGCTGGTCTTTGTGGTATTTTACTAAAGTTGTGCCCACTGCAAGTTGGTGAAGTTTTACTCACTGATGGCAGTTTGCCCTGCATTCAACTTATGCGTGAAAATATTGAGTTGAATTTTGATAAGGACAAAACGAATATTCTGCCACCCAAATGTGAAGAACTAAATTGGAATGATGTTGAGGATTTCGATTGGAGTTCGTTTGAGAAACCCGATTTACTTTTAGCTGCCGATGTCATTTATGATGATAGCCAATTTGAGGCTCTGTTAAAAACCATTGATTTTATATTTAATAGATGTGATAACAAATTAACTATGATTTTGGCCAATGCAGAAAGAAATCGAGAAACTATGGACAAGTTTATTAAACTAATAAGTAAGTTTATTACTTTTTTTCTGTTTTTATCTTGATTTAATTTTTCGTTTCTTACAGATAATCATAATTATGTGATAACTTTTAATGATAATGTTTCCCATGAAAAGAGTCAATTTTTTCGAAACTCTTCCAACAATGAAATTTATATTATGACTATAAAAAGAAAATAAACAAATTAGATTTAGATTGATTTATTTATCTGCTGGTCGACTTATTGTGGGAATTGTACCATCATTTAGCCAACGTACATTTAATTGTTCAATTTGATGTTTATGCTTGAGAAAGATGATGCCATAAATTTCATATTGTATTTCCATTAAAGGCGCCCGATGAGTTCGTGGCACTTTCATGCCGACAACCAAAGCCTGCAAGGCGCTAATAATCATAAAAACAAATCCCTGGGCCATCAGAGTGGAATTGTCAATGGAATAGAAATATGAATTCTTTGTATCGGCCACAAAATAATAATAGACAATGGCCGTACTCAATAATTTAAGCATATACGATAAATAAATTGTGCATTCTGTGAAACGCAAATGGCTCACTTCGACCAAGGCGATTTGCAGGCTGGAAAAGGACATGCCAAAGAACAAAAGTATCAGCCAAAAGGGCACTGTAGTCTCGGCCGAAGCGCATATAATCATGGCCAGCAGGGCCAATAGAATCAGGCCCAGCTGCGAGGCCACAAAGTTCACCTTCACCGACCAGAACCACAAACTGAACGTGCCAATTATGCTGCCCGCAAATATAACCCAAAACATAACATCAATATGGGCCATATCGGTCAATCGCATGGCCGTATTCATGGCGAACCAATAGACAAAATATATAAATAGAGCATATTGCACGGCCTCGGTAAATAAGAGCACCAGCATCACATTCCATTGCTGATTCTTGGTCACATAAAAGAATTGTATCTTCTTAATGACCTCCTCGCGATTCTCAAAGATGCTGCCATTCGAATTGGCTATACGGAATTCATTGTCCAGACTATTCTCCATGTCGACAGTGCCCAAATAGCCGAGGACTTTGAGACCAATCAGGATGACAACCATTACGGCCGCAATGCTTAAATAGGTGGCAGCAAAATTCACATAAATTCCCTCCACCAATTGATCGGGATCGCTTATCTCTCCCAATTCCTTTTTCCTCTCCTCATACGAGTCCACAATTAAACTGACGGCAGCTGCTATCCCAAGCAAATATAAACTGCAGCTGGCCGAAAGTAAAACAGAACGGCTGCCCTTCGAACAGATCGTGTAGAGGAAGGTGAAACCAGCCAAAAAGGTCATACTATGGGCCACATACGAAATAAAGGATCCAACTTGAACTAGAAAGCAAGAAAGTTAATGATTAATTAATATACAATAGAATACAATATAGATTACAATAAAAATAAGAAATTAATTAGATTAGTTTCAAACGAGTCACTTATCAAGTTTCTACAAATAACACAGGTCTACAAAAATTTATTTTCCAAAAGCTTTTTTTGGTAATTTGTGTTATTCTCTATGCTCTCGAGTGGGCTGAATCCAAATATAATTTCCGTTTTTTTCTATCACAATCAGCAATTCCTTTTTTCGTCACCCATATAAAAGTCAATTTTTGTATTATTATATTAATGTATTTGGATCTAAAACCACCATTTCTTATAGATTTTTGAATGCTAAGCTCAAAAAATTACTGGAACATTTTTGAGACTTCATTATGCAGAAAATAAACATGTTTGAAAAGCTTTATACTTTTCTGCCTCAAAAAATTTCCCGTGCCTAAATAAAACGTCCATAATCCTTACAATTAATTTTCCTAAATTATTCACCACAAAATTATTAAAAAATTATTCATAAAAGACCCGCATTTATGCACGATGGGCTCTGGGTATTTTTTAAAAAATTTATTTTTGTATGGGGGACAAAAAAAGAATTGCTGATTGCGGCCAAACGTGACGTGATAGAAAAAAACGGAAATCATATTTGGATTTAGCACACTCGAGAGCATTGAGAATAACTTAAATTTCCAAAAAAAGCTTTTTTGTTGTAAACCTGTGTAATGAGTATGTAATAAGAAAATCAAGTATTTACATTTTTAGAAATAGATGCCAAGAAATTTAACATAATTAGAATATGTAGAAATATATAAAATTCCAATTTAGCAAAATAGAAATGAATTTAGTTTATTACTCCTTTTATTAGTCAGAGAGGAAAGTATTAATGATATATTTTATAAGAATAGGAATATAAAAATGTAGCATCTTCATAAGGCAGAAAACAATGATTTAAAATACTCAAATCTCTTTTAAAGAATTTTTTAAAGCTTATAGGTTTTCGGATAAGGAATTTTATAGGAATAAAATTAGTTTTTAGTTTATTTTAAAGATTAAATATTAAAGTTATATATAAATTAACCAATTACATATTTTCTTACTCATTTAGGAAGGCATCCTTAGTGAACAAATGGATAAATTTGAAGGTATCAAATTTAATTCTCGTTTTTTTTTTCATTGGATTTTGAAGGTTTTAAGATAAAATTCGATAAATATTTGATGGAACTTACCCAGTTCGGTGGCAAAATAAAAGCAACTGGCAATCAAATGAAAGATTCCTGCTACCATTAAAATATTCGGTTGCCAGAATACAAATCTGCCGCTTATAAATTTCCCAGCCAGCATAGCCAAGGCGGTGACCAGACCCCAACAGCCTCCCAATATAAGTGGTCCATAACTGATGACTCCAATTTGCCGCGGCCGGTCAATTACAAACGAGCAGAGAGTATAACCAAAATTGAGGCCACAGGGCAAAAAGCACAAGCAGACTAAGTAAATTGGATAATTCTCAATTGATTAGTTTTATATAATCCATTAATTCAAATTGGGTTATTAATATATACTCACCCACAGCACTGGGAGCATATTGAAAGAATTTAACTACAAAACTTTGCCATATATTTGACATGATTTCTTTTATTTCCCTTTACAGTCCATTCAATATCAGGCAATTTATCATCACAATTTTTGTTATTTGCAAATTTTCTAAATTATTGTTCACTTGGCATGGCGCGTCGGACGTTAATGAGCCAACGTCAATCGAAGCCAAGCAATGCAGGCAAAAGACGTTACAAGGCGCCGATAAGCTCCCTGGCCCACTCCGATAAGATAAGCTTTTATACAAAGAAACAAAAAAAAAATAATAACAATAACAATAATAATAATAATAGTACCAACGATCGTCGTCGTTCTGCTATTCGCGTTGACAGATGCCCCGAAACACCTGGATGACTGCGATGATTCATACTCTCCCTGGTTTAGTTTTAGATAAAGCTCCTATGAGTAGACTAATAACTCTTATCCCCCAAAATGTGACCATAAAATAATGCCATAAGTGTCCAATATAATATTTACACTAAGCAACGGATCAAATATATTTTCTTAACTGAATTTCAGGAAATCCCTAAAGGCCTGTTTACACTATCTAGTTTTTCTATATGAAGGCAAATTTTGTCAAATCTCATATTGTAAAAATAAAAAATAGAACCCTATATTGATATTTTGAAGTTTGTATTTAGTCAATTTTGATCTGATTTTCAAAGCTTGAATAAAATACTTTTCAAGTTTGAAAAAATAATTAAAAATTAAAATGAATAATTCCTTTTTTTTTTAGAACGATTTTTATTAACTAGAAATATTTTTTTCCACTTTTTCAATATGGAAGTTTTAGTTATTTTTTTTAGGTGTATTTAAAAAACTTAAAATTAAAAATATTTATCGTTTCGAAATGGTTATTATTATTATTTTTCTTTTCATGTTGTCTAGTGTAAAATTGCAACGATTAGTATTTAATGGGCACCGACGAATCGGCTGGATATTGTTGAAAAACCCTTGTTTTTTCTATTTGAACGGATTGCAATTCATGGGGCTGCTTATTATGGGCCAGAAAATGATTAGAATGCCAAAATTGTGTCTGCACATTGGACTGGGGCAATCGATGAATGCCCAACAAACGATTACGAACGTCCACCAAACTGGCCGACCGGGGCAATAGCCATTGCATTAGCAACATGCTCAAAGTGGTGAGCAGCAAAATGGCCACACTAATGCCGACCAGACCGGGCCAGGGCTCCTCCAGCAGCGTCTCATATTTACAGGCCTCCAGAATGGACCATTGCAGTATTAGGGCCACGGCCAGGCTCAATTCGGTGTACAGGAAAGGAGCACACTCCAGGAGCCAGTGCAGGGCATGGCTGGAGAGGACACCCAGGGTGACAAAGACCAGGCAAAGGAATATAAAGCAATTGCCAACCTGCTCATCATCATAAATGCAGAGGACGGCCACCACCAAGGTAATTAAAATCAAACCAAATAGCAGGTAAACCAATTTGGGAGCATAGCGTACGATTAGTAGAGCGCCCAGAGCACACCCTGCGGCATAAAGAGCAAAGGGGGCGTACAGATAATTCCGTCCAATGTAGGCCAAGGTGGAACTCCACATCAGCTGCAAATAGGAGGGATTCCAGAGGCCAAAAGAGCGCTGGAGTACAACGACCAGACCGCCCACAACCAGGACCCACCACTGGCGACTGGGCTCCAGGCGGTAATCATTACGGCCCACAAATTGGGCACATATCGCCGTTCTGGGCAAAAACACCAGACGCTCTTCGTTCATCAAATTAAAGACCAGATCCGGTGACTCCTTGTAATTGTGTACGCCCAAATGCTGAAGCAATTCGTTAAGACAAACGCCCACGAGCAAGAATAGAGCCACGCCCATGCCAATTAAGCCACAACGTTGCGGTTCAAATTCATTAAAGATCACAAAACCCGTACAGAGTCCGCTGGCCTGAATGGAATTGCCCCAGGCAATACGAGCTGGTCGCACACCGGTGGCCTGGCTTCTTAAACTGATATAACTAAAGCAGGCTATATGGATAATGCCCTGGCCCATAAAGCTGAAATAGTAACTGATCCCTAAAAAGGGAAGAGAATACTTCATTAATTAATTAAGTAAATGAAGAGAATTAAACTCACCCATTTGATTACTAAGCATAAAACAATTGGCTAGCAAATTACACAAAAGTCCATAAAATATTATATAATAATGATCATAGCTTATTTTCTGCTGTCTTTGCTTTCTCAAAGTCCAGGCACTGGCCAATGTTAGAGCAACTAAGCCGCCCAAAAGGGCATACCAATGGGGCCAAAGATTGTTATAGACATAGGCATATTTCATATAGTAACCACCGAATAAGCCACAGCCCCACAAACAGCCAAAAACTGAAATATCCGAAAGAGATAAATAAAATACAAGTATGACATAATTCTTACCCAGTAAATCTGGCAAAGAGAACATATTACGCCACTTTTCCAAAGTGGTTTTATTTAATGTAAGCATCTGGAAAGCAGATCTAATAATATAAAAATTTCAGACATCTGAGCACTCAAAAGAAATCAAATAGAATGCATTATGATTTATTTCAGCCAGTTCCACTGAAGGTGTTTCAATTGATAGCGCATCTTGTTTTACTCAATGGAATTGGAGCCGCTGATAAGATATCCAAAACATGCGACTCTGACTCGATAATTAAACAATGAATGCTGCATGTGACATTCAAAAAAAAGAAAAACAATTTGCCATTCAATTGAATCTTTAAAAAACTACTGGGAGTTTAAGTTTTACGACAGTGTTTGTAAAAATTGGTTTTATTTCTTAAGGTTTTTAATATAAAAGTAATAAATATTTACTGCATTTTTTTAAATTAATCTTTTTATTATTTCAATATTTTTTCAGGGTTGTTTTTAAGTGATAACGTTTTTCCATAAATCCAATCAATTCCTTCTACTTTTTAGCTGTATTTCTTTTTTAATAATCTTTTCTATTTTGTTCCTCAATTTTTAAATATTCATTGAAAGTTTTTCCTTAATTTTTGTTTAATTTCTTAACAACTTTAAAGCTAGTTATTCAAAAATTAATTTTGAACCGATTTAAGTCCCCAAATTAAATTTTATAATAAAACATTTGAGATCTTTGGTAATTTAAAGATTATTCTAAATATTTGCCGGTTTTAACTTAAATAATTAGAAGCGTATTCAGGTCCTTAATTACCGTCCACCAATTAAAATATTTGTTTACCTTTGAGTATGCGGCTGCAATTCTCTCGTCTTTTAAGTACAGTCAAGTCTCTTGAATATTAAACTCCAATGTAAATAAATAAATGCCATAAGTATTTATAATTTTCAATTTATTTTATTAGCTTTTCATTACATTTTACAAAAAAAAAAGTTAATTAATTGCAGTCTCAAAAGCAAATTGATAAACAGAACATTACACAATTATTTATCTTGGCTGCTGCTGTTTGTTGTTTTGTTTACCGTTCTTTTTACAGGGTGTCACTTTAGTGCGCAGTAACAGTAAGCAATGAAAACAAGAGAATGAGAGAGAAACAAAAAAAAAATGAGAGAGAGAGCGACTGCGCTTACGCTCCGGGGTATGCTGGTCAACAACGACAATGCTTATCCTGTGTGTAGCTTTGTGGCCCCAACGACGCCAATTCAATTCCTTATCCCTTTTTCCACATGCTTTCACTTCCGGAATTTCGTTGTGGCGAGGACAACACGCGCAGCGCACTCGAGTGCAGTCAAAAGCAGCGGCGACGGCGACCGCTGAGGCAGTGCAGAGGGAAGCAGCAGCAGCAGCAGCAGCAGCATTATTTTTATGCAAACGCAGCAGCAGCAGCAGCAACCCAAACACCAAAACACACAAACACCCACGCATAAATATTTCTTTCGGTTGGCGTTGGCATTTTTGTAGTAGCTTTGAGTAAAAAACACAAAACCGCTAGAAAAAAGGATGAATATGAATAAATGAACAAGTGTGAAAATTATAGAAAATTTTGACTGCCGCCTGGCCAGCCCTGCATATCAGAATGTTTCTCAATATTTGGTTCAATAACCTGAGCAGTCGCAGTCTGGCCATTGCCCTGGTGGTTTGCCTTACGTTGGTATATTTTTCCTACAGCTTCAATGCCTGCCTCTTGGCCAGCATAAGTCGCACATTGCAAAAGGTGAGTGTGTTTCTCAAATTAAAGCTAAATAAAACAGGATATTAAATCTCAATGTTGTCCTTAGAGCAACTTACGCAATTTGCTAGCTCCGCTTACGGCGCCTCGCAATGGCAGCAATAACAGCAGCGGCGACGGAGACGTCAACCAAAGCGGCAGCAACACCACCACCACCAACCTAAATAATTCCACCCAAAACAGCCCAAACAACCCGGCCAATAATTCCACAAACACGGCCAATATTACCGCCGATGGAGCACCCAAATATCAGTTACTTCGTCAGCAGGGATTACGTCCGTCAAGGCATTTACCGGACACTCTTATCATCGGTGTGAAAAAGAGTGGAACTCGTGCTCTCCTGGAGTTCATACGACTCCATCCAGACGTTAGGGCTGCCGGCTCAGAGGTACATTTCTTTGATCGCCATTATCAGAGGGGATTACGCTGGTATCGTCATCATATGCCCTATACAATCGAGGGCCAAATTACCATGGAGAAGACACCAAGCTATTTTGTGACAAAAGAAGTGCCCCAACGTGTCTATCATATGAACAAGGCCACCAAGTAAGTAAGACAATAAATCTCAGGGCAGGAAAAAGTTCCGTACCATCAGGGAAAAAATATGAAGAATTTCGGCAAAGATAGATGAATAAAAACATAATAGCTTCTATTTGAAAAATAATTAATTATTCCTGATATCTAAATTTTTTTTTCTAAATATTAATTGATCTCTTAAGAACAAATAGATAAAATTTCTTTGAAAAATAATTAATTATTTCTGATATCTAAATTTCTTTTTCTAAATATTAATTGATCTCTTAAGAACAAATAGTTAAAATTTCTTAGCCTTAGAAAATTATTTTAAATAGTTATAAGCCAGTAAAGTGAGAGAATTAAACAAAAAAAAGTTTTTGAAATTTGAGGTCGGTAAAAAAATTATTTCTCTTATTTATTGATTCTTCAAAAATAATCTATGCTAGTTTTAAAGCCAACAAAGATTGATTTTCAAATGTTAGAAGTTAGTCAATAGTTTAAAGAAGTTTTTTTTAATTTTTAGAAAGTTCTAAAACTTAATTCCAATTTCAGATTACTGATTGTCGTTCGTGATCCAGTGACGCGTGCCATTTCCGATTATACCCAAGCGGCCAGTAAAAAATCGGATATGAAACGTTTTGAAGAATTGGCTTTTGTAAATGGATCTTATTCGGTGGTGGACACCAATTGGGGACCAGTTAAGATTGGCGTCTATGCTAGATTTTTAGAGCGCTGGCTAATATACTTTCCCTTATCGCAATTGCTATTTATAAGTGGCGAACGTTTGATTATGGATCCAGCGTATGAAATAGGACGAGTACAGGATTTTTTGGGACTTAAACGTGTGGTCACCGAAAAGCATTTCTATTTTAATGCCACCAAAGGTTTTCCCTGCCTATTCAAATCCGAGGCGCGCTCCACGCCCCATTGTTTGGGTAAGACCAAGGGACGAAATCATCCGCATATCGATGCAAATGCCATCGAACGACTGAGGGAGTTCTATAGGCCATTTAATAATAAGTTTTATCAATTGACAGGCATTAATTTTGCCTGGCCATAAACGAAAAAAAAAATAAGTGCACAATTATTATCAAAATCGAAATCGAGAGAGAAAGAGATGATTTTTTGTCGGGAGAGCTGCATTGTTGTTGATGTTGCCCTAAATATGGGACAATTGACTGAATATTGTTGATTAGCAGCTGCTCCTTATTACAATATACCAACTTATCTTATTTTGATGTTATGGTATATTTTGTGTTTTTGATACATTCAATATACATAGATTATATATACATATACACTTACATATACATACCTTTATACATATATATAAATAGAAAGAGAGATATAAATAAGTAATTAAGATAATGAGAGACTGTCCCAAACAGTTCGGTCTGAAACTCTAAACTTTCTAATAGATTGTTCACTGCTCAATTACTTGTACTTGGTAGCTTTATTACAAAACTAAAAAATAAAAAAGATTTCAAGTTAAAATTAAGCTTAAAACGATAATTAAACTCTTTCCAAAAAAAAAAAGAAGAAGAAAAGATAAATATTCTGTTATTTGGAAATCCCAGCTTTTAGGAAAGAGTAGGATAATATTAACTAATGCGGTTCCTCTTTTGCGCTCTATACATAACAATAACTAAACCAAATACAATATAAACAAACTTTTAAGCCATTTAAACAGAATAACATAATTAAATGCATATAGCATATTTAACTTTATACGCACACACACACCTAACTATAACTAATAAAGTATTTTAAAGATACAAAATATATATACCTATATAAATGAATGAGAAAATGAAAAGAGAAAGAAATAAATTAGAGCTTACTATGAATTCCTACACAGACGACGACACACGCCTCTTTAAAGATGAGATGATGATGATGTACTAAAAATACTTACCTATCTACAATAAAATGCAAAACAAATAATACTTAAATAATCATGAAATGCAATACATATACTTACATATAAAATGATAAAATTAAAAATAGTTCAAGATCTTAATTGCATGAATTAAACAAGAAAAAAAAAACAAGCGTAGCTAATTTCAATTAATGATTAAAATATTTAATAAAATTTTTTTATATTACCAAAAAAAAAACAAAACAATAAAATAGTTTGTTTATTTAATTATTTATTTTTGAGCTGACAATTTCCAGGAAACCATTTGCCATTTGAATTAAATTCAGT
This sequence comes from Scaptodrosophila scaptomyzoidea, assembly GCA_035078625.1. Taxonomy (NCBI): domain Eukaryota; kingdom Metazoa; phylum Arthropoda; class Insecta; order Diptera; family Drosophilidae; genus Scaptodrosophila; species Scaptodrosophila scaptomyzoidea. The sequence continues at coordinate 293,282 of JAWNPY010000001.1, forward strand.
TATTTTTAAAATATTTCTAGTTTTATTTTGAGGATTATTTCAAGGAAACCATTCAAATTTAGTTACATTTTTACCCAACCGAAGGATGAAAAAAAATCATTGTATATTTTTGTTTTGAAATTTGAGTCTTTTTTTTTGTTGTTGTTGTTGTTTTTGTACATTAGAAGTTTAGGAATATAATGTACATAAAATAATATATTTTTAATAATTCAATTTATATAATTTATTATTTTGTTTTGTTGTTGATTTTGTTTAATTTTAAGTACGATTGAGTAAATAAATTGCGGTGGTTTTTTTTGTTGTTGTTGCTTTTGGGTATTCTCTTTTTTTTTTCTTTCAATTGTTGAATTTCTTTTCGTTTTGTTTTACAAATTTATTTTGTTTATTAGTAGGTAAATCATCAATCATTTTCTTCTTATATAAATTTACATTAAAATAATTTTTGTTTGTTTCTTTTTGTTGTTGTTTTTTTTTTAAGTCATATTTGCATAAACACTTTTTTTTTGCTTAAATGCTAATTAAATTTTTGTTTTTTTTTTAATTGATATTTTTAATGTATTTATGTATAACACAATTGCATATGTTTTATTCAATTGCTTAGCTGTTTTACTTTTTCTTTTTTTTGTTTGGTTTTGTATACACATTTTCTTTTTCATTTTTTGTTTTTTTTTTTTTGATTTGCTTTTCAGTTTAAATAAAATTTAGCCAAATAGAGAGAGAAAGAGAGAGGAGAGATGGGAAAAATAATAATTATAATAATAATAGTAATAATAATAATAATAAAAAAAAAAAAAAACTATTTTATTCTAATTCTAAGAGGTGGCACCGCCGCCTTTGGTTGTTGTAGTTGTTGTTGGTGTATTTGTGTTTCTTGTCCATTTGACTGAGCCATTGCCACCGCCGGCCAAAACGGCCTCAGATTTGGAGGTTTGCAAACGTTTCTCACAATATAAACTGCCCACTGGTTTGGCCATTGAGGCAGCCAAACTTTTTGTTATTGAATTTGAATTGGCAGCTATTTCATTGCTCATTGTTGTTTCCTCATTCAGTTTCTGTTGCTGTTGTAGGCTGAGACGCATTAAAGTATCATTAATTGTTGTTGAATTTGTTGTAATTGCTGACAATGTGTTGGCTAAATTTTCAACTGTTGTTGTTGGCGTTGTTGTTGCTGTTGTTTTCGTACGATCTTTAATGGGAAATTTGTTCTTTGTACAGCTTAAATCCAATTCCAAAGTATAGAAACGTCCACGTGTATATTGTCTATTTTGATTCTCTAATTGAGTTGTGCTTGTTGCTGTGGCCGTTGTTGTTGCTGCTGTTGCTGTTGTTGTGGCTTGACCAATGGTGCCAATACTGCTGCGATTACTCTGTGTACCCTGACCACCGGCAGCTGGGAGAGCTGTCAAAGCCGTAATTACACTAGAAGCCTGTGTTCCACTGCCGCCGTCACAGGCATCTTCACCGTCGTCACTGTCATCATCATTTTCATCTTTGTCTGTTATGCTTTCTTCACGAAAATTCATTTCATCCTCATCTGTGGCTATATGCAATTCATTGGGCAATTTTCTCGGTGTCATTTTGGCACGTGGCGATTGCTCAACTAATAAATTCTCACAGCTTGTCTCATAAACACTGGCCAAGGGCTGTGATTTTAATTGTTGCGTGGTCTTATGACCCACAACGCCAGGCGGCGTGGCAGCAACTGTATTCTTCACACGCAAATCCTCTAAATTTTCCTCAATATCGCCACGCTCATTGCTGTTAATGAAACTGGCTGCCGTTAAATGGCCAACGGCCGCACTGCTATTAATTGGTCCTCCTGGCCTAGCCATTTTGCTGATAATCTCAAGTGGTTCGGCATAAAACGTATCAAAGTTCAAGTCCAAAAACAGTTCTTGCAAAAATCGTCGCGCACTCATACGATAACTGCTACGGCCCAATGTCTTGCAGGCCTCGGAATATAGACAAATGTCCTGAAAGGCATTCGGATGCTTCTGTTTCAATTCCAATAAGGCTGTCTTTGATTGCTTCGCACTCACTGGATTGGCCAAACGTTGTACATTATATAAAATCGTGGCTGTTAATCGATCTGGTATACTTTCTTCGCTGAGTATGCTTTCGGGTGAATTAAATGATATATCCGATAATTGTATGGTGGAAGAACTTTCAGTTGCTGCTGCTGTTGCTGCTGGTGGGTGTTGTTGTCCTAATTTATTATTATTATTATTGTTGCTGTTGCACTTTCTTTCAGCTGCCGTTGATGGTCCACCATTTGTTAAATTTTCATTCTGCATTCGCAATAAATGTCGGCAAGAGCGTATACAATTTAAACATTTATTACGTCCATGCTTGGGACTTCGGTGACGACGTGGCTGTCGTTTGCTAACCGAAGACACATCCGATAAGGAAGATATCACCGAAGACTCATCGCCACCCTCATTGGTTAGCGAATCGTTGAGGAACTGCTGCTTGGCCGTTAATAAATTAATGCCCACCAAATCCTGATCCTGTATATCATGCGAGACATATGTGCGCGTCAGATTTCGTGTGGGAAATAGGTCCAGAGCATTTTTGGGCAAACAAATGCCAGCATAGCAAGGACCCTGTAAATCATTTTGATCTAGGAACTTGGGCGCATTCATTGTGGGCAATGGAACTTGTAATTCCTCCGTGGACAAGTTACTAAAATGAAACAAATGAATATAATGATTTTCTTTTCTTAGCTTTATGCCAACTTACGTGAACACATTTAATACACGATCCAAACTGCGCACCTTCATGCGTCTTTGGGATTCACCCCAGGACGAACGACGCGGTCTTATTTCGGCCCTATCCATATTGTCTATAAAATCATATACTTTGGCCGCTGATTCGGGGAAGACGGGACGACTATTGGCGCGCAAGGATCTTAATTGAGCATAGCCTTTCATGGCCAGCGGACTGAGAGTGCTTGGAAGACAGGGAGTGCCAATTAAAGATGTACGCAAAGCAATTGACGAGGCTATCGGCATTTCTAACAAATTCGACATACTGGGTATGGGACTCAGGGGAAATTGTTGAAAATCCCTGAAAAAATGAATAGAAAAAATTAAATACAAAAGAATAGACAAGTTTTCATTGAATTTACCCCATGGCAGCTGCTGCTGTCCGCCCTGTAACCGATTCACAACTGCTTACGCCCGATGTATTTGAATCTGTACAGGAATTGTAACGTATGCGATGCTGATAAGGAATTCCGCCCATGGCAGACGGCACTGGAAATTGCTGATTGGCTGCTATCAAAGCTCCACTAATACTTGTCGTTGTTCCTGTTGTCGTATTACCCATTATATCTGTTGTCTTTGGCTCGGAAAGGGAACGCTGATGTTTGCCCTGCCTCAAATTGCTGCCCTCGGGCAATGTTTTCGATTTGTTAGCCAATACACTGCTAGTCACCGTACGATTTGATAGAATCTAAACAAACCAAACAAAAAACATAGCATAAAAAATCTACAAATTCAAATTAATTCATATTTACCTCATCCACCGCTGTCCGTCCACTATCAGTGGTTGTATTTGCATCCTGTAGCTCTGAACTTTCGCCACCCAAGGCCAAACCTTTGACTTGGCCACTGCTGCTTTGCAACAAATCCCAATAGCTGCCCGTATAATAGGAGGCATCCACCTGACTGTCCATGCCCAAATAATTATACGGTGGCATTTCCTCATAGTGATGACGCACCGGCGTATAATTATTTGATAGCCAATCCTCGGGCTGGTGCACTGGCCACATTGTATTACGATCATGACGGACACTGAGCCAATCTGTTAAAGATTAAATCGATTAATACAATATACATTTCTTAATTCAATTTCTATGAACTTTAAAACTATTGCTTACATCCCCCCCATCTCAAAAACTCGAGTTTGTTTTTTGTTTTTCTCTATTTTTCTTGGTCTTAGATTTTTCATTAAAAAATGTACAAAAACTCAAATAGTTTTGGTTAATAACTCAGGCTGACAAGAATCAACTTTTCTAAAGGATTTTGGTATATCTAAAGTAAGAATTGCTCCCTTACTCAAGGTTTTTGAGAAACCTTAACCTAAAAACACACAAAATACGGTTAATATTATGTAGCAAATAAATATTTCCCCGGAAATCTTTTTTTACCCTTTAAAACCTCATTTAAATTTTGGCAATATTATTTTGCCCTTCGAAGATATTGTTGAATGAAAATTAGTAGCTTTTAAACTCAAAAAAGTAGTAGAAATTAGAATTAAGCGTATATATAGGCTGGGATCGGGGATCTGGTGCTTTGGAACCTATTTTTTAATGCCTAATCAACCTAAATTATAAAGTGAGTCAACCGATCTAATTGATAGACACTTACTCAATTTAAAAAGTACATTGGCACCCGCCTGTGTACCCGATATTAAGCCCAAGGCACTAAAACAAGTCGAACGCACAGAATACACTTCACATTTGGTGGCCAGCATTATTAATTTTTCATAGAGTCTATAAAGAAAATAATAAATGAGTAACATTTTGAATTGTAAATAGGATAAGTATTATATTTACCTAGCTCCAATTTCCGTAAAATATTCGACACCATTGCTATGAGTTGAGGCATGACTCAGGGCCCAAATGGCTGCCTTTAATTCTAAACATTCGGTATCATCGCCACATTTGCCACGATTTATAACATCCAGCAATTGGGGCAAATCGCCATAAGTACGCAAGGCAGAAATACCCTGAGTCGATTGCACCAATTGACCGTACAAATGTGGGGCAATATTTGGTGGTACAACAATTGGTCGCATATTGCAATTACGCCTGGAATAATAACCATCTTCGTTGCGCACATGCAACGTTAAACTGGCATGGGTATCCGCTTCGACAATGAGGACATAACGTTTATTATAACCATTGCGCCAATAATTAATTTCATCGGCAATTTGGGCATTCAAATGATTTAGGCCACGTGATTCCGAATAGTAACGTGACATTAATAAACGTCCAACATCGCCGAGACCTTTTAGATTTGGCCAAATATGTACAATTTCCAATAAATAATATTTCTCATAGCAGGCCTCCTCTAAAACATCCATGGCGGCCAAGACAACACTGCGGTCCGGATCCTTGGTCTGCTGTATAATCATGGGCAGGCCCCAGATTTCAAAATTGGGCAAACGAGCACGCAACAGCACGGCCAGGAACTGGGTGGCATATAGCCGACCACTGCGTGTCTTGGCCGCTCTTAAAGCCTTATCCAATACTTTACGCGGCGCCGATTCATAACTATAATTCAGTCCCGAGACAACCAATTTAACATAGCATACATGATCCGTTTGACGCACCAATGCAATTAGACTAAAATTGAAAGAGTTTAATTAAATATATAACTACAAATTAAAATTATTCAAAACAAACTTACTATTCGAAAACTGTGGTATTGTGCAAAATTCGAACGCCCCTTGAAGTCCGGCACATCCGACCGATATATAGGAAATACTGTTGACACATTGTATTGTTCATATGCTGTGGACTGAATAGACAATCATGGGCACGATTTGAAGTGGTCACGGCCAGCAAATGTTGTCCAATATCAGAGAAATAATCGGTTATATAACGCATACATTCCAGCTAAAATAATACACACACAAAATTAGTCAAGTTTCTTTTTTATTATCTATTATTATAATTATTATTACCTCATTACTGCTTAGCAGCACATCGATAAGATCTAAACCAGCTGTAACATAGGCGGGCAGTGGTTGGCCCTGTACCAAATCCTCATGAGAAAATCGATTATTGCTGGGCTTAAAATAGTCAACCAGACGCTTGAGAAACTTGTTAACAACTCGGCCTACCGATGAGCCGCTGGGTTGGCGTATAATATCCGACTGAAAAAGGGCATAAAAATCAAACAAACATTAGCAATTTAAAAATTAAGTTTTCATTAATTATATTTACCCTTAAAACAGTTATGACCAGCTCCCAATCCCAAGTAATGGCATCATGCTGTGATAAAACATTCGTTTCGGCCAGCAAACGTATTAAAAATCGAAAATGATCTATAAATAGATGCGGCCACAATTTCCGTTTCAATCGAAAACTGGAACGAAATGAACTTGAGGTCTGTGAATTTGATTCATCACTGGAAGACACCGAATCCAAGCGTAAGCGATCCAAAGTTCCACCCAAAGGCATTAAAGGAAATGTTGTTGTTGTTGCTGTTGCTGCTGCTGTCGTTGACTCTGTTGTTTGGGAAGGATTTGTTTGACTTCCAGCATCTTGTTGTACATTAATATGACGTTGAAACAGTCTTGATTCGGCCAAAGCTACAACAACAAAAAAAAAAAACAAAAGTTATATTAATAAACATTAATCATTAAATTGTAAATTTAATTTTTTTTTACCTCCACTTTGTATAATACTATCCAAAAATAAACTGCACGATGCGGGACGCTGACGCAGCATTTTCTGATAGTTTTGTAAGGCAGCCACGGCCGCATTTGCCAATTGATTGCCCTGGGTGGCATGTCCAATTAATGTAGGCAAAGCTGGACTCGTACTACAAATATCCGCTGGCAAATGCGTATGCATCAATTGTAATATTTTCCCAATGAGAACTGTGGCTCGCACCGACACTTGCTGATCGCTGGCGACCACTTCGACCAAGGCATTTAATAAACCAGTCTCGAGAAAACAATAAAGCATCAATGCCAAATGCTGTTCAACCACATTGGGCGCATTTGAGGCCAAACTGGGCAATATTGAGCGTCCCTCGGCAGCGACAAAACCATTGCTCAATAGCCAATTATCTTGAAAGTCCGAGGGATCCACAGTCTGCAATGCCACTGGATATTCATCTGTCCAGGCGGGCTGCGGCAGACCCAATAATTCATAGAGCAAATCTAATATTGCTTTCTAAAAACAAGGAGAGAGAAATTAAATAATTAAATATATTAATAATATTTAAATTGTTCCTTGGTTATTTAAGATTAGTTTTTTACAATATTCTAAACATTTTGCTGTTTTTTTTTCAATTATTTTTAAGCTTTAGCTTTTAAATTTAGATTTTTATGATACTTGGATATTTTTTTGGTTTTAAAATTCGATTTTTAGAAATTATTCATTTCATTGTGTCTATAAAATAAGATTTTTATGATATTTTAAGTATTTTCCTAGTTTTAAAAAATCATTCATATAAATATGTCTTTAAAATTAGATTTTTGTGATATTTTGAATATTTTTCTGGTTTTAAAATTTGATTTTTATAATATTCTAAATATTTTCCCAATTTTGAAAAACTATTCTTTTCACTGTGATTATAAAATAAGATTTTTATGATATTTTAAGTATTTTTCTAGTTTTAAAAAATTATTCTTATCAAGTTGTATTTAAAATTAGATTTTTATGATATTTTGAATATTTTCCTAATTTTAAAATTCGATTTTTATTATATTTGAATATTTTTCTGGTTTTAAAATTCGATTTTTATAATCTTCTAAATATTTTCCCAATTTTGGAAAAATTATTCATTTCATTGTGTCTATAAAATAAGATTTTTATGATATTTTAAGTATTTTCCTAGTTTTAAAAAATTATTCTTATCAAGTTTTGGATATTTTTCTAGGTTCTTAGATGCCTTTTTTGTCCGTTTTTAAATACTTACTCTTACTTCGACCTGATTTAAATATAAAGCATCAACTATTGCTTTTAAGCCAGATGATTTGCTTGGATCACAGAATTCTAGAGTTCCCGTCCAACTGCGCATTACAGAAAGTAAGGCCAAACGGCAGCTGGTATAACGAAGTTCTCGTGCATCTCTGCAAATAATAATAATGAATTATATAGATAAGAATTATTATAATTCTCTTTCTCTCTCTTACTTATTTTTGTCCATTATGCCCAGTCTATAGGTAAAATCACAATAAGGCGCCGCCAGACAATCCAAACGTACTCCGCAAATATGACGCGTCTGTGGCCATTCCAGTAGATAAAGCAAAACACCGCATAGACTTTCCGCTATCCTGGGATTGTGGCATTCGAGTACGTTGCGTGTTATGGAAGTGACACCGCCGCAGACAATCAACAATGTGGGATTGAGTACAGCCAATTCGGATAAGGTGGCCAAACAGGCACGCAAAAGATTATCGGTTTCCTCAATTCCACTATCCGCCAAAGAGACAAGACATCTCACTACCACAGGACTGATGTCCTCGGGCGAAATGGCCAGCATTTTGCGTACCAATTTCAAGGCCTGCACACGTTCATCATCATTCTTGAGCATTAGATCAATGGAACGGCATAATAAGTGTTGTAATTGCAAGGCATTGAATATCTTTATATCATTCGGAGTGGTCAGGACATAGCGTATCGTACGCAAGGCAGCTGCACGCACTTGGGTGAATGTATGGACCAGTGAGGCACTTAAACTAGAAAAGAGAAATTAAATAAATTTTATTAAATATTTCAATTGCATATAAACGCGCATTTGACTCTTACCAAAAGAGTAACTCTTCGGTATTAAAACGTAAACGTTGCGCCGCTCCGCCATGGGAGGCCAGGCAAAGGGAGGCCAGGGCATTGAGCAGGAACAGACGCTTTGTGTCGCGTGTTTCCAGGCAACTGAGCATTTTGTAGATATCATAGGCATTGCTCGATGCCGATTTCTTTGGATCCAAACGATAAAAGTCTTCAGGGTCTTGGGAAACTGAAGGAAAAAAAAAGAAACAAGAAGGAAAATATTTAAATTGAGGGATCAAATCTAAATTCTTGTGTATTTAAATGGAAATGAAATGAATAAAAACAAGAATAGTTTTATCTGTAATAAAATCAGTTTTATTCATTAAAAAATTAATATATTTCTTGCAGATTAAAACAGCTATAAAAAGGCTAAATTTTGACAGCCATGACTTTGTTCTTTGACTAAAAGTACAGCTTTAAAAATGCTAAATTTTGGCTTATTAATTAATTTTGTACTAAGAAAATAGCTTCATTTTGGACAACTTTAAAACCAATGTAAAAAAATTAAAAAAAAAAACAAGAAGGCTAAGTTTTGGCAAAGAAAGAGCACAAGAATTTTAATTCTTGAAAATATGAATTTTTTATCTGAAATTATTCATTATGCTGCATACTTTTGGGCGATTCTATTTTTTTTTACAAATAATAAAAAAAAAAAGAGTATTCATCCAAATATAAACAAATACAAAAGAAAAATTATGGTAGAAGAAAATAAATAAAACGTGACCCATAATAAAGTTGTGTGGAGGAGGAGAAGAAATCAGAAATTAAAGAATAATAAACGCAAAAGAGAAGAAGAAAGAAAGAAAGAAATGTCGCAAGCGTCAGCATTAAACTTTTCTATGGAAAGAGAACAACAATAAAGTTGAGCAACAGCAACAGTTAAATTCTGCTGCTGTTGCTGCTGCTGCGACGCATGCAAACCAAATAACAGTTAACATTTTTGTGTTTCTTTTCTTGTTTTTGTTTTCAAGTTCAAAATGAATTTGTTGTGTGTTTTGATTTACCTTTGACACGTAAATTGCCTCTTTTGCCAAGACGCAGACGCCAACTGGAATGTAAGGTGGCCATCGTTGCTGTTGTTGTTGTTGTTGCTGTGTAGAGTGGAGAGGCAGAGAAAGGCAGCGCAGCAGCAGTTGTCGTTGTCTGCCTGCTCTGTCACCCACACACCAATTTAAAAACGAAAAAAAAAAAACAAACGAAAACAAAACAAAATTACAACTCTCACGCACACACACACAGACGAGTAGGCATGTGTGTAAGTTGTTGTTGTTGTCGTTGTTGCATTTGTTATTTTGCGGATTTTCCTTAAACTGTCACTCGGTTTATTTTTTTTTATTTTTATTTTTGTTTAGTTTTGCTGCTGCTGTTGTTGTTGTAGTTGTTGTTGCTTGTCGTAGGCACACATACTTATTTTTTATTATATTTGATATAAATGTATGTACAGTTACAATTATTGCTCATAATTTCACTTGAAATTTGTTTTTGTTTTCATTATTTTAACTTAGAGGACACATTTTACTTAATATTTAATTATTGTTTTGCGTTTACAATTTGCTTTGGTTGTTGTTGTTTTTGTCTTGTTTCTAAATGAACAAAAAAAATAAAAACAGTTAGAGGTGTAAGTAAAGGATAACGGTAATGGCACACACACACACACTCACATTCAATTCTACATATATATTTTTTCCACAAAAAAAAACTTTTTTTTTTCATTTGTTTTATAGTATAAACATAAACATACAAACATGCGCTGCGCTTTCACTGTGTTAGTCAATGATTCAGGCATACATACATACATATGTATTTAATTTAATTATACACGCACATACACACAAATACGCTCATTCAAAAAAAAACAGAAAAAAAAACCGTTTGCCGGAGTTGGTACATTTGAATGGGACAGACAATTGGCAGAGGGGGGAAAGTTAAGGGGCATTTTAGGTTGATTTTGCTTGCATTGCACCAATTTGTAACCCAAATTACAGCGGCGGCGGCGCGCTCTTCACCCACACTAAGGTAAAAATACCAACACACATACACACACACATATATATACTATACAAACACACACACACACAATAACGCGTACAACACACAGTTTGATTGCAAAAGGCCTGCACAAACATTGGCACAAACACCGCGGCAGCGTGTTGCCTAAACATTATATAAATATATGTGTGTATATATGTATATATATATGGTTGTGTTATTTTTAATGATTTTTCTAGCATTTGCTTGTAATTACACATTTATTCATTTTTTAATTATCGCGTACGCACACTCACATATTATACAATACGTTTTTAATTATTTATTTTTATTGTTGTTTGTAGAGCTGTAAAAGTAAAAACATCGATGCGACTATCATCGATAGTTTTACATTCGATATCGAAGAATATCGAGTGCTGATGACGAAAGTATTCATTCGATGACGACTACATTTATTCGGTGACATTTCGAGCAAATGGCATCCCCGCCTCACTAGTTCGAATAAACACTTCAATTGCCTTTGTTTTGATGTGTTGTTCCGGAACGTTCGTCTTCGATTTTATATGTGCAATAAACGATTTCCTTAACACAAGTTGGCAGCACTTTATTTACAGACGACGCTGGACGACGACCTTTTTAAAATGAAACTTTTTTATTTTTTTTTTATTTATTAAAATTAAATATAATTCAAGTCTATGCAATCCAAAATAACTTCACGCATGCGTCGCTTATATTCTTGGGCATTGCCCGCACCCAAAAATGTGGTGCCCTGGGAATTTGGTGTGGCTCCAGATTCAATTAATTCGCTTAAAACTTTCAGATCGGGCACATCAGAGCCACGCATGGTGGCCACAGGCAAAACCATCATGGCCAGAAGTAAACCAGCAGCTGAGATTTTCTCAATTTGTTGATAAAATGCTGATTTGGGAAATAGCTGCTCCGCCGAGCAATTTAACCTGTGAAAATAGTAAAATATAGAAGCTAAATTAATTAGATTTAATTGATATTTACCATTTCAGTTGTTGGGACAATTCTTTATAATAAATTTCCAACATTTCTGTGTAGTTGAACTTGCGAAACGCGGCCGAAGTGCAGGAGTAAAAGAAATAGGATAAATCAGCTATGGGCGAAGCATAACGCATCACCTGCCAATCAATGAGACGAACATCTTTCAATTTCTGATACATAATATTATTATTCCAACAATCGCCATGACAGACGACGGCATAAGGCTCACAATTCTCGCCCTTGATCAAGGGCAAAAGCAATTGGAAATAAGTGCCACGGTTAAAGAATTCATTTAAACGTTCCACATATTTGCCATCCTCCAAAGGATCCAAGGTGCTCAAGGCATTCTCTTTTAATGTCTCGCAATAGGCCTTTAAGGCCACATTATCCTTACGTCCCTCAAATAAATCAGGCATCAACCGAAAACATTCCATTTTCGCTGGACTCAAATGCTTCAAAGCCAATGAAATGGCATGCAATTTGCCATAGGCCCGCATAACCAGAGAAACTTGTTTAACTGAGAGCTCAGCAAAACGATCATGCAGCTCAAAGCCCCCCTCACACAGATCCTCTAGAATCAGGCATTCATCGGGCTCCAAATCCGAAGCTAACCAACAATGGGGAAAATGCTTAAATCTCTCAATCTCAGGAACATTCTGTTCCACTTGAAAAGTCTGCGTTAGAGGCAGAAAATGTTCATAGGCCAGAACCTCACGCTGAAAACAGGGCTGGGTAAAGAATTGCTTCCTTTGGATGGGATTCCTGGGCGGTATCTTGAGTATAAGGCTTTCGTTTTCACCTTTTATACGAAATATTATGCCCAAATAGTTGTCACCCTTTTCACCTGCCCGTTCCAATTTGTATGTTGGGGATTTGCGTCGCTTTAGAAATGTTTCCAAATTGCCAATTACATTGGCATTGGGATAATCTGGATCTTCTTCAATTTCGCTTTCATTTGACATTCTAATGATGAGGATGACGATGATAATGTTGACTGATTACAACTGAAAGGCAAATCTTTCAATTTACACCCTTTTATAGGCACAACAATTGAAGGGCAAATTACCGCAACCACAAAATCAAATAAAATAATATTAGGTGACATTTCTTTTTTTTAATTAAATTTAAATATAGTTTTTCTATTGTTTAAGTATTTTTAGGATTATTTTCAGTTCCAGATCTTCCCTGTTTTTTTTATTTGTATTTAATATTTGCAAGTTAAGTTTGTGTTATCATCAGATTAAATGCAAACACAATCTATAATATTTGACCGATATAACCTAAAGTCAAAGAAGAACTTTTAAATGATATTCAGTATATTTATTGCCTCGGTAAACAAGAAAATAAAATGTATGTGTGTGTGTGTGTGTTTGGTATTTAATTGCAAATCGCTAATTTCATAGATAAAGTGTAAAATTTTAGTGCTGCAGTCGACGTCGACACAAGACAACAGCAACACAAACAAACAAGTTGGGCGCTGCCAGCAGCAGCAATCTTGCTGTGTATTTGTGTGCGTGTGTGTGTGTGTTTGGGTACAAAGTGTAGCTGAGCAAACAGTAAAAAAGAGCGGCGTACAACACAACCAAAACGAACATCAAGAAATCAGCAATGAAAACAACAAAGATTGAAAGCAAAACAAACAGGCAATAAACAACTTTTTCAAATATTTCACACTCTGCGAATACCCTAACAAAAGTTAAATTCAATTTATATACATTCTATATAATTGTAGTTAATTTTATAAATAAAATAATTTATATTTTTTCTTTCATTTCTGATTTTGGTTATCAATTTTTCTATATTTTCATTTGGACCACACCCTTTTTTTTCGCTGCCTTTGTTGTTGTGGTTGCACCAATGGACAAAAAAAAACACACGAATTGTGTCTATAAAATGCGCCGCAAAAAACAAGTCAAAAGCAGCAACAAAGCAGCAGAGCAGCAGAGAAGCAGAGAAGCAGCAGCAACCACAACAAAAACAAGTGGTAGGCGATCGCTGACAACAACATTGAAAACGAAAACTAAAAACAAAACACAAAACATGAAATGAAGACTTTATTAATGTATCACAACGAAGCTTGAATACTCTTTATTTTTCAAGACTTAATAAATACATACATAAAGATTTAATATTCCAAGCTTTGATAAATGTAATAAAAACTAGAGTGCCATAAGTTGTTTATAAAAAAGAGTATACGCAGACAAAGCGAGCAACCGGCTGGTTAATTTATCTTTTTTATTTTGCTTCTTTGCTGCTTTTAAATATACAACAATAAATGCAATAAACGTCCCCCTTTAACCAGACACCAGATTCCTTACACACTCACACTCACGCACACATACAGAGATGATGGCTGCGCCAGCGCAGGCGCAACCGGCACCAAAGCTTTTGCTTTTTTTGTTTTTGTTATGCGTTTTGTGCTGCCAACGCAATAGCAACGTTTTAAGCGCTTTGTAGCGCTGCTTTGAGCTCAGTCGAATAACTGAATAACCAGCGAAAACACAGCGATCGGCACAGCTGCAGCTAAAGAAAAAAAAAAAGGAAAATTAAAAAGAAAATCTTAAAAAATACAAACATTTCATAAAATTTGAATAGTCAAGAAATAAATGCGTGTGTGTGCGCGTAAGTAAGTTGCAGTTGCTGTGTATATTCGAGTGTGTTACAAAAAACAAAAACAAAATGACACAACCGGTAAAATTCTATTTTGATTTTCTGAATCAATCGAGTCGTGCCCTTTATATTCTATTGGAGGCATCGAAAATACCTTTCGAAGCAATTCCCATTTCCATGCTTAAAGGTGAGTCCAAAGTACCCAAAAACTATTTGTGTGTGTGTGTGTGTGCACGTACGCACAAAAAAAAAAAAAATTCCATCTAACGGTTACAAAGAAATCTTTCAAAAAAAAAACAACAATCACAAAGGTCGCCCACTGACCAACCCGCCTTACACACAGACACACATACACATGTGTTTTATTCAAAAAAAAAAAAAAAAAAAGAGATAACAAATCTATCCATCTCTTTCTGTTTGCCGTGTTAGTTTTGTTTTGGAAAAAATTTAAAATTTTTCCGCTAGTTAAAAATTCCGTTTCGTTAATGTTTTTTTTTTTTTTTTTTTGGGGGCAAGGGGAAATCAAAATTACAACATGTACAAAAAGAAGAAGAAATTCCAAAAAGGTTTTTTGAAATAAACTTTAAAAATAGAAAACATAATGCAATCATTTTGGATTTTTTATATGTTGTTGCTAACATCTCAAACTATGCAAAAAAAAAAAAAAATTTGGGGATCTTTTAAAAATTTAAATTATTACTCTTTTTTTTCTTTAAATTTATGACAAAAAAAAATTGCGTATTTTGAATTTTTTTTTAGTTGGTTTTTTTTGCAGTTACAAAAAATATCCTAGTTCGGGTAATAGCGGCAAGCTTCCTTGATAAAAACTAATTTGAATTTTTTGATTCGGTTTCAACTTTGTTTCGACTTTGACTAAATAAATCAAAAACTAACGGGACTAATATTAAACTCTAGTAATTTTTTTTTGTGCGGTTTGAGATGTTAACAATAACATATAAAAAATCCAAAATAATTGCTTTTCATTTTCTATTTTTAAAATGCATTTAAAAAAAAAACCTCCACAAAAACTGATATTTACATGATACCTTAAACTTTGATCATAAATTGCAGCAGTTTATTAATTGTTTGTTAAGCCAAGATGAGAAAAATTTAAATACCTAGAATAATAAATATCTTCTAAAATATAATATATATTGTTTACCTGTATAAAGTATTTATTTCACGATCTTGGTTGACGTCAGCCACTCGTTGCATTCAGTTTAAAAAAAATACATATATGTATATTTGTTTTCAGGTTCAGAATTTATCTTCACAAAAAAACAAAGAAAAAAATAATAAAAGAAATTTCTATAATTGTTAAAGATTCTCTTGATTCTTTTTTTTTTTTGTTTTTAAAGCTGATTTTGATTATTTTTAGAAATAAATTTGTGGGTATTTCAAATGGCCTCCAGTCAGTGCATTAAACTATTAACTACATGTGCACATACGAATGACTCGACTTTGTTGGCTGCATTAGAAAACAACAACAGTCTAGACAACCTTGGACAGGTTAAAGACTTGAACAACTTTAACTTAAAAATTGGTTGCACTGTACAAAAAAAAATAACAAAAATAAAAGAGATACAACAAAGAAATAAACACGAAAGTTTTTGCCATAACAAATATGGCAAGAGGCCAATAAATTATTGGCTAATGAATGCTGATTAGTTAATTGAATGATTAGCCACTAATTTGCCTAGGCGACTTTTTAAAATCTGTTGGAATAATAAGAAAATTTTGCCTCTAAAACTTGAACAATAATAATTATAATTTTTAATTTCCCTTCGCTGTAAAATTTGTGATTAATTGTTTGAATAGTTTACACATTTTGATTAATAAACAAATGTCACGAATTTAAAAAAAAAACCTTATCAAAAATTGCTGTAGCATGTGCAATTATTTTTTTAATATTTATTAACAAACAAAGCAAGCCTCAATTAAATCAATTTAGATTTACATAGATTCACAGCTTTCTCTACTCTCGCAGCTCTTAGAATTTGGACTTTAATTGCATTTAAATATGTGAGTGGGCAATTTGTCAGCCTGTTTTTGTTATTATTATTATTATCATCTAATTCTAATTACAATTTGTAGGAGAGAGACCCGCCAAGTGCCCATTTGTTTGTGTGTGTTGTGTTAAAGGGCGATGAGGTCATTTGAATTGAATTTTGATTTGTCACAAAAACCAAGTCAGTCAGTCCATCCGATTAGAATCGAAACAGGTCAAAAAAAAAAAAATTGTTTTGTTTTTATTTTTGGTTCTCCTTATCAATAGGGATTATGACTTGACTATAAACTATAGACTTTGTTTTGTTATTGTTTTTTTTAGGTGAACACTTGACCGGTGAATTTCGTGATAAAGTGAATCGATTCCGTAAATTACCGGCCATCACTGATCATGGCTATCAATTGTCGGAGCATGTGGCCATTTTTAGGCATTTATCCCGAGAGAAATTGGTCCCGGAACATTGGTATCCCCGGCGTTATTTGGGCCGTAGTCGCATTGATGAGTATTTGGCCTGGCAGCAAACAAATATGGGTGTGGCCTGCACCGATTATTTTCAACAAAAATGGTTAGTTCCATATCTGCAAAAGACCAGGCCCAATGATAATGCGGTAAGTAAACAATATCTCAATTTTTATCTATTGCCCCTGACTCACTGACTCGAATTGAATTGACTTTAGGTGAATTTGGCCAGCAAGCAGTTGGAGCATACATTAAATGATTTTGAGCAGTTGTTCTTGAACTCTCGCAAATTTATGATTGGCGATAATATTTCCTATGCAGATTTGAATGCCATATGCGAAATTGATCAGCCCAGTAAGTAAAAAATATTTAAACAAAAATATATAAATGATATTTATTTATTATATTGCAGAATCCATTGGCTATAATCCCTTTAAGAATCGTACGAAATTGGCTCGCTGGTATGATTCAGTACGCGATGAATTGGGTCCTTATTACAAGACCGTGAATGAGGAATTTCAACAAAAACTCAAGCCTATATCCTCACAACAGGGTGAGGCTCAAGCTCAGGCCCTTAAGCAGTGATCTGGATTTATATACCTATATATATTTATTCTTGTATTTTTTTTTATATATATTATATATTAACCTATTTAGTTTAAGGCACTTTAAGTGTGCTCAATTTAACAAATTACTTTTTTTTTTTTTTCTTTTTGTTATTTCTATAATTTGTTGTGATTTGTTCAGCAATTAATGAAACATTTATAATTGTAGTAGAGCTATAAAAAATATATATATATATATTAAAGAAGAAGAAGGTTTTAATTTAGTTTTTAAAACAAAACAAAGAAAAATAAAAATTAATTAAAAATGAGAAATTATCTTGGATACAAACCTCTTTTTGGGATGACCATTAAAAATTAAATATATCAATTTGTTTTAGTTTTTTTGTATTTATTTATTTTATTTTCTTGTTTTTATTTTGGTGTTTTTTGTTTTTATTTATTTGCATTTTGTTGAAACACCTTTGCTGTTGTTGTTGTTGTTTTTATTTTGTGTGTGTGTTTGTATTTGGTTTTTTGTTTTATTTTTATTGTTACATTTGTTTTTGTTTTTTTTTTTGAAATATCAAAGAAGCCTAAACTAATTAATAAATAAATGTTTATGGAAATCAAAGTCCAAGGCGAAAGTAAATTTCCTTTGGGCGCAAAGTAATTTGTAAGTTTCCAATGTAAATGCCTTTTAAAATATATATTTATATATATTTATATATATTACTTACTTTTTATTATTTTTTATGAAATATCTACGGCTTAAATTGTGAGATGAACTCAAAAAAATGCTTAAGCTAATTTAATTCTTTGTTGTTTTTTTTTAATTTAAATATTTTTATTGAAATATTGCCATTGTTTTTGTTTTGTTTTATTTTTGGATTGTATTGCGTGCTATTTTTTGTTCTTGTTATTGTTTTTAGTAAATGTGTGTGTGTGTCAGTGTGTGTTTGTGTGTATGTGTGTGTGTGGTTTATAGTCGAAAAGGCACTGCTGCATTCTAACGCATTCTTTTCTTTCATCTTGGCTTGCTTAAAATTTGCATATGTTTATTTTATTTTGTTTTGTTCTCTTATTGATTTCTGATTAGTCTCATAAATAATTGTTGTTTTTTTTTTGTGTGTTTTTTTTTTTGGGAAGTTTCGTTTTGTTTTGCAATTTTCTTTGTTTTGTTTTTTTGTTGTTATTGCATTTGAATTATTGTTGTAGTTAGTATTTACTTTTGTTTTGTCTTTTATTTTATATATATTTTTTTCGCTTACCTATACAATTTTTTTGTTTGTTTGTTTTCTTTCTATCGATTTTTTTTTTGAATTTTTCATAGTTCTAAGCTCTAGGAATTCTAAAAAAAAAAACAAACAAAAAATATATATTGAACATGTTTTACTCTTTTTTTTTTACTACTTAAGGGAGAAAACTACTAAATTTTATTTCAAAAAATATGTTTATTTTTTATTCCAATTAAAATCCAAGCAAAATTATTATTTTTGTGCTTTATTTTTTTTTTTTGTGTGTTTATTTTTATTTGGGGATTTCTTATCTAAAATTCGGAAAATCCCAAAAAACTAATTTAATTTGAATTATTTAACATTTAAGCGAAAAGCCTAAAAGTCGGCAATCATTTACAAAAAAATTTTGCATTGTTTTTGTTGTTTTGATTTTAAAAAGCTTAATTTCTATGGAACGCTTAGTGGTCAGAAAAAAATTCCAGTCAGCATTAGCCAGTATTATTCCAATTCGGCATTTTGTTCCCCCTCGGCATCCTCGTCATGTTCATTGAGCAAAGGACTATCGTCGCCCAAACGATTGGGTGGCAGCCCAGTGCCCGGAGTGGTTGGCGCCGATCTAGAAATCCAACCCTTGCGCGTTCGACTGCGATTCACAAAGAAATTTGCACCGCTCACCACACTGCTCACAGGACTTTTCAGCACACAGCGATTGCCCGAAGAGGCCAATGAGGAGCTGCCATTGCCATTATTACTGATCATGGGTATATAAAGAGCCTTGTTGGGCTTGGGGGAATAGAATTTGCTTTTACTTTTGCCAGCAGCAGTTGCTGGGGCCACAATTATTGGCTGCTGCTGCTGCAATGTTGAGGGCCTGGTCAGGTTGGTTGTAGATGTGGGCGCAGGGGTGGACAAAGCCTGATGTAGACGCGGCTTGGCCCCTCCTCCAGCCGAGTTGGCCAGCAGCAACTCCTCGTAGCTGACGCCTGCCTGCAATTGACGTATTTGATCGAGTATTTCGCGCACTTCGCCCGTGGGACTGGTGGCCTGTGGCGGTGACCCAGGCGTCCCAATATTGGCCAGACTGCTCACACCGGACATTGTGCCCGAGGTGACGTAGCTGCAGCTGCGGAGAGCGGCTGCTGCTGCCGCTGCTGCTGCTGTTGTCGCAGAATTCGCCGTGGGTTGCTGCTGTTGCTGCTGCTGCTGCAACAGTTGGCAGCAAGTCTCCAGGCTACGTCGCAGTAGCTGCAAATCATGGTATTCCCCACCAGCACCGCCGCCAGCAGCATCGGCCTGGTCCATTTCTCCGGCCATCATGGGCAAACCCAAGGAGACGCCGCCAATGGAGCTGCATGAATTGTAGACTGGCTCATTGTTCAATTGTGTGGGATTTGTGTGTACGCGATGCAAGGGATTTGCCTTGATGCAAGCATTGCTGTAGATGACCGGAGTGCCGCCAGCGGCCAAGGCTAAGCTGGACAAGGAGGCAGCACCAACGCCATTATTGTTGTTGTTGTTGTTGTTGCTGTTGCTGTTGTGGTTTGTGTTGTTTACAAATATATCACTTAGACTACTGCTGCTATTGGCCATATAACGAAAATGCTGATCGCTTTGGGATTGTATGAAACCTACGCCAATTCCACCACCGCTGCGACTGCTGCTCTCCCCCACCGATTCGTCCGAGCCCTGAAGACGTGTATTATTGTATAGAGCCACTCCGCCATTGGCTGCCGCATTTAGAGCCACAGTGGCATAATGAGCTGGCCTGGATTGATAGCTCAAACTCAGAGCATTTTCCGTATTGCCACTTGCCCCGCCGCCTTGGTAATCGGGCCCTTGACAAACTAATTGCGAGGCAGAACGTGGCAAGACATAGTGAGCAGCTGTTGCAGCTGCTGCTGCTGCTGATGCATGCCCCATGGGATGTAAACCAGACTGATGATTGTGCACAGGAGGATTCTGATGTTGTTGCTGTTGTCCATAGTGTAAGGTGGCCAAATCTGGGCTAGCAGCACGCGAATATGGCGGTGGCACCAATGTATTTGCCTCATTCGCATTGCAAATGAAACTGGAGCTTAGCGAGTCCACTGTACTCGCGGCCGACAATGAGCCCGAGGGTCTGACAATATAATTTCGAAAATATTGGACCATTAGGTAACTGGAACCATTGCCCTTGCCATTATCGCTGTTACAGGTGAAGACCAAGGGATAAAGATCTGGTTTCGATGTCACCTGCAATTAAAATTAATTCTTCTAAATGAACTCAACTTTATGATGAGTTTGATTTAGTTTGATTTACCTCTGTGTAGGGCGGCGGTGGATGATGAAATGAATTACAGCGACTGTATTGTGGCGGAGCATAACAGGATCCCGCCGAATCGCCCTCGGATTGCGTGTGATGCTCGGTGAAGCCCCAGCCGCATAAAGTTCTACGCTTCTTCCACAGCGAATAGGCACAGAGTATGGCCAATATAATGGCTACCACAACGCACCTAATAATCAGAGTAGTTAAAGTTTAAATTTGAATTTTAGTTTTAGATTTTATTGTGCCTACTGCTCCGTCTGCAGTTGACGCGTTTGTATAAAGAAACCCATTGATTCTCCTCCGATATTTTTGTGTTGTGGCCTACAACGCTCGTAATTGAATGTCAACTGAAAATGGGCCTAAAAAATGCTTTTTGCTTGCCGTTGCCACTGTATGAGATTTGGTTATTATATATGCATTGTATTGACAACGGGAACAGACACACAGAGGTCATTCTTCCAACTATCTTGCTTTCTTATGTCTGCTCTGCTCGGCTCTGCTCTTGTGCTCATTAGTTGGCATTGCCCTGTTTTTTTTTGGCTTGCATAAGCCCAACCAACCAACCAACCAACAAACTTGACTTGACGCAACTCAGAAGCAACAAAAACAAAAAAAAACACCCCAACCACCTTTGGCTGCCAATAATATCAGTGCCGCCGCATGGCACACGCCACATGCCACATGCCACATCAGACTGACTGGCGACCTTGAATATGGCTTGCCAGCTGCCGCCTGGTGGGATTTTATGCAGCAGATTGCTATCATTCAGTCAGTCATTTAGTCAGTCATAGTCATTTAAATGTTATAATTTACACTGCTTACCAAAAAAACCAATGACTGATGAAAAATAAATTCAAGACATGCTCCGATGGTGGCGGCAATTGCCTTGGACCACTCTGATACGCCGTACAGCAGCCCGTGGTGCAGCATTCCCGTGGCAAGGAACAAATGTGGCCACCTTCGCAGAAGCGAGCTGTTACCTGCAATAATTTCAAATAATTTAATAAATTAATAAATTTTGATTACCTACATATTTTTTTAAGGTTTTTTTAAGCATACCTATTCAATTTCAATCAATAAAATAGAAAGTTTATTTATTATATTACGACAAAAATTGAGTATGCAGTTTGAAAACTCTTTGAATCTTCTTTCGTTCTCGGGAAATCGTTTAAATATTCTTTTTCAATTTTATGGAGGAAAAAAATTTCAAAAATTTTATAAACCAGATCCCAAAACATTTTTCAGAAGTTCTTTATCATCCTTGGTTTTCGAGCGCAAAAAATACGGGTTTTTGGCTAAATAATTTAATTTAATTTTATATATTTTCAAAATTATAAAAATTTAGAAAATTTCAAATTGTTTTAGATCTGGTTTCATCAGTTTCAATTCGACTTTAAAATGAACAAAAAGAACTTAAAGCATTTTTCGATAATAAGCAAAGTATTTTTTGTATATAATTTCGGTTATTTTTATTTTTTTTATTATTTAAATTTGATTATTCATTTTGTTTAAATTCCCATATATTTTTGAGAACTTTTCTTGAATCGACTTTAAAATGAATACAAATTGGCCAAGTTATAAGAAATTTTTCCAAGAACTTTAACCATTTTTTGATAATAAACAAAGTATTTTTTGTATCTAATTTTGGGTATTATTATTTTTTATTATTTATAATTGATTATTTATTTTGTTTAAAGTCCCATAAATTTTTGAGAACTTTTCTTCTCTGGTATTTAAGAAAATAAATGGGTTATTGGAATGTCATTAAATTTAAATTTTATGAAAAGTTTACATAAAACTTTTTGTTTTTTTTTTTTTATTGTTTTGCGACTTTTAAAAATCAATTTAGATGAAAATTTTGTTTGTTTTTAAACTCTTCCTTAAGTTGATGTTTGCTAAATCATTTTGAATTGGTTTCTCTTTCTTTTTTTTTTTCTTTTTTTATTGACAACAGTTTACCATTGACAATGACATTTTCCCGCCATTGAGGAGCCCATGGCAATTCATGTACACAATTTATCAACTACCCCTTAGCCCCCGCGCCCCGAAGCCCAGAAGCTTTGAATTTGAACCTTTTGCCGCAATTCTGTTGCGTTTTCTTTATTGCACTTTGCGCGCGTTTGCTAAAACCAATGACAAGGTAATTGTTGAGAGTGCAAAGGCAACAACAACAGTTGTTGTTGCAGGCCTGAATGACCCACTGGCAATTTGCGTTAAGTGTTTTCGTTTTTGTTTTTTTTTTTTTGAGGCGTGTCAGAGTAACTCAATTTAATAGATTTTCTCTTTAAAGTTTTGCAATTTATGATTTATAAATAAATATGTGTGTGTGACTTACGTGTGCGGGGAGCCAAAGCAGCAAGACCACTGACGGCAACAGCGACAGCGGCAGAGACAGCAACGTCGCTGCATTATACAAATTTGAAAGGAGCAAAGCGGTGAGCCACATAGTTGGCGTCCGTCTCCGTCCGTTCAGCAGCAGCTTCCTCGACTTGCTTCTTCCTCTTTCGCTTCGCTTCGTTTCGTTTTCGTTTTGTCGTTGATTTGGTCTTTTGTCTTCTTGCCTTTGTTGTTGTTTTTTTTTTTTTTGTTATTTGTTTGTTTGTTTTGTGCGCTGCTCTACACACACACACACACACAAATACACTTATGCGTTACAGTTACATGCTATGGCAGTAGTCATGGGGCGAGGAGGACGTTGGCGAGCGAGGGTGTTGGCGACGTTGGCGTCTTGTTTTGTCCTTGACAGACAATGCAATTTTTCGTTGCATACTTTCATATATCTGCTGTGTGTGTGTGTGTGTCTTTCTGTTGTTGTCGTTGCTGTTGTTGTTTTTGGCTTTTGCGCGCGCTTATAAATTAATTGGCCAACGGTTTGTACCTGCAATAAATTTATTCTTCTTATTGTTGTTGTTGCTGCTGCTGCTGCTGCAGTTGTTTGTTGGCCATTATCTTATGTAAATTGTATAAGGCAAACAATACACTCTGTGCAAATAGATGACACCATAATGGCGCACACACACACACACATACAATCAAAGCCTTGTACACACACACAAACAACTAAATGTATTCTTTTTTTTTTTTGGGGGAAAATCCATCATCATAACAACAACAACAACAATAAAAACATCAATAAGTATAAATATACATAAAATAAAAGGTTATAACAAAGCCAATCATTTTTCGGTAGTCGATTTTCTTATTGTTTTTCATTGTTGTTGCTTTTGTTCTTTTTTTTTCCAGTTGGGATGATTATATTTATCCCTTCTTCTTCACACACACACACACACACCCGCATACACACAGCCATGCGACGCCAAGAATATTTTCTTTAGTCATAAAAAAAAAAATTGTTTGCTTCTTCTTCTTCTTCTGCTAGAAGAGACTTTTTGGCTGCCCTTTTTTCTTTTTAATGGCTTGAAGTAAAATTTTTCGCACTTGAACAATTGAAATGTTGTTTATAAACTTTGTCAAATTTGCACACACACACGCAAAAAAAAAAAAGAAGTATTAAAAAATGCCCGAAAACGAAAACTCTGCCCTCACCTCACCCTTAAAACGGAATGGCTTGACTAAGAGAGAGAGAGAGTGAGAGAGGAAGCGTGCGGAGAGTCTTGGAGAGTTTTAAGCGCGTTTGGCGCACAGCAACAACTGAAAACGACGACAGAAGCAGTGCCAGCAGCAGCAGAGTAACGTTCCCCAAACAGAGTTGCCAATGTGAAAAAACCTTTCCACTGCGCCTTTGCATAGGCAAAGAAACTTTTCGATTTGACGCGCTGACAACCCACAGTTGTAAAAGCTTAAAGCTTGGAAGCTTTTTTATTTTTAAAAATAACCAAATTGATTGTTTTTGCAACTCCTTAATGAATACATTAAAGTTCGCCCAAAATAACTGTAGTCTGTGATGATTTCAAGAGAAGATAATTTTTAAGGGAATTTATAATACCTAAGAAATTTCTAATTTTGATTAATTCTATACGAGCTCTAAAAAGAAGCAGATGAATTAAAAAATTCAAGTCCAGTGTAATTTATAATTACTATATGTTAGTATATAAATTAAAATAAAACAGAACAAATAATAAAAATCCTAATATATTTCTCAATTTTTTGCGGTGATTTCGAAAAAAACATTGGATGAATTAAAAAAAATCATAGGTATCATAGGTAAAATTTATATAGAATAATAATATATAAATCAATTCTAAATGGCTCCTGGGTAATATGTACTTACTACTCGGACCAAAATTAATTCAATATTCGATTGAAAGACATATTTATAGTAATTCTTGCAATACTGCCGTTCCTCTCTTACATTTAGTTATAAGTTTTTATATATGTGAAAAAGGGATGATAATAGTGCATAAAATTCTACGATTTTACCAATAGTTTTGGAGTTACTAATCGTTATTTTTCGAGTTGAGTTTTTTTTATTAAAAAAATACTTGAATTTTAATTTTTTTTTTTTATTTATTTGCCTTGAATTTTGAAGTTTCGTTTTCGTGTTTTTTTTTTTGTTTCAGAGTTAATTAATTATACCAATTTTAAGATTTATACTAAATTCTAATAGTCTCTCACTTAAGCGTCGTCATCAACATCAGCTAGTCAGCTTTCTACAATTTACATGTAGTCCTTGCCATAGATTTATTGGTTCCAGGCACGGTGGACGCCATGGTAGTTGGATTGCTTCTGGGCGGGGGCATTACGGCCGAAGGGGCTCTTGGGATTCACCTGGAGAATGTAATCACCCTCAATATCGTAGGCGGCATCGATGCCCATGTAGGAACGCTTGCCAAAGCCATCGTTCTGCTTGTACTGCTTGAGAGAGTTGGCTGGGACAGCGGGGAAGTTGCGCTCATTGCCGGGACGGACAGATTCAGCATAGTAGCGGGTGGCACGCATAGAGGCCTCAACGACGTTGCTAGCACCGGGAACACCAGCATTCAGACCATTGGGATAGAAGTCAGCATTGCCGGAACGGATGGGGGTGCCCATGCCATAGACAGAGGTGTGGATGGCATCAACGAATTCGGCATCACCACGGGAGAGACCAGTCAGAGTGTTGCGGTTCTTGGCCACAATGTTGGAGGGGTCCAGGGCAGTGATGCGGCGCAGTTTGTGTCCGGTGAGACGAGTGAATTCCTGGGCAGCGGCACCAGCAACATGAGCGCCAACACCTTGGGCAACAACATGGATGGTCTCATGGGGCATATCCAATTTCTTGATCATCTGGACGATCCATTGACCGATCTTGGCACCAGTGCGTTCAATATCAAGCATGGCGAATTTCTTGTAGTTGTTCAAAGTGGAACCCAAATCAATGATCTGTGAAAAGAGATACATTCCCAAATATGGTTAGTTATTTGTCATATTAAGAGAGGAATACACTTACAATGACATCACCGGTATTGGTCTTGGCATTCTTGGCCTGTTCGGTGTAGTCCTCTTCGCTGGAAGTGCGTTGCTGTTGGTTATCCTTATCGTCGTAGTCGTTGGAGCCCTTCTGTCCCTGTTGCTGTTGTTGCTGGAGATTGTAGCGTTGCATGTAGGCCTGGACAAGCTTGCGGTTGGCCTTCTTCACGGTCTCGGTGTTTGAGGGCAAACCAGTAATGATTACGGTAACCTCATCGTCACCAAAGTTGGGCTTCTGGTCGCGCAGGCGGTTGACAATCTCATCCAAAGGAGCAGCAATTTTATCACCATTTGGCTTGGGCACATACACTTGAATGTTGCTGGGGACAAAGCTGGGCTCAAGATTGTGGTTAATCTGGGACAAATGATCTAAAAATTAATAATAACAAATGTATTCAATTAGAGAATCCTTTTGGTTGTATTTTGTTTTTTATTTTACTGTGGCTACTTACAAACTTGTTGCAATAATTCCGCACCCTTTTCCAAGGACATGTTCTCCAAACGCTCGGTGGTCAAATCATCCACAGAGGGAATCGATTGCAATTGCTGGGGCGACAGCCACTGGGATGGCTTCAGGGCCTGGTTAACAGAATTGTCCTGCATATTCATGCGATTGTTGGGCGAGGCCATGGCCACAGCCAGGCAGCAAGCCAACAGGCTAACAATTCTCAATGGATTCATGACGGCGGTACGGTTGATCAACGACTTCAACTACTGCTACAAGTTGAACTGTGTCCAATCCATCGAAAACGGTCTCAATTTATAGCAAGTCTACCATAGAAGTTCCCTTAAATTGCCCAGTCAGCTTTAATTCAACTCAGGCGCTCGTTTTGTAATTTTGTATTGTATTTTGTTTATAAATTAAGTAGCGAGCCTTATACTTTTAGGTTCAAACAGATTTGATGATTACTTTGTTGCCAATTCTAATCTGTTTATTGAATTTAAAAAAAAAATGCATCAATTGATAAGCTCAACGCTTTGTTGTCCCTTTAGCTACAATGTTAATTGTTTAAACTAGCAACAAGTCTTAGAAAAATAATACCTATACATTTTTATTAATATTTTGTGTTATGTTTAATTCAAAATAAAGACATAGTTTTAAAATTGTTTTTTAAGGTTTTTACAAACTCATTCATGAATAGAATTAAATGCTTATTTATTATAGGGTATTCACAAACCCTGTTTATCTGTTTATGTGTTTAAAATATGTACTGAAATAACTTTCATCACATAAACAACCCAGACCCTCCCCCTCCCGTATGAAATTACAGGTTATGTGTTTTTTTTTTGTATAACAGTAGCAGTTTTAGTTTATTTTTACCTGGCAATGCTGGCACATTTGATTTGATTTCATGATATTTAAATCAAAATTAAAGGGAAAGTCTATTAGAATTAAAATGGAATTTTCAAAAAATCTCTCAGTGAAGAAATTACATACAGAAGAATATAAATATTGAAGAAACAACTATTACATATAGTTATAGTGCAATTTGTTTTAAAAAACACCCTGTGCCTCTTCAGGCATTTCAGGTACAACAATAGTTACTCCCTAAATACTAAAAGTGCTTGGGCACTTATGGCATCATCTATAACTCCCTGAATATTTAAGAAATCCGCATGCCAAATTTTGTGTCTCTAGGCCTTACCACCTCAGAAATCTGTGAGTGTTCAAGGACACCCAAGTGTTATATAGGTGTTATATTTTTCATAAGTAGAAAAATATATTTTTTTCTATGTTTGGAATTTAAATTTTTAAGCAAATAATTTCACTAAAAGATTGCTCACAAACAATTTTGTTTATTTTTTAATTTTCATACATTTACATTCATATTATTAGTTTGTGGTTAAGATTTAGAAAAATCTGAATATAATTTATATATAAAAGAAAGTTATTATAGCTTCTTAAGCTGAAAAACAGTGAGCCATTTTTAAATAAGATGATGTAATTTATAGAAAAATTAACTAAGCCATATAGCTTAATTTTATAGGTATGAATTAAGAAATGGTAAAGGAAAGGAAATCAAAAGGCGGAAAAATCAGGAACATTACGAAATTAATCGACTTTTGTTTGCCTTTGATTTTTAAAAGAAAATTATTACATAAAAGTTTTTACCAATTGATGATTCTAAATAATTTCGAAAGGTTTTTTTTGCGTCTTACCAATTAAATTGATGAGTCAAAAATTGAAAATGAAATTTTATGAATTTTATTTTTTTTTTGCAAATTTATCTTTAGTCATCAAACGGAACTGCAATTTCGACACTTGTGTTTAAATATGTTTATAATTGTGTGTTAACATTTTCATTACCTAAATTTTTTTTATATTGGGTCAGAAGCGTGTGAAATGGTTGCAGCAGTCATTGACCAAGTTATGTAAGCTTCTAGAATGATGATTATTGCATTTGGTACCACAAATAAGTTGAGGCAAACAAAGTTGCCAAATTGCTGACGCTTCTGAAGCTGATAAAGCGAAATCAATGAAAACTGCATCAATTGGCAACTATTGGAATTAAAAAAAAAATGCTGAGCTATGGCCACACGCGCCAATCGGCCAGGACGGTCAATGAACCATCAATAATCACATCAGGTATAAAATAGTCTCACTGAAATCAAATTGCATGCAGTACGAATCTGTACAGTGTCTTGGTAGCAACTGAGTTAATTGGTAAACACACAATGAATCCTCTGCGTACTTTGTGCCTAATGGCCTGCCTGGTGGCAGCCACAATGGCCACACCCAATAGCCAAAGAAGGAACGGCCGCAACAGCAATTCGCTGAGCAACAATCAGGATCCAAGCAATTGGGTCAGCCAGAATGAAATTGAGCAGCTGCCCGATTTGAATGAGGTGACATTGAAGAACCTAGCTCAGATGACTGTGGATGAAGGTGCTTCGGTTTTAGACAAATTGTGTAAGTAGCCTAAAACAAATAATATATAATATAATCTAAATATTCTTTTGTCTTTTCCAGATCATTTGGCTCAATTCAATGGCGTTTTCGAGCCCAGCTATGTGCCCGAGCCAAGCCAAATTAAGGGTTACATTGTCAATTCGCAAGGCCAGAAGGAGCAATTCAATTTGAACACCCTTGTCCAAACTGTACGCCGCCAGCCCAACTTTGGCAACGAGGAGGTGACCATTTTCATTCAGGGTCTGCCCCAGACTTGGCCCCAGGTGGCCAAGGCCAATCGCAAACTGGTTCAGGCCTATATCCAGCGTTACAATCTCGAGCCAAGCAACAACGATTACGAACAGGATCAGTCGAGCGAGGAGCGTCAGGCGCAGAAGAATAACCAACGCCGCCAGCAGAATGGCAATGAGAATACCTCGGACAACACTGGCGATCTCTTGGTCATCAACTTGAGCGATGCCATCCAGGACTTTGAGCAATTTGCCACTTTGGACGTGCAGCGTGTGGGCCGCATTATTGGCGAATGCCTCGTTGAATTGACCAATGTTGCCGATGTGCCACAGGAAATTATTCACTTGATTGGCCAGGGTCCCGGTGCCCATGTGGCTGGTGCTGCTGCTCGCCAATTCACCCGTCAAACCGGACACAAAGTGCGCCGCATCACCGCCCTGGATCCCTCCAAGTTGTACGCCAAGGCTGCTGAGAAAACCCTGAACGGCTTGGCCCGTGGTGATGCCGACTTCGTTGATGCCATCCACACCTCTGCCTATGGCATGGGCACCCCTGCTCGTGTTGGTGACGTGGACTTCTACCCCAATGGCCCCAATACTGGTGTGCCCGGAGCTGATAATGTTATCGAGGCTTCGGCCCGTGCCACCCGCTACTTTGCCGAATCCGTGCGTCCCGGCAATGAGCGCAACTTCCCCGCTGTCGCTGCCAGCTCTTACCAGGAATACAAGCAGAATCAGGGCTATGGCAAACGCGCCTATATGGGCATTGCTACCAGCTTTGATGTCAAGGGTGATTACATGCTCCAGGTGAATCCCAAGAGCCCCTTTGGCCGTAATACCCCGGCCCAGACCCAGGCTGGTTATCATGCTGTCCATGATGCCTGGAAGCATCACCAGCAACAGCAGCAGCAGCAGCAGCAACAGCAGCGCCAGCAACGCAACAACTAAATCAAAATCCAGTTGACCCCCCGCCCCTTAAAAAAACCCTTTGCTTATGTATAAAGATAAATTGATTTTCTCCCACATTCCCCACATATTCATTTCAATCATCATTGAAACGAAACAAACAAGAAAAAAATCATTTCCTTTCTCATCAATTGTTTAGTTTTATAAAACTTGCATTGCTAAATAAATGAAAAAAAAAAATTTTTTATAACACTATAATAAAATTTAATTTGTTTTTAATTGAAATTGAAATTTGGCAAAGAAAATTCTTATAAAATATGAGAGAAAACAATTTATAAATAAAATTGTTTTTGGAGCCAAGATTTAAATCTTAAAAATTTTGTTTCCGATTAAGAACAAAAATATTAAAAAATATAAAGTCTTGTTTACTTTTTTTTGTTGGGTTATAATAAAATAATAAAATTAAATTTGTTTTTAATTGAATTTGAAATTTGGCAAAGAAAATTCTTATAAAATTTAAGAGAAAACAATTTATAAATAAAATTGTTTTAAAAATTTTGTTTCCGATTAAGAACAAAAAAATTAAAAAATATAAAGTCTTTTTTTTTGGGTTATATGATTTTTTGTTTTTATTGATTGAAGCATATTATGGAATCTACACATATATAGCATATATTATTATTATTATTTTCTTTTATACGTAAGTATATATATTTTCTTTTGTTATGTAAACATATATATTGCAAATTATTATTATTATTAATTATTTTTGTTTTTGCTTAAACACTGAGTTGGCAATAAGTATAAAAATACAAATAAAATATGAAAAAAAAAATTATCAGCTATTTAACTAAAACAAAAAAACTTAATTTTAATTGTAAAAGAATCACACAAAAAAATTTACATAAAATATGCAAAAATTTACATAAAACAAAAAAAAACAATAAAAAAAGAAATGGTAAATTCTTTAATTCTTTTAAATGAAAAGGTTTTTGTCCAAGATGCTTGAAAATGAATATGGATTGGAGACCATATGAGTATGTGTGTGTCTGTGTGTGTGGAGACCGCCTTCCGCAATTTCAGTCATTTCACTTAAGTAAATTACTAATCCCGACAATTTTGTCCAGCTATTTTGGTGCACATGCCACCATCTCCGTCATAGCTTAAGCCTTTGGGGCAAGTATATTCCCAGCCGACAATTCCACCGGTCTCCTCGAATCTGGCACAGGAAATGAACTTTCGACAGGACAGCGGATGTGGAAAATTGCCCTGGTCCCGACACTCGATGATTCCCCTGCCATGGACCACAACTTTTGGCTCGGTCAGTTGCTGTTTCTGCGACTGCCGACGTTGAGCCTGTTGGTATGATGGACTGCCACTGCGTCCATCATCATAATACTCATAGTCCAAGGCCTGATGCTTAATGGAACCGGCCGTGGCCGTGGCCAAGGCTGGCTTAGTGGGCGGATGGCTGTAGACTTCGATATACTTGTGTGGCCGACGACGACTTTGGGCCGAGTTACGTCTATTGGTTGGGGAGACTGAACTGCTACCGGGCCTGGGCGTGGTTGGCTGTGGCCGACGTGGGCGTGGTATTAATTGTCGACCTAAGGCATCAAAAATTAAAACCATTAACAGGACCAGGATATAAAATTCTGAATTTTGTTAAACCTACGTGTGCCAAAGGCTGCTCCACCTCCCAGTGGTGCGACAAGTGTTGTATTATTTCCTCCATTCACATCACTGCGCCTGGCCAATAATTCATAGGCATCGACAATTTCTCCATTCGTTTTATCCTGTAAATTAATATGATTGAAACGACTGGTATGTATACTTGACTTGGCTATTTGATCATTTGAGTCCTCATTTCCATCGTTTCCATTGTCATTTATTAATGTGGTGGTCACCTCAATTGTCGCTGGTGTATTTGTGCTTGTCGTGCGGGGTGTGGACGTCAAAGTAAATCGACGCTTGAAGAGAGGATTTTGGGTTCGAGGCACTTCAGTGGCTGGCATAAAATCAATTGAAAAAATGTGTAAAAACTTAGGAAAAATCTTTAAAAGTTCCTTAAAACTCTCATTTAGTCATTAAGATTTTTTTAAAACTATTTAATTTATTGTCTATTAAATTACAGAATTTTTTATTAATTTAAGAAGATATTTTTGAACTCTTATACATTTTTTTTGGAGTTTAGCCCTAAAAAATCTAAAAGAAATATAATATGAATTTAAAAAAAAATAGGTACTTATATATTTCAAAAAATATTATTGACTTCAGAAAATGTTGTGGAGTTTTTGTAATTTTTTTAGCCCTAAAAAATCTAAAAGAAATATAATATGAATTTTTAAAAAAATAGGTACTTATATATTTAAAAAAATATTATTGACTTCAGAAAATGTTGTGGAGTTTTTGTAATTTTTTTTTTAGCCCTAAAAAATCTAAAAGAAATATAATATGAATTTTTAAAAAAATAGGTACTTATATATTT